>CM040425.1:76501118-76981118 GCA_022702705.1 Papilionanthe hookeriana x Papilionanthe teres | reverse complement strand
AGGGCTTATTAGTTTGTTGAAAAAGTAATGCAATGTAAAATAAATGTATTACAAAAGTATTGTATTATATTTGAAATACTGTAGAGTTATTTGGTTAACGGTAAAATAAATATACGACTTTGTGTGTGTGTGTGTGTGCGTGCGCGTGTGTGTATATATATATATATTTATATATATTGTTTAGTTTGAAGTAGATTGAAAACAATATATTTCAAATTTTATAAAGTATCATTGATAGATGGTGGTTGGCATTTGGTATCGACGACAGATAATTGATGCTGGCTATCAACGACAGCGGCGACAATGATAGATGACGGGCGATGATGCAGGTTGGTGGCGGCGGCGGATGATTGGTGGCAGTGATGGCTAACGACAAACAACGAGCAATGATAAGCGATGGACGGCGCTAGAGCGAATGCCAAGCAACAGACAACTAGCATGTGGGGGTTGGCAGGCGACATTGAAGGGCGTCGGTGAAGGGCGACAATGGAGGGCATCGGGCGATATGTTGCGACAATCCAATAACATTTTACATTAGTGAATGGTATAAATCTCAAATTCAACCAAATCAGTCAAATTCTAAATTCAATCAAATTGAACTAAAGTATAAGCTTCAAATTCGTTCATTCTTCACATTCTAGTTATAATTCTTCGCATCAAACACATAAATTTTTTAGAAATCCATTCAAAAGAATTACAATACATTTCAAATTCTCTCAACAAAACAACCCCTAATGCATTTTAAAGTTCTAGGTGTTAATAAGTAAATCAAAGAATTCAAGTTTAATTTATATAAATATATGTAGATCCCTATATACATATACCATCAACTACATAAATTTGGCACTTCATTAAAATATTTATTCATATTTTCTTACTAATACTTCATCCAGAGACTTGGATAATTTTTTAGTAAGTGAAATGTAGCTTTAATGGTTCATTCTAGCCCAAATATCACACATGACTTCAAAGCAATCTTCTATAGGATCAACTCTACTCTGCTCCAACTTTGGTAGAGTTGGACCAAATTTGTCAATCATGTATCTCACCCAATAATCTAACCCATAACAATTGCATGAGACCAAACAAAAGATCATGAAAGGTATGCTTCAACCATCAACTAAATTATTGCACTTCATTGACAAAATCATTAATGAAAGAAAATAAGTCTCCATGTTTGGCCAAAAGTTTTCAAATTTTCATTTATGTTGCATAAAAATGGAAATAGAATGATTAATGCAAGATTTAAAGTTAATGCACAACTAATAAAATGACACCATGGTTGTACCTATTGGTTCTATGTAGGTCCCAAAAAAAGGAATTAGTCAAATCCAAAGTTCCAAACCCTAGCTAACATGTTCACATGGCAAAGCAATCAATCATACTACAATTGGATTGAAGGATAAAACTTGGATCTGAATTAATTGGCTGCATCGATCATGGACTACAAAGTCGTATATTTTTTCCAATTTTCATTGAAAAAATTTAACTTTTTCACTGTTAATTATAAAGCGACATCTTCCATCATTTTTCACTGCAAAAACTCAGCTTTTTCACTTTTTAATTGATTAGTTATTCTCAGTAAGAGAATCTCAAACCGGCATTCCAAATTTGAAAGCTCACGTCGCCGCACTATATAATAATATGCAACAATCATTCCAATCCCTACCTTCAAAGCAGAGTTTTTTATTCGAGTCTCGAGCAAGCGAAGGAGCGAACGAGCGGCGGCTACTGATGGAGAAATGCGAAGATTCGTCGGGAATGAAGGGGTGGTGCCGTGCAATTCCCAAGATAGAGCTCCACGCTCACCTCAATGGCTGCATCCGAGACTCCACTCTTCTGTGCTTTTCCTTCTCCTTCTTTCTTATCCTCTTTTTCTTGTGAAAGTTCTGATTTTTTTTTCCTCTTGATTGAGTTAGGTTTTTCCAGTCGTCTGCTAAAGATTATAGCACATTAGTTCGATCTTAGAGTTAAAAAAATCTAGCTATTGTAGGTTTTCCTGTACTGAATCTTTTAGATTCTCTTTGTTCATGGATTTCAGTTATTTTATCTAACTCCTATAGTCTAAATCCTTTATTCCTGGAATATCACTTTATACTGTTAGTTTTGCTAGGCTTAATTAGTCTTAGATGTAAACTAATATTGTTTGGTTGTGCATGGTTAAGAATAGTTAATTAAACTTAGTCTTGAGGCATAAAAACGATTAGTGTGAGTTGTGAGAGGATTGATTAATATGTTTATCCAGTGCTAGTCCTTACAGTAATCATACCATTACTATGCTTATCAGGCATACTTCTCTTGCAAATGATGAATTAACTGGTTAACAATTAATTATGTTAGCAATTGTGGCTTAAATTGTTCATCAGGTACAAATCTTCTCTAATATTATGGTTTAAGTATTGCTATATGATCTACTCTTCTCACTGCTGAAATCGAAATATTTAGTGAGTGGTGAACAAAATTAATTTTAGAGACAATTTAGTTTTTAGCGGAAGCTTTCTTTTGATGATTGGATCTGACGTTAGGTGTTTTAAAATTCATCATAATTCTGATTTTTTTCCTTATCCTGGAGGTTGGAATGTTGAGAAAAACTATAGCAAAAAATTGAGATAAGGTTGGCTGTTGCTTTTTGGTTTGTTTTTTCTTTTGGGGACCCAACAGTGAACACATGATTATGTCTGGGAACGTTGATCAAATATAGGGTCCGTTTGAGATGTTTGTAGTTCTTTTTGTAAATATAGTTGTAAAGTTATGGTGAGTAAAGTAAGTTCTTAGAAAACTTCTGCGTGAATTAGAAATATTTTTATTTTTCAAAAAAATTAGACAACAGTTTTCTTACCGTCACCGCATTTTAACATATTGGATTGTTATAAATAACTCTTCATTACAAAAAATATAGAAGCTGCCAGAAAACATTTTCCAACAAAGAATGTGGTGACGTTCTTCACAACTCTTAGTCGTAAACTCACATACAATTAAATATTTGCATGTCTTGATTGCTTGGGGTGAACCGTGTAATTTGTAAATCTCCAAACCACCTTGCCTAAAATTTGTATTTTGACACTAACTCCCCCTCCTCCCCTTGAAAGGAGAAGGTAAAATCTCTATATCACCTATTTCCGCATTAAAGTAATGGTGTGGTTTGTTGGTCAAAAGCACATTATGTTGTAACTAGTTAATCATAAAAGTATGGCAGTTAATTTGAAGCTTCCAAGTGCATTGAATACGAACTCTTTTTTTCCTTTTTTTTGTGGAACCCACTGTACTATCTTTTCATAATTCGCTTCATTATTATCTTTATATGGCTACAAAGTGGGGTCTACATTTGTCTTGATTTGATTTTTTTGGTAAAATAAGACACATTTGTTTGCTTGTTACATTACAGACATGGCCTACTTTGCTTTAATCCATTTAATTTTTATAAGTTGGATATGACAATCTTGCTTTTATAATTTTTAATTTCTTGTTGAGTGTTATTTCTTTATTTTGAGAGTTAAATAGGATTCTAAAAAGTTTTTGTTTGTAAAACTTACTAATCAAGCTGTCAGTTCTTCCCATATGTGTTACTGATACTTATTATTGTGTATTCCTCTAACAGAGAGCTTGCGAAAGTGCTTGGTGAAAAAGGTGCCATCAATTTTGGTGATGTAGAGCCTATAATCAGGAAATGTGTGTTTGGACTTTTTTTCTCCATTTGGACTTTTTATAATTTATATTTGAACATTTTCTTCTTCTTTTGGATTAGATATTTCTAATTAATAACTCTGTAATAAGTTAACTAGGTGAAGGAAAAGGATATCAATCTGAGTATTTATATCTTATGCTAGATTTCAGAATTTTAGTTTAGTGAAGATTTTAATTGGAAACCACTTCAGTTTGTCTGTTTTTTCTCAAAAGAAAATTGCCTTTAATAAATTATGTTATTGTTCATTACTGAAATATGTATGTTTTCTAACAGACTGAATAGTCTTGTCATTGTTAAATATCAAAATAGCCCCCCAAATATTCATGTGTGGCCAATTTATCCTTGGAGCATCACATTTTTCCAATTAAAGCCCTATACTAAACAAAATTGATCGAAAACGGTACATCATATAAAGTTTTTGATACAAAATTATTCTAATTCAGTCCCTTCATCGCGCAAGATTGATCTCAATTAGTCCATTGGGCACCATTTTAGATCAATTTGGTATAGCAAAGGAGTTAAATTGGAGAAATGTGATATTCCAAAATTATATTTGGCTACATACAAATAGTCTGGGAACTATTTTGAAGTTAACAGCACTAATCCTTTTATTAACAACACTGATACTTCTGTGCCACTTAATATCGCCGAAGGTGGACGATCCCTGATGGAGTGTTTCCAGCTTTTCGACTTGTTCCACATACTCACAACCGATCACGAAACGATATCACGGATCACGAAGGAAGTATGTTAAGTATGGTCTCCCTTCTCGCCTTTTTTCAAAACTGATCTGATATTAGATTCTGCCAAATAGGTTGTTGAAGATTTTGCCGCTGAAGAGGTCGTTTATTTGGAGCTAAGGACAACACCGAAGGTACGTTTTACGGACTTTTTCTTTCGGAAGAAATATTAGCTATGATCTTTTATACTGATGTTGATTCACATTAAATGTAGAATAATGTGGCAAAGGGTATGACAAAGCGTTCTTATATGAAAGCAGTTGTCAATGGACTTAGATCTGTTGAAACTGTTGATGTCTCTTTCATCAACTTGAATGGAAAGACAGAAAACTTCTGTGAATCAATGCAAAAAAGTAGTAAAACTTGCATGGAAACAAAAAAGATATATGTTCGTCTACTTTTGAGTATTGACCGTCGTGAAACAATGGCAGCGGCAATGGAGACGGTATGTTTTTTTTTTTGTTGTATGTGCTCATAAAATACTGGCAAGAAACTGGTGTGCCTTCGAGGACTTGAAACTTTTGTTTTAAAACTTGCATCTTTTGTGAATTCATTTTTGTTTTCTTTGAAGGGTCAAAGTTTGGGTGAACAACACCTTTAGAATAGTGTAGACACACACCAATAGGCTTGAAGGCAATAATCTTCTTCAACATTGTCACAAAATGAACTTTTTTCCTACTTGGCTCGGGTTCTATATGGTATTATTATCTTTTGTCCTGCTAAGTTGTAATATTAAAGCCCTGTGATATGTTGTGTTGTCGAGTAATGTAAGCGTTTGTTTGATAAAAGAGAAAAATGTTAAAATGGTCTCCGGACTCCTTGTAAAAAGTCATTTTAGTGTCAGATTTCATGAAAGTGTCAATTTAATACCTATTCTATTCACATATGTACTGAAATAATCCTAGGAATGGGCTGTTTTAGCTCCAATTAAAAGTGTATGATGACTAATTTGACACTTCTATAAATTCGAGGATTAAAATGGCCGCAAGTAAAAATTCAAAATAACAAATTTTTTCCTGGTAAGCTACTTCATTGTTCGCTCTAAGAAGCATTCTTTTCTGCCTTCATAAAAATGATTTTTTTTTTACTGCTATTACCCCAAACACCATAAAACAACTACTGCTCTAAAAAATTATGCCAAAAGGATACTCTTTGTGTATAACTACAATAGCTATCACTTCTCAATTTTGTAACATTCTCATCCATAGTTTTGCATTTTACAGGTTTCTTTGGCTTTGGAAATGAGAGAATTTGGGGTGGTTGGCATTGATCTTTCTGGAAATCCTATCGTTGGGGAATGGTACAATTTTTTTTTGTTCATCTCTAATAGAACTGAAAAAACTAAACAAGGGCATTTACATACATTCCACCATTCTTATACATGTCTAACACCTAAACTTTACATCTTACATATATATCACCCAAAATTTTCATATCACATAAAAAATACTACCATTTTTACTTAAAAATGGTAAAATACATCTTTTCATGCATGGATAAGATGAAATGTTGAGGTGTTAGATATGTAAATACATAAGAATTGAGTGGTATGTATGTAAATCTTCCTTAAAAAACATCCGTTTTTTTAGCTACATGACTCACTATTTTGAACTGCCATGTAGGAGTACTTTTCTGCCAGCTCTGAAGTATGCTAAAGAACAGGGCCTTCCTGTAACTCTTCATTGTGGAGAGGTGCAATAGAGTTTTGGAAAGATTTTCACTTTGCTATGCTAACTTTTCCATTTTTTAGAGAAAAGTGTCAAAATGGTCTCCCGACGCTTTCTGTGGGTTCATTTTAATCCCAGAGTCTATAAACAGTCAAATTAGTCCCTAGAATTTTTTAGTGGGGGCTATAATAGTCCACATTGGGAACTATTTCAGCACATAATAGAGCTAAGGATTAAATTGACATTTTTATAGATGCCGAGACTAAATTGACCCCATTTCATTGTAGTATTAGCAGACTAACTTATTTAGAGTGCCAACTTAGTGGTTTTAGGTATCCAACAAGATGGAAATCCAAGCAATGTTGAACTTTTCTCCTAATAGGATCGGTCATGCTTGCTTCCTTGATGAGGATGATTGGCATAAGGCCAGACTTTTACGCATCCCAGTAAGTATATTTTTCCTAACTTCGCCTTTTAGATGCTTCGTTACATTTGTTTGAGTTTTCAAATTTGCATGCAGGTTGAGATATGTTTAACATCCAATCTCAGGACACAACGTCTCTCATCATTAGATTTACATCATTTTGGTTTGTCCTCTTCTACCTTATGATTTGGAATTACTTTTTAGGGGATTTACATATGTATCACTCAAATCATGTGTATTTATAAGTTTAACACCTGAAATTTACTTTTTACGTTTATAGCACCCAAATCCTTCATATCGCATCAAATATTTGACCATTTGAATTTTAAAATGTAAAATACACATTTTCATGCATGGGTAAGGTTGTATGTATGTAAAAATTGCAGTTTAGGTGTTAGCTATGTAAATACTTTTGGAATTGAGTGGTTTGCATGTAAATCTTCCTACTTTTTAAAGAAGAAGATTTTTCTATGTGATATGAACATGTAGTTTTTTATCACATATTTGTTAGCTTATGCTATTTTAATCTAAAAGAAGGGCATTTCTATGATCTGCTTCATGTCTTCCATGGTCTTCTGAGGATCATAGTTATGTTCTTAGAACTGTTAATAAATTTCGTTAAATGGTTTAAATGCTCGAGGTATGAATGGTATGGGTGGTATGAATGTTAAAAATTAAAATATAGCTGCTAGATATGTAAATACATAAGAATTGGGTTCTATGCATGTAAATGCCATTTTGATGTGAGGAGACATTTTCTATCTGACTTGGGAGGAAAGGCATTTCATAACAACTAATAACACCTTGATTAGTGATAATAAATGGTGAAATTATCTCAAAAAAGCCTATGTTTTTGCATACTAATTTGTTTTTGTTTTTCAACTTTTTCAGCTAATCTTTACAATTCCAAACATCCACTGGTCTTATGCAGTGATGATACAGGCTTGTTCTCCACCAGCCTTTCCAATGAGTATTACCTTGCTGCTGAGACATTTGGTGGGCTTTCTTTCTGAATAAATCCATATCTATAATCCATGAAAAGCTTATATGTTGTTCTTACTGGTTTTATATTTCTCTTATAATTTCAAGGACTTGATAAAAAGGACATATTTAAGCTTGGAGCAAATGCTATTGAATTTGTTTTTGCTGACAATGAGGTGAAGAATGCAATTAGAGAAATCTTTCAGGCTTTCGAGAGAAGAATTGCTGATTAATTTCTCTCCTGGAAACTATGAGTAGGCTTATCCTATATTGAAGCTTTTAATTAAAATATTATAGTTGATGTATGCTGACATAGTTATTCTTTTAATAAAATGTGATGTCAGTAACATCATGATTAATCATAAATGTCATCATGCGTACACTATTATCTTTTAATGCAATTATCTTTGATATTACGATTTGCGGGTTTTATTATTATGGCTGCACGATTTTCACGCATCACCGTTATCTTTTAATGCAATTATCTTTAATCTTTTCTCTATGACTTTTCATGCATAGGTTTATGACACCAAGTTGTTATAACTATAAATGTCAAACTTTGGTTGTTAGATATGTAAATACATGAGAATCATGTGGTATGTTTGTAAATTTCTCTTTTTTATTTGTTTGTGTGGTTTGGTTAAGTAAATAAGGACCCAAGGTGTTTTATGTTTGTCTTGTCTATAAATGCCAAAGCTTTATACTTCAGAGAAAGAAGTTCCTGAAATTGAGGAAATTCTTAGAATAACAACCTCTTCTATTAATCCATCAAGCCTACCCAATCGTTTATGTAAGGATTTTTGGTGAAAAAGATTCACGGTTATAGCTGATGAAAATAATTCAATAAGTATATGATATTGAATGTTGGATCCAGAAGGAGGCATTCTACATGCAAGAACTCCTCTTCAGGTTCTCCATTATCCATTACTTGCTTCATAATTTACTTTATTTGAATAACAAATAGAGATCAACTGATATACTTTTGAGTTTCTTTCAGGCCAAAGCTTCTGCATCTCGCTCCGGCGGTTGCCCGATGAATCCAGTGATGAATTCTTCCTGTTTGGGATTATCTACTGATTTGACTCCACGCTGTATCTTCAGAAGAATAACCACTTTCCTCAATTCAGGAAGCCTCTTAAATCATCTTGTCATGCTTGAAATAATGGGAAATTTACGTACATTCAGTCATTTCTTATGTATTTACATGTCTAACACCTATACTTCAATTTTTACTTACATGAGACCTTATCTATGCATGAAAAGGCGTATTTGACATTTTTAAAGTTAAAATGGTGGCATTTGTGATGTGATATGAAGGTTTGGTTGGCATAAATGGAAAATGTAAAGTTTAGGTGAATGCCCCTTGAATAATCCTGTGGAGGCTGTTTGGCGGATACTATTTCGTATTATAGCAATAAAGAATATAAAAAAAATGCAAGATGTATTGGTTATTTGATCAAAAAAGAAGACATATGAGGCACAATAAGTCTTCATCAGGTTCTTATCCATTATCCATTTCCTGTTACAGAATTTATTATTTTTGAATGATAAATAGATAACTGTGGATTTAGTCCTAATTTTTTTTGGTAATTCTCATAAAATTTCTTGTAATTATTTCAGTATAGTATTTCTAGTTATTTTAATCTCATTTCTTCATGGTTTCAGTTAGTGTAAACTTATGCTACATTCTAAATGCATTTAGGGAATTGAAATCTCTAAATTATTTTTTTAGGGATGTTTGGTTTGATGAAAAAAAATGCCAAAGAAATAAAGTGTAATTGATATGCAATGTATTTGAAATATTTTGAAGTTATTTGATTTTGTGTAAAAGTAAATGCATGAGTTTATATTTTGTTGTTTGGTTTAAAGAAAAATGAATTCAATGTAAAGTATGCTTTACAATGGTACCGGCGGGTTGTCGACAATGGGTGGTGGTAACTACAGGCTGTAGTTTCAAGTGCATTTGGAAATCGGTCAAAACTAATGAATGCAGAATACAACAGTTTTAAACCACAAGGAGAAATCTAAATTCACCAAAATGTTACATTGTATTCCTTTTTATGCCAAAATTTTAAAACTACCTACATTTTATTTACTTTACATCAATAACATAGGAGACCAAACAACAATGTTTTTGAAATGTATTGTTTTTTCTTGTTAATATTTGCAAATTTTGCAAATTGAAATGTTCTTAAGGATGGAGGGCCTTGGAATATAGAAAAAAATAAGAGATATTCACCAAATCAAGTTTTTAGATGATAATTTAATTCCTCTGTTGTTATCTTTTTCTTTTCTTTATTATTTTATTAATGGAGATGTCTATGAATTCCTCCAGATATAGATTAAAAAATGGTAACTGAGGATACACTAGAATTTAAAATCTCTCTTTTTAGCTTGAAGTCAATCTTCAATTGTCTTGTTTCTAAAAAAGAAGATGTTGAGCTCAAGGAATCAAGAATTATTAGTTTGTTTAATGATGCTTTCAAAATTTGTGCTATGATACTTGCTTATGTACTAAAAGTTGTCTATTCAAATTGGTCAATGTCTATCAAGGCTTTTGTTGCAAGGAAAAAAAATGAAGAAGAAACTATTGATTGTATGGTTGCTATCAAAACATTTATTAACTCTACTATAAAGCAAATTGGGAATTTTATCTTTAAAGATTTGATAAAATTATTATTATTTTTTTGTATATATGAGATTTTATTTTATTATTTTGTCTGGCGTATTTTTATCCACTAGATTTATCTCTTGGATTATGGATTCTCTCTCCTATGCAATTTACTATCAATGGAGATCTTAGCAAATAATTTAAAAGTGTTGTCATATGGTTTGTTTCTTTTAGTCCCATAGTGGTTGTGAATGTAGGAGGAATAGGACCTTAGGCCTATAAAAGGGTCTTGCCTCTTTTGGTTGAAAGCATCTTTTGGTTGAAAGCATCCCAACAGTCTCGCCTTACTTTCACAAATATTTGAGGAAGTCTGGGAAAGGATATCCTATTAGTGGGTGATTTTAACTGATTGCCAAAAGTTGTAATTTATATTTTAAACAGTGAAGTGATCTACTGTGGTGGCGCCCCCAGGATAAAGGAAAATTGTCGAACCTCGTGAGTTTTGGTGTGTTCTTTCCTTTTATTATGATTTAGTGTTTTGGTATTCTTTTTTCATCTATAGTAGTATCAATATGTGTATTCGGGTTTGGAGTTGTATCATGAGTAAATATTATTCACGATTCATTAGTATTGTTCATAGTGAAGTTGTTCTTATCAAAGCTGACATTTCATCCTAGGCCTTGTATTTTTTGTGTCTGTGATTGAATACTACATTTGATTTGTAAAAATGACAAACACCAAGGCCTCTTGTTGCGGTTGAGGTGTTTGATAGTGCTGGCCATTTTGGCATGTGGCAAGGCAATGTCCAAACTCACTTTTCCAACAAAGTCTGGACATTGCCATCAGAATGAAAATTCAGATGAAATAGAAAAGAAAGGATTGGAAGATGATAAAAAGAAGTCTCTGGACTGGCATGTGGATCAATTCATCAGAGAGCGGAAGTATGGATTCAAAAAAGAGACTTCTGCATACAAGTTGTGGAAGGCGTTGAAGGACAAATTTCTCACGAAGTGTAATCAGAACAAGTCCTGATGAAGAAGCAATTGTTCTAATATTAAAATTGTCCAAGTACCACTATGAACGATCACATTGTTGCTTTCCATCAATTAGTAGCAAATTTTGTTTAACTTCGACGAAACTTTTAAGGATGAGGGTTTGGTTGTAATGTTAATATTATCTCTTCCTAGTGAATTTGGACATTTAGAAACTACTTTACTTCATGGCAAAGAAGAAGTGTCTCTTGTTGTAGCTTGTGCTGTTTTGTATAGTTTTTAGTTAAGAAAAATGAACAAAAAAGAAAACAGAAATTTAACAACTGATAAAGTGTTTATAGTGAGAGGTCGTTCACAAAGCTAGAAGCAAGGAAACAAATAAGAAGAGGGGGATTTTATTCAAAGACCATACTTGGAAAGGATGAGTGTCTTTTGTCATGAGAGAGGGCACTTAAAGAAAGATTATCCAAAGCTAAAGAAGGGAAAAGTTGCTCTAGATGCATGTTAGCCAAGAGTGATAGTAATGATATAGAACTATCACTAATTGCTTGACATCCAACTTTGACGAGTGGATCTTGGACTCGAGATGCACTTACCATATGTGCTCTATTCGGGAGCGATTCTTTAACTTCAACAAATTAAATGGTAGACTGCAAACAATGAGGATATGCTCAATTCAATTGAAAAATCATGATGTATTAACCAAAATTCTGATGGATGTTCGGTATATGTCGAATTCGAAGAAGAATCTCATCTCATTGGGAGCATTGGAGTCCAAAGATTTAGTTAGGTCTAAGTGAGAGGAAATTCTGAAAGTTACTTCTAGTGCACTTATGATGATGAAAAGCATTAGAAGAGATAAGTATCTATATTACCATCAAGGTAGTACAAAAGTTGAAATAACATCAACAACCTCTAGTGAAGACAATGATACAAAAGTTACCACGTCATGACATGCATTTAGAAAATCCTGGTGAAAAATTGTTGTAGACTTTAGTGAAGCAAGGATTGTTGAAAGAAGCAAAAGTTTGCAAGTTAGATTTATTAGTAAAGACATTACTTTCGATGAATCTACCATGTTAAATAAGGTAACGCAAGAGAGGATCAATGTTACTCCATAACAAGTGGAGTGCACACCAAATTAGATGGAGTTTGAACAAACAAGAATTATTCCAGTGAGAGAAGGAACAATTGATAGTGACACTCCAATAGCAAAAGGGTCAAAAGAAGAAGTGGCTTCGACCCAAGAAATCCAACAACAATCAAAACTAATTGTAGTTAGAAAGCCAGGATGAGAAATTCGTGAACCAACTCCATGTGTTGATATGGTGGCCTATGCCCTTTCAGTTGTAGAAGATAATGTTCCATCCACTTATTATGAAGTACTCCGGAGTCTAGAAAAGTGGGAAAGAGGAAGAAATGTAGTCTAGTTATAAGAACAAAACTTTCAAGTTAGCACAACTACGGAAGGTTAAAATGGCAATTAAGCACAAATAGGTATTTGTGAAGAAAGAAGGATTTCCTAAAAGAACGACATTCACTATAAGGGAAGATTAGTGGCTATGCTATCTCACAAGGAAGGAGTTGATTATAATGAGGTATTTCCTCCGGCTGTAAAGCATTCTTTAGTTAGAATTTTACTAGTTTTGGCGGTGCATTTGAATTTGGAGCTGGCTCAACTAGATGTAAAAATGCGCTTTTACATTGTGATTTGAATCATAAGTGTTTAAGGTTGTTGGATAAGAAAATTGGGTTTGTAAGCTAAACAAATTACTCTATGAATTGAAGCAATCTCCAAGACAGTGTTACAAGCAATTTGATAAATGTATGCTGAGACAAATGCACATTAGAAGCAAGTATGATCTCTGTGCGTATTTGCGCAAGCTACAAGTTGGCACTTTTATTTACCTGCTCTTATATGTTTATGATATGTTAATTGCATTGAAGTGCCAAGCTAAGAAAGAGAAACTGAAAGTTCAACTGAATCAAGAGTCCAAAATGAAAGATTTAGGGAATGCTAAGAAAATTCTCGGAACAAAGATAAGCAGAGATAGAACAACGGACAAGCTTTGTTTGACTCAGAAACAATAGTTGAAGAATGTACTACAAAATTTTGATATAAATGAAAATTCAAAACCTGCAAAAACATCTCTTGCTCCTCATTTAAAGCTTAATGCATAATTATCTTTCAAGACTGATGCAAAACTTGAATATATAGAAAAAGTTTTGTATGCTAATGTGGTAGGTAATTTGATGTATGCATTGGTGAATATGCGACCTGACATTTCACAAGCTATAGAGTTGTGAGCATGTATATGCATGACTTTGAAAAGAGTCATTGGCAAATTGTGAAATGGATTCTATGATATTTGTAAGACATTGTAGATGTTAGTTTGATGTTTGAGCATGACAAGTCACTTGGTCAGTTCATATTTTGATATTGTGATTTGACTATGCAGATGATTTGGATAAGTGGTGATCAGTTATGTTTATCTGTCACTTTAGCTAAGACGACAATTAATTGGAAGTCAAATTGCAATCAACAGTTGATTTGTCTATGACAAAAGCCGAGCATATGGCAATCATAGAAGCCTCGTTAAGGAAGCAATATGGCTTCGAGGGTTGTTTGAAAACTTGGGGGTGGGTCAGAAGCACATCAAGATGCATTGTGACAGTCAGAGTGCTATTCACTTAACAAACAAAATCAAGTTTATCATGCAAGGAAGAAGCAAATTGAAGTTCGTTGTCACTTCGTGCAAGAAATTCTCGAAGAAGGTGAATTAATCCATCAGAAGATCGCGATGAAGAGAACCTTGCAAATATAATGGCCAAGGTGGTGATAATAGTCAACTTCAAGCATTGTTTGGACTTAGTTAATATTCTGCACATTTGAGCTAGCGCCAAAGGGGACTCATTTGGTGGTGCTTCTATAGATAACTTCGTTTTCTTGACGACATTTAGAATTTGGGTTGGACTAAAAAATCCATCAAGATGGAGATTTGTTTTCATATGGCTTGTTTCTTTTAGGCCCACATTGGTTGAGTCTGAGGGAGGAGTAAGACCTTAAGCCTATAAAAGGGTCTTACATCTCTTGGTTAAAGCATCCCAAAAATCTCTGATTGATTGGTCAAATATTCGAGGAAGTCTTGGAAATGATATTTTAGTAGTGGGTGATTTTAACTAATTGCATTATATTGAAGATGGTGAAGTGATCTATTGTTGTGGTGCCCCGAGGATGTAGGCAAATTGTCGAACCTCATAAATTTTAATGCATTCTTTCCTCTTTCTTGTGCTTTAGCATTTTGATACAATTTTTTCATATGTAGTAGCATTCAATATGTGTATATTTATCAAATAAATACTCTTAATAACATTACGATCATCTTTGAAGAAGCCTACGAGCTTAGAATCAACTTCTCCAAATCTTTCTTTCTTCACATTATTTACTAGTTTCATTTAATTGCCTTTTGTCACCATCATTTTGGGTTGTTCCCTCAAAACCATTCACTTTGAATCTATAAGCATTTGAACATCTCCTTTGGATCTAAAAATCTTCAACATGTTTTTGAAGAACTATCATCCACATGATTTATTTGAAGCTCTCTTCTTGAAAGATTCGCTATAAGATAGACTTTAAAGAACTATGAGTCGTCTTCTTTATCGCCTTCACTTTAAGAAATTATAGGTGTTTTCTCACAAAAGAAACAAATATAAAGGAGCATTTACATATATATCACCCAATCCTATGCATTTACATGTCTAACACGTAAACTTTGCTTTTTTGCATTTATACTAGGACTGTAAAAAAAACTCCTTGTTCGCTAACAATACATGTTTGTTTCGTCAAAGAGTTCGTGTTAGATTCGTTCGATAAGTGAACGAGACGAACACAAACAATTTTTTTTGTTCGGTAAGTCAAACGAACCAAATACGAACAGTGATGCGTTTATTCGTGTTCCAATCGTTATTATTCGAAATATAAAATAATTTAAAATAATTATATAAAAAATTTTTATGATCTTTTAAAAAATTGATTTTATAAATTATAATATATAATAAAATAATAATAATAATATATTAATATGCTATATTACTAATATACTAATATAGATATTATATATTTATATAATGTAAGTTATATAATTAATATAATATATTATGTATATATATTAATACTAGGGCTGTCAAACTGGCTCGTCGTTCGCGAACAGCTCGTGTTTGGCTCATGTTCGACTTGTTCGTTAAGAAACGAACACGAACAGTGATTTCACGAATAATTTCGAACACGAGCTTATTTCAAACAAATTAAATTTCAAACGAATTGAATACGAACACAAGCTTTGTTCGTTCGTGTTCGGTTCGTTTACACCCCCTATTTTAACCACCAAAAATTTTCATATCACATTAAAACAAATGACATTTTCTTAACATTTAAAGAATAAAATACAGATTTTCATGCATAGGAAATGTGAAAAAAAAAACATTTTCTTCTAATTTATTAAAATATTGGGAAATATACATAATTCTTATGTATTTACAAATATAACACCCAAAGTTTGATATTTATACTAACAATATTTTAGTGTCATAAATATGTAGGTGTATTTCACTTTTAAAAAGGCGGTACTAATATTATTTTTGATGTAATATTAGATATTTGGGTGGCATGCATGTAAATATGAATATTTAAGTGTTTAGGTATGTAAACACAGAAGAATTGTGTGGTAATTATGTAAATGCTTCTAATATATTAGATAATAAAACCTTAAAAATCATGACTTTAATAGAAATCGATTCAAAATTAGTTAATTCTTTTATTATTCACGAGTTTTAATAACTTTTTTTTCACCTAATTTCATGAATTTTATTTTTAAATTTACAGGTTTTAAACAAAATTAAGCTAAATTCTTTTAATATTCAATCTAAAGCAAGCTAAGCTCAACTCCCAAATTTGATTTCATTGCAATTTGGATTGGATTTTATTGTTTTAAAAGCAAGATCTGAAGAATTAAATGCATAGAATGTATATAAACTCCTAAAACTTAAATAATTTCAATAATATTAACAATCATGAGCTTTTTTTTTTTTATTTACTTATTTTAATTGAAGCTTTCTAGTGGATATATTTAGCATCAAATCTATGAGAAAATATCGCGTCCGGAGTCCAGACGCCGGCTGCGTCCGGATAACAGACGCGATACACTGATCGTGTGAGATTTCTTTTTCTCTCTGACGATCAGTGTACCGCGTCCGTTGTCCAGCGTTTGGACTCCAGACGCTATAATTTTTCCAAATATACGCACAATCTTTGTGCCATTAATGTTGCAACTAATTTTTTAATCTACACTAATATTCATCTAAAAAAATAATGAAATAATCAAGAAAAGTGAATTATATTCAACAAATTATGGAATATGAACTAGAAACTCACCACTCAGAAATCATGAAAGCCTCGAAGCTGCCCTAAGAGTAGAACATACTTGGGACTAGAAAGTTCACACATTTGACAAAGACTACTTATCCATAGAACTCACCCAAACTATTGCCCTAATAGACAACTAACAACAAGACAAACTACATAGCTAGTTAAATATAATTCATTTATATAGTTTTCATGTAAACTTTTAATGTTTTCATCGTATATCGCGGCAATAGAACTTTCTCAAAGGTTCTAGAACTCATCTAAAATCTTAAGCTAATAGACCACTAACAATGAGCTCAATAGCTACATAACAAATACATAGAATCTATTTATGTGCTATTACTGAAATTTAAATTAGCACGAGCATAACATAATCATATAATTTGTGCCAAAAACTCTACCCCACTAAAATCTCTTTAGATTATAGGATTGATTCGCTCTTCTTAATATCTTGTGATTATAAATTAACTCGCAGTAGGCACGCCTTCTCTTTGCTACCTCGGGTTCAATCTTGTCTTTATAGTAGGCTTCATATTTTCTACGAATAAAATTAGACCCGACAATTACTAGGTTATTCAAATTACAAATATAGGAAAAAAATTATCAACGACACACATAAGGCTAAGCATCTATTGTAACAAAAGACTACATGCAAACCCTACCATTATAAAGTTCTTATTTTTTTGCCCACCAAAAAGTTCGAAAGGCGAAAATTATATTATTTCAGCAAGAATTTGACTCAAAGATATTGACAACAACTTTCAAAGCTCTCATCCACACAGGACTGCTTGATACATGACAAGTTGTTAACTTGCCAATATGATAGAAAACAGGAAGCCTAACATTGCACTTTCCATTAACAAGTTGTCAACTTCTCTGAATCTCATGTAAAACTCAAAGAATATGATAGAAAACTCAATGAAGAAGTCATGAACCAACAAAATGTATAAAACAAATAGAGTACAACAAAAATCATCTGTATTTAAACTGCAAAGTTTCTTCAAAATAATCAATGCTATTTTAAGCTTATAGAAATTACTACATGAACCTTATCTACAACAGAAAAAAAAGCTCTTCACTCTGATTAACAAGAAGCCTAACATAACAATAATCATTAATGGGATGAAATGTTCATTGAGATAGAAGAACCAATTTGCAGCATGAGAGGATAAACAGCACTAAACTCCTTATCTCCTCTACCCCTAACCTTCATCTCATAATCATCTAAGGTTGCTTTGATACCTTTCCATACCTGATCCTCTCCTTGGGAATCGAGCCACAAAGAATACTGCAGAGGGGTGAGCTTGTTTCTCTGCATAGGCGATTGTAACTCATCTGGGCCTCGAGAAAAGAGGTGGTGAAGTATCACACTCGCTGGCAAATCATTAAGCAAAGGTGAACCCTGAAGCTGAGATGTCTCCAAGAAGATCATCGGACGGAAAGCTCGAAGGGCTCGATACGGAGCTCCCAACTGTTCAACCGGAAACAGGTTTTGGCCGACCGCCAACTCGAGCTCCGCCATATCTCTCGCCATCCTCAGTTTTCCAGACTCGGATAGAGGCCGAACCAAAGCGGCATGCCTGATGAACGATATCAGAACACGAGAAGCCATTCGGCGGACAAGATCGGTGCATATCGTCTCTGAACGGGAGGTGGAAGCGGGCAGAAGCTTTGATAGGAACTCATTTCGGAAGTGAACAGCGCATTTTTGGAGCTCGTCCATGTAAGAAGAAGCATTGTTATCCATTGATGAATCGATGCCATGTGATCCGAAGTCCTGATCATGGATTTGAAGGATGCAGGACTCAAGACGGTCAAGCATGGATTGAAAGAGGGATGTCACGGAGTCGCAAGCGACTCCATAGATGACACCAAGCGAAGGGGAGAGAACATCAGCGGCGACTGTTGGGAGGGAGGATGTTATGGCGGAGATGCGAGTATGGATTTCCTGAAGATGTTGACAGAGAGCGAAGTTTTTTAGCTGTGCTGGATTTGCAGGACCTGTTACTTGACGGGCTTCAGGACCAGCAGATATCTGCCAAGAAGAAGAGAAACAACTTAGGACTTACTGCTTCAAGTTAGGATTGAAATTTTGAACTTCACCACTAGTTTCTTAATAACAGAGTAATTCTAGTCAGTATGCAGGAACAAATTATGAGATTATTTTGGTTAAATTTTATAAAATTATATGCAATATGGATCTAAATTTTAAGAAGCAAAGTTATCATTGACAACTTCATTAAGTAAATAGACTGTTAAGATAGATATCTGAAAAAAAAAGAAAGAAGAAGAGGAACGTAGCACACCGCTAATTGAAAAAAGGTTCATTTTCGTAATAGCACATATTTCTTATGTGTCTACATATCTCACACCTAAACTTTCTTACTTGCACACAGGTACTCAAATCTCTGATATCACATCAAAAACAACACTACCATCACTTTACAACAACAAGAACAACAACAACAACAAACCTTTATACCACTAAATGAGGTTAGCTACATGAATCCTTTTTCTCCATTGCGTCCTATTGAGTGAAATATTTTCATTTAATTCTAATAAATTAAGATCATTTTTTATACAAATTGCTAAGTCTTTCTAGTTTGACCTCTATCATTTTTTTATATAAGTCGAATAAAAAATATCTACTTTCCTAGTCGGATCATCACACTGTCGAAGTTTAATGTGACCAAACCATCTAAAATGACTCTCTTTAATTTTGTCCGCCACTGGAGCTACACTTCATTTTACATTTGGTCTCTAAGTGTATTGCCACTCATCCACCTAAGCATTCTCATCTTGGCAACACTTAACTTAGTTTTATGCTTCTCTTTTAAAGGCTAACATTCAACGCCATAGAGTATTGCAGGTCTCGCCACCATCTAATAAAATTTTCCTTTCAGTCTAAGCGGTACTTCTCTATCAAATAATAGGCTCGAAGCATTCCTCCACTTCAACCAACCAACTTGAATTCTACTAATAACATCCCCATCTATATCACCATGACTTTGAACAATAGAACCGAGGTAACTAAAGCGTTCCCACCTTTTAATAATTTGATCACCAATGGTTACAACTCTGTCACTGGAGCTACTACTACTAAAATTACATTTCATGTATTTAGTTTTAGTTCTACTTAAAAGAAGGCCTATAGACTCCAAGTAGACCTCCATAATTCAAGTTTTTCCTGAGCTTTCTCTCTAGTCTTATCCACGAGAAGGATATCATCAACAAAATGCATACACCAAGGTACATCATTCTGTAAATGTCCAGTAAAAACATCCATAACTAAAGCAAACAGATATGGGATTTAAAGCGGATCCCTGATGTAATAGGAAAATATTTGATCAATCCTCCTTCTGTCCAAACACTAGTAATAGCTCTATTATACATATCTCTAATGACTGGAATATTAGTCATGTCGACATCTTTCTTCTCTAGAACTATCCAAAGGATATCTCTTGGATATCGTAAGCTTTTTCTAAATCAATAAAAATCATATGCAGATCCCCCTTCTTCTCTCTGAACTTTCCCATTAAACTTCTCAATAAATGTATAGCTTCGATTGCAGACCTGCCCTACATAAATCCAAATTGATTATGAGAAATTTTTATAATATGCCTTAACCTATGTTCAATTACCATCTCCCATAATTTTAAGTATGACACATCAGCATAATTCCTCTATACTTTGCACGCTCCTGTGCATCCTAGTTATTATTAAAATTGGGGACCAAAATACTCATCTTTCACCCCTCAAGTATCTTTCTAGTTTTTAAAATCATATTAAAGAGTTTAGTAAGCCAAGAAACTCCCAAATCTCCTATATATTTCCACTTCAATTCGGATATCATCGGTCCTCTAGACTTTCCACCATTGTTTTCTTTAAAAGCCTTCTCAACTTCTTTTTAGTAATGCGAGTAATGCGAGGGTAAAAATGAAACATTTTATTATTATTAATGAAATGCGAGGGTAAAAATAAAACATTTTATTATTATTAATGATATTAAGATCACTAAGATTGATCATATTTTCAGAAACTTTATTAAAAAATTTATCAAAATAACTCAATCAGTATATTGAATATCTTTTTCTAAAAAAAATATTTTTTTATTTTCATCTTTAATACATGTTACTTGAGTCAAATTTTTACTTTTCTTTTCTCTTTGGCTACTTTATACATATATTTTTCACTCTCTTTAATATCTAATTTATTATAAATATCACCAAAAGCAGAATTTTTAGCATCACAGAATTTTCCCTTAAACTCCCTACGGACCATTTTATATTTTTCCAATTCTCTAAGCTTGTAAATTTAAACCTTATTACACCACCAACTATTTTTATTTATAGAAATTTTTTCTTCTTCATAAACATCTAAAATCTTGAAATATTGAAGTTTACTCATAAAAATAATTTTATCAGTGTCTTTTAGGTGTTCCCATCTAAGTCTACGACAATGATTCCTAGTATTTTTTATTTTTCAACTCATCATCTTAAAATTTGAAACTAATAATTGATGTTGTTTACTTAAATCCTCACTTGAAATGATATTACAATCTTTACAATCTTTACATTCTCCGTGAATATTTCTAAAATCTTCTACCACTCGACCGACATGTCCATTTAAATGTCCTCCAATAAAAATTCTTCTTAAAGAGGCATCATTTGTATTAAGCTTTTAGGTCATTCCAGATTTATCTTTAAAATCTATATCTAAACCTACATAAGGAGCATAAACACTTATAACATTAAAAATCTTAGTATTAATAATAATCTTAAGGTTATAATTCTATCTCCGATTCTATTAATTTTTACAACATTATCTTTCAAACTCTTATCTATCATCACACCTACACCATTTCTAGTGTGACTCTTACCTGAATATCAAAGTTTAAAATCTAAGTCATCAATCACCTTAGTTTTTTATCTGACCCATTTAGTTTCTTGAATACTGAGATATTTATTTTTCTATGAATCTTAATATCAACTAATTCCATTAATTTACCTGTGAAATCCAAGATATTATCCTAATATTAGATTTATGAACTAACTTCTTTACCCGCATCCGTTAGTAATGTGAGAACGCTTGTTTATTTGACACTATACTCGGGCGCTGGTGTAGTGGTCATTGCACACATTTAACTTGTATTCAGACCATATAACATGTCGCTTCCATGCGACGCCCTAACATTTACACAATGATCAAAATGATTCATGTCATGATTTTTTCACAAATTCTACGTTGACTGTCGACTACCTAACGCAACCCTTCATTTTTCATATCTGGGGTTGGGACCCGACAACGGCAGTGTTAAGTAAATATTATGTATCCACATTTTTTATGCACAAATTTTACTATCACTTTCTAAGAGTGAAATACACCTTTTCAAGCAAAATTTTAAAGCATCAAGATGCTATGCATGCAAATATGAAAGTTTAGGTGTGAGATAAGTAAATACATAAGAATTGTGTGCTATGTATGTAAATTTACCTGAAAAATAATATAATGCATTGCTCGAGATCCTCTTAAATATATAAGAATTACATGGTGAATCTAAAGCAATAAAATGTTAGACGTCAATGATATAGACATGATGAAAAAGGTTATGCGGTGCATAAATTTTTTGAGATTAAATAAATTCCATTAAAAATATTGATTACAAGTCCAAACAATGTCAATAATTTCGGGTGACTACTCTATTAGAACTTCAGCTAACATAAAAAAACCAAAATAAAAGGCAATTACCATATAACTACTATTAGGGTAGAATACTTGAGCAATTCATAAAAGAACATCAAACTATTAATAAATAGTTAGATAAATTGAGGAATTAATAACAATTATGCTGTTTTTGTAAGGAAATTTGTTATACATAATGAAAGGTAAATGATTATATCATAAGCTCTTCAACAATGAAGAGATGAAAAGTTAACAAATTTTTTGTTGGTAAAAAAAAAAAAAAGAAGGGCTGCCAAGGTAAATGATTATAATATAAGCTCTTCAACAATGAAGTGATGAAATGTTAAACAATTTTTTGTTGGCGAATAAAAAAGAAGGGCTACCAAAGCCATGAAGTTTTATTGTATTATTAACCAAAAACAAGAACCTAATCTGCTTGTGCAGCCTTATCTTTGGCATAAAAATTATTTGAAGATAAGGAACTTTCAAGTCTCTAGCACTTGTTATTGTTGCTTCTGCAGGTAATGCTTATCAGGTTGTAGATTTTTTCTATTTCTAGCACCAGAGCCTCTGCAAGTAGGATAAGCTGTTACTATCACTCTGAAGAAATAGGGATGTATGATATAACTACCTATAAGTGACAGGCGTACATTTACTGGAAATAAAGCCAAATTAGAACAAGTCGTGTTTGAGAAAAGATAGTGCCGCCGTGTAAGCTGAATGACAGTAAGGGAGATCTATTCCTTCAAAATTCCAAGGCTCGATAGAACATAATGGTCATGAAAAACAGAAAGCAAGGCGTTAACATTCCAATTACAACAAAATAATCATTCAAGCCCACACTTTCTTCTAAATCATCATAAATATTACCTATTGAGAACAGTTTGGCGCGAGACCAATGGTACAAAAATATGCTTCTTTTAAAAAATCACCAAAAGATTGATCCATAAGAGTTCATATTCAGAAATGATAATTATTCAGGGGTGGTTTGGTTCCAAGTAGGATTCGGCATTAGTAGGATTTATTAAATCTGTAGATCTTGAATTCATGAAGTCCACCTTGACCATAGATTTAGTAAATCCGACTTTAAGCCAAATTGCAGGCAAAATTTTGGACCCTGGGTCCGAAAATTTTAAATCCACAAAACTCCTGCATTTTAGCATTTGGCTAGTTTTATTCAATCCAAACACCCCTTTAATAAGACAATACATTATATAAAATTTAAGTTTGACGAAAGGCAATCATGTGTCTATGCCCGTGAATAACACATTGAAGAAATGTAACAGGCATTCTCATCTATCAGTTTCATAGTACACAACTCATAGGCTTTCCCCGCTTAAAAAAAAGAGGGCATTTACATACATACCATATAATTCTTACGTACTTGTATATCTAACACTTAAACTTTCATGTTCACGTACAAATCTTTAATAACACATAAAAAATATCACTACTACTAACTTTTTAAAAGAAAAGTACACCTTTTCATGCATAGGTTCATGACAATGAAGTGTTATGATTGCAAATATCAAACTTTAGGTATTAGATATGTGGATATAAATAAATTGTGAAGTATGCATGTGAAATTCCCTCCCAGTACAATTGCATTTGGAATTATCAGAGTTCTTGGTGAATAAAAAAAGGTAGGACATATCAAGTAAACTTATCATTCATGTACCAATAAAACTAGACTGTTTAAAAAGATATTGCACAAGATCGAGTTTTTAAGAAAGAAATCCTATTTACTGGTCTGGGTTCATAATATCACCTGGTATTCAGCTCTCTCCGCTACCAAAAGTAAGACTTTGCCAATTTCATGAAGAACGAGAAGCATCAAGCGCCCATGTAGTTTGACAACCTCAATCTCCTCTTGTATTCTCAGTATGAGTCTCGAAATCTGTTCCTTCGATGGAATGCTACCCCGGCTCGATACTGGAAACATGCTATTAACGTAATCTGAAAGGCGGCCAAGGCAAAGACCCAGAAAGGCTGTCTGAAATACGTTAATGGCCGCAACCATTTGATCCTTCCCTTCCAGTGTAACAGCAGGAAAGAACCCTTTTACATCTGTGTCACGCGAAATCCTTTCGAGAAGATTCTCAACCATAGTAAAAAGCTTCGGGTAGCCAACGGTGAAAACTTCTTTGACAAAACTCGAAGTGTTAAAAGCTGATTTCATTTGGTTCGCAAAAGATTTAATGACAGCGTCCCAAACTCGATCCGTCAAAAGAGGATCGCCCTCCTGCATAAATTTACAATCTTAGCGACAAGAAAGTAGATAGATTTCGCAATGACAAATCAAACGAGAAGACATCTTGCGTTAGATGACTGAAAAAAGTTCATAATTTTGAGTTCTTAAGAGCAGCAGAATTTTCAGATGTCTTCCGTTTTCAGTGTAATTCGCAGAAATATCATGAAAAATAACATTAAACTAACCTGCCAGACTTCATGTAAGAACAAAACCTGCGTGAATGGAACCCTCTTCTTCGACAGCACGGTCTGCAATTGCCACACTGCCGTCACTACCTTATGCAAATCATCCATGCATCGACCCATCCTCTCCCAAAGAGCCTCTCCGGGCTTTTTCCCTACCCCTTGCGGCGTGCCGCTCCTGTGTGCGCCTCCTGGCCCAACAAACCCTCCGGTCGCCGAGATCGCCTTCATATCCAGCGCAGAACCAACGTTTTTCACCCCTGACGTCTTATATTTGCTAATTAATTGATCTACAGTCGATCTCAGTTCCCCCAGGTTATAAAACACTTGAAGACCACACCATATATCATTCTGGTTATGCTCATCCATACCTCTTTCCACAGCTTTCATCGCCTGAGACCGCAGCTGGTTTCCGGTCTCCAAAAGCCAGCGGATCTCGTCCTCAACGACGGAAATGCCGGAGAGGCCCCGCTCTTCGTAAAGGAGCTCGATGTCGCGATGCATCTCAGCGGCCTTGGCGAGATCTAGGCGGTCGGCGGGTTGGGTCATGACATCTCGGAGCTTCTTCGAAAGGCGCAGGAGGCGAGAAGAGGAGTTAAGGAGATCTGCAGCAGCATGTAGATTCGAGAGCTGGATAGTGTGGGCGCGGACGAGATGGAGGGGCTCGGCGAGTTCCTGGCGAGCTTGGCGAAGTGAGGATTGAAGAGAGGAGACGGCAGAGCGAACAGAGGAGAGGGAGGTCTCCGCTTCGGAGAGGAAGGAGAGTTGCGAGAGGAGAGCGGGGTGGCGAGCGAGGACTTCAGCGCGGAGGTCTTTTTGGAGGAGACGGATGGCTTCTTGTAGGCTTTCAGCGCAAGAAGCAGCCGATCCGGAGCTTAGGGCTTGGGAAGAGAAGCGGGCTGAGTCGAAATCGGGGGAGAGGAAGGCGGAGAAGATGGGGTCTGAGGCAAAGGTCTCGAGGGGGGACGATGCGGTGGCGGAAGAAGAGCCGGAATTGGACGTATTAGGGTTTGCTTCCTTCATTGTGGCGAGCCTCTGGAGAGGCGAAGAAGGGAGGATTCGCGGGGAAGCCATCGCCGGCGACGAGCGCCTTGCGCTGCTTCGGATCTATAAACCTCCCTCTGTAAGTTTTTGGATTTCAGCATTTACACTTTAACCCTCAATGTCCTCCAGTGAGCTGAACCGGATATGACGGACTGGACCGTAGAACGACCGGTTCAGCAGATTTCCGTTTCACTCCTTACATATTTACATTTGCATTTGCATTTGCAAACTTAAAAGTTATAACAACCACTGAACCAATTTTTGTTTACTAACTTAGGTCCGTTTGAGAGTGAAAAAATATTACATACAGAATTCAAATATATACTTCTGCGTCTGGACTCCAATAAAATATTGTCACGTGTATCTGATTGAACCCATCTAAAAAAATGGCGAAAAGACGCCAATAACACTCCAATAACTCCGTAGTGTTATTTACGTGGTCATCTGACCGGTGTTATTGGCACTATTCACGGGCGTTATTGCGGTGTTATTGTAGTGTTATTAAAGTTATTTCGCGGGGGTTATTATGGTGTTATCGCAGTGTTATGTGAGTAATCCTCCGAATGGTGTTATTTGTATTAATTATCGGTGTTGTTGTGGTCTTATTGTGGTGTTATTCAAATTGTTTTGCAAGGTTATTGAAGCGAAATTGCAGTGTTATTTATGTGGTCCTTCGGGCAGTGTTATTAATGTTGTTCATGGGTGTTATTACAATGTTATTGTAGTGTTATTGGAGTATTTTACAGAGGTTATTGCGATGTTACAGTTGTGTTATTTGCTTGATCCTCCGGGCATTGTTACGCCGATCACCGGTGTTATTGCGGTTTTAAAAACACAGTGTTATTTGTGTGGTTCTCCGGATGATATTATTGGCGCTGTTCATCGGTGGTATTGTAGTGTTATTAGAGTTGTTTTACAATAACACCACAATAACATCTTTTAGAGACTGGTGACAAGATTTTATTGGAGTACAAACACAAAGGTGCGTCTAAACTCAGTATGTAATATTTTTTTCATTTGAGAAGACATCTAGCCCCTGTTTCTTTGCAAAAAAAGTTGAGAGAATTATGTCATTCGTTTGGCTGATCGACTTCTCCAGAAACATGCCAGCCGCAAAGTTTTGGGATCACGTTTGGGTCCTCCGATCCGTCGTTTCGAATCTCCTTTCTGATGCCTTAGAAAGCAAATATCCAAAAAACCATGCAATATTCCCCTCCTCATCCTCCATGTCTATGTCATCTATCTCCACCAACACTCTGTGGGCAAGTGAAAGAAGAGAAGACAATCCGCCTTCCTTTCATCCAGTTATCACAACAGTAAATCATGACTCAACACATGGAGAATCAAGATCGAGAACAACGATTCTACCGGATTCCGCCGCCGCCTCCGTGTGACAATGGTAATTCGGCTGGAGTTTTGGAGGTTGGATGAATGGGAAAGCATGAAAGAGAGACATGCTCTGCAAGTGCCTGCACTTGTAATACTATGAAGCAAGTGAGAGGGGAAATAAGAAAAAAATAATACATTAGGAGTTATGATGCATAACTGTATCGAGACTTCAATCACTGTTTGCTATTTGTACAGTCCTGCTCCACTATGTATCAAATTATTTAATTTTTTTTACTAAAGGGGGTCGGAGTGTACACGTGACAAGTTGTGATTGAAGTCATGATGTAGTTTTGCTTCAGGACTCCTGATGTAATATTTTTTCTGGAGATAGAGAGCTCGTGATTGGAGTTAATTGGGAGTGCGTTAATTGTAGTTGATAAGATTAGATAAGGTTATTATAGTCTTTTTATTTCAAAGGTTATAAATAATAGAGACATAAAACAGTAATATTGCTTCACAAAATATAAGTTTTTAACACACATTTTTTTGATGTTACGTATAAAGGAGCTTTTCTGAAAAATTTAGTTCCCTCAAATGAGCCGTTAGGCCCCATTTGAGAACAGAGGATGAGAAAATTCTTCAAAACTTGTTTGTTACCGTCACATATCTGGTTTGAAAGACGGTATATCCCGGCAACAGAGAGCATGATGAAAATAATTAAATTTTATATTTTTAAAAAGAAAAAAGTGTGCAAGTAAAAAATAAAAAGAAATAAAAAAATTTATGTTATTTCATAAATAAGAAAACAACTGATACAACTGAAAAAAAATGAGATAATTGAAAGATATTAAAATGAAAACAGAGAAATAATACAATAACTCATACGAAACAGAAATAAATGCTAACAGTAAATCTAAAATTAGAAAGTCTACTCCTTTGTAGACGGTCATACTGATGGCTGAATATAACCTCATGCAAAATATCAAGAAGTGAGTTTGACAAGCAAACTGTCAAAACCAACTCGATGCAACCTATCATATTGAGACGGTTCGCATCATGTCAAGGTCATAACAGATAATTTTTTATCCGAGATCTATATAGATGGAATATTATTTACTTAATTTTCTCCAATTTATCATAAACAAAGAACCACTAATATCATCAATTATTATAAAATAAAAATACCCAAAATTCCTTCAAATCATATCACAATACAATAAAAGAAAATATATACAACAACCATAGTTTAATCTATTTATCATCCAAATATAAACATCACCATGACTATAAAAAATATAAATCTAAGGTACTCACAAACCTAATATTAGACTTTCACAAGTATTACAAAAGTCTCCACTCAATATGAGCATTACCTTTTAATTGAGCCCTCAAACTAGCAAATTGAGTTGGAATCTGATAAAAGAGCTCTCACTGTACTCTGCATTACACTAGCTTGACTGAAACTCTGTCCATCTGCCGCATTGGGGATCCATACTTATCCCATTCTTACACATGACATGCACATGCAATAACTTAATATAACATAAATAAAACAAAGGGTAAGCAAATTAGTCTTAAACCAGCCAAAACTTTTACACACATATACTAATAAATCATTTGACTCCGGGTTCTAAATTAATTCCACCAAATCTATTGCTTTCATACAAAAAATTCCGTCACAATATAACTAGATATAACCAGTCATATTGAGGCGGGTCGCTTCGTGTCGAGGTCATAACAAATAATTTATTACCTATGATCTATTTGAAAATAATCTTATTTATATATTTTTCTCCAGTTTATCATAAACACATAGCCACTAATATCATCAAATATTATAAATAAAAATACCTAAAATTCACTTAAATCATATCAATATACAATAAAATAAAACTTCTATAACAATCATAGTTTAATCTTTCTATTATCAAAATATAAATATCACTATGACTATAAAAAAAAATATAGATCTATGGTACTGACATATCCAATATCAGGATCTCACCAGTAAAATAAAAGTCTCTACTTAACCTAAGCCTTAAACTTTCCTGAAACAACATATGCGAGTGAAGCATGGGTGAACAAGCACAACTCAGTAGGCTACTTAAAGCAACTACAGTTTTCAGTATAAAAATAGACATGCATTCAACAAAAAAAAATAAATATGGTGGAACATCATGTATAATATCTATTACAACATCAACACAAGTAATTATAACTGTAGTAGACATGTTGAGTAACAGTATAAACAAAGCGATATCACAAATGCAGGAAAATAACATGAAATTAAAAGTTCATTTCTTTATTTGAATTATTTTATTATTTCTCTTCATCCCTTATACCTTCAATTCCAATTATATCTTTCCTTGTTCATTTTTCCTCCATGATCCTTCATAAATTCACTTTCATTTATACCACAACTTTTTTATATCTATTCAGGCATATTAAAAACACACAGGAATAGTTAAATAGGTGTGCAAAACCCTTGTAACTCCACTTAAGCTCTGTTTAGCGTAGCTGCAGCTTTTCATTGCATGTTGCGTTCTCAAATAATTCTTGTCGGAAACTGCAGTGGGAGGCTGGATGTTTGTTTATTGCAGCTGTGTGAAAACAACTGTGGGACAGCTGTTTCTGGAAAATTGACCATTTTGCTCCTGTTCAGTAAATTTGTTTGTAACAGAACTGTGACACCCATTTATTTAATAATTATGAAGTAGAAATTCAAATACAAACCTAAGTGAAAACAAACAATCTAAAAACCTACTAAACAAAACACATTTATGCTACCCACTATCACTATTAATATATTAAGAAATGATGGAGTCGAACATACATAAAGAAATGATGAAAATTACTGAAATTCATAAATATAATCAAGTCACATTTATTAAAGAGACCTTTAAAACACTTATCCCCTCACTTCACTTCTCCTCCCATAATGCTTTGACCTCTCTATCATTTAATTTAGCTGGTTGATAAATTAAAATCACTAAAGTCAATTCATAAAATTTGTTGATATTCAATTAACACCACATTTAATTAACTGATTTATGTGACTAATACATAAAACTTATAAATCTTTACATTATCGCCCTTAAATGTCTTGCTTCATCTCTTCCTCAATTTCCAAGAATTTATCAGTCTTTAATTCCTGGTTAGAAGTTCTTCGATAAAAAGCATTATTTTAATTTAATTTTTATTCATATTGTATAAATCACATACCCACACAAATTCATTAATTAGCTTAATAAAACTTAGCCTTTTAGTTATCCGCAACTCGTCCTTTTCTCGCACAAGGAAATCATATCGCCATCCTCTCCTTAAATTTGCAGCTTACTAATTTTGATCCTAATACAATTAAACTTCATGTTAACATTAATTAAATAACATCACAGTCTCATATATAAACACATATATAATTAACTTAATTAATTAAAATTACTTATAAAACTAAAGTTATCATCGGTGTCAACCCTACTCGCCTCACGCACGCAAGCTCTCTTCCTTTACCTCCATTCGGGCCTCAGCTAACTTCGACGAAGCAGCGCTCGGTTTGACTCCCCTTCCTCCTCCCTCCCTCGCCTTCGACTCAGCCCAGAGCACACTGCCATCTCACCTTCCTTCTCTTTTTCTGCATGCACGCAAGCACAACTTATGGCCTCGACTCGGTCCAGGTAAGACCTTGATGTTGCTTCTTTCTCCTTCGACTTCTCCTTCTTCCTCACGTGGTAAGCCCTAACTGCATGTAGGGTACCACGATCCTTTTCTTCTTCGCAGTTTCTACTGTGTGGCATTATAGAGCCGATCAACTTTTTCTTCTGTTCCTTTGAAAAAGATGATTTAATTTATATAATGGGTATATAATTTTTTATTTAGAAGATAGTGTGTTTTAATTTTGAAAAAATAAGACCAAATGGATCTCATTCTTCTAATAGTTTACATAATCATGTCTGATACCACGAATACTACACATTCCCGAAAGATAAGTGTATACCTCGACGATGGACCCAATCATACAAACAACTTTGTAGCATTTGTTTGATCTGCAAACATTTTATGTGTGACCGACAAGTTCCCCTACCTAATACAAAGATTAGGTAGTGTTTATTTTACCTGGGTTCCAAGTTCCGTATAAGAGCAAGCCTCAATAGTCAATTACATCCCAAATGACTTAGGTCACTTTTAGAAATTCTCGATAATGATGAGAGGTACTAGTCTTCAAGAATTTAAATTTTAGATTTTCATGATATGACACAAAAAATCAAGTGTGAAATGACAAAATGTGAGCTGTTATTTCAGGAGTCCAAAAGATGAAATAAGTATGGGACGTCACAGATCATGATGAGAACCCTCAGTGACTTCACAAGCTATCCTACTGTGTGGTTGCATTTTGGAGACGATGTTATTTATGTATTCAATCCTGCCAATTTTATTATTTGAGACTTATAATTGCATAATACACGATTATGCAAATAACCCGCGGAGATAAAAGGGTTTACATCGTACCAAACGACAACCTCAGAACCTAAGGCGAGTTAGGACTCACGCTGCACAAAATGGTTACACAAGAGCCTAAAGAGGGTGTGAAGATTTACGTCGCGCTTGGCGAGCTACCTTGAAGTTCTATGGGTTGTTATTTAGACTAGGAAAGTTTAGCTGTTGAAGACTCGTTTTGCTGTTGTAGAATGACAATCACCTTTACTTGTAGTTCGCTCCAAGCTTCTTGTCATAGTAGTAACTCCTAGGTTTGTGTGTTATGCTTGCTCTTTGTTTATCGTTTAAGTGTTTGGGGGATTTTATTTTTATGTTAAATGACGTCGGTTAAGATCCCACAATTCTATCATCCCAACATCACTATTTTATTTTGAATTTACTTAGTCTAAGCGAGTCATTAAACTTATCTAGACCGGAGAATTTTCGTTAGCAACCGTAGGTTACCTTATCCGAGTGATCCTCGTAAATCCACAAGGAGTTGATTAAGTGAGTTTAAGAGGTTTAAAAAGTGTATTAATTTTCAAAAGTGTATTCTTTTTTTATTTGCAGATAATGTAAAACATGCATAATAAAGTAAAATGACAGTAAAGCAGTAAGATTGCACTAAATAAACTATAAATGTGTATCTGATGTGTCTGCTGTTGTTGCAAATGTGTCAGTATCACAGGTAAAAATAAGCAGATATAGCTAAGGATTTAATGAGCACATCAGACATAAACATACATATGTAAAAGAGCAGGTGACACATGAAAGCTCAGAGAGTACCTATAAAAATTCAAGTCAGGGTGGGCTCAGAGCTGAGTTATGTGTTTTATAATCCAACTTTGAATAGAAGTTGCCGACCCAAATAATCTTAAGAGGGCAGCTCCTAGCTACAATCGAAACAATTAACCAATGGACATTTGATGAAGTTTGTCAAAAGTTTATTTAACATTTTATGCATGCAGAGTTTATTTAGCAGTCAAAAATAGTGTCATCGTAAATGGATTCTATTATTATTATTATTATTATTTCAGTAGAAATGTGTGAAGGAGTGTAGTGTCTGTGTAAATGTGTGAAGGAGTGTAGTGTCTGTGTAAATGTGTGAAGGAGTGCAGTGTCTGTGTAAATGTGTGAAGGAGTGTAGTGTCCGTATAAATGTGTGAAGCAATATAGTATCGGTGTAAATGTGTGAAGAAATGAAATAGTTCACCGGTTGCTCACTTTAATCTGGCTAGAATTACCAGGAAACCTAAGAGGTTAGGGTCAACTTCGCACCAAGAGTTGGTGAATGACATCATCGATCCTGCTCTCCCTCCATTGAAGGTCATCAATGCAAGAGATATTGTTCTATTCTCCCACTTTAGCACGCATAAACACTGTCTTCAGTGCCTTTAAACCCTAAAACCATCCAACTTATAGTTTTGCTTGATAGTGCATATATAATCAAAACTATATATTGTGCTTATATTTAAATATAAGCGCATAAACTAAATAATTAAGCAAGAAAAAGAAAATGAAACAAAACAAAAGAAAATGAGGAGGCCGACCCACCTCCAAAATTACAGAAGCAAAGAGGTGAAAAAACAAGTAGGTCAGCCTAGAAGCGCTTAAATTCATATGTGTGTGTAAATTGTGGTATTTATGTAGAGTGAATGTATGAATTGTGGTGTTAGTAATATATGTAAGTTGCATGATAGATTTATGGGGTGATGTGAATGTGCAAGTCATAAACGGTTTCCTAAGGCCTTTAAATCCTATGGGAACTCTCTTTGGGCCTCCACGCGTTGGTCCTAGCCACTCAACCCAATGGTGCTGGTACACAATCTTTAGCCACTCAACCAAATGGTGACAACTCGAAATCATAACCACTCGACCAAATGGGGATGGCTTGGGACCACCCATATGAGGCCCCACAAAAGAGTTAAGAGATGGTTTAAGCTTCTTAATGGTGTGGGTCCCATCACTAGTTCTTTGAGATAGTCAATAAGACAGTCCAATGGCTAGATCTTAGGCTTCTGAAGAGGAATTAGCTAGACCTCATCAAAAATGAGATCAACACAAACCTTCTTCCCCATCGACTTCTTCTTCCTTTCTCTCCTCGCATAGTAGCTGCAACTTCTTTCTCCTTCTCGCTCGCTCTATTCTCCTTCTTATTTGTTAACTATGTTAAATGATGTAATACATGGGAATAGGTGTGTCCCTCCTAATATACACATATTTTTTATTTATTATTATAATTACTTTTTCTTTATTTCACCTCGATCATATGCAATCAGCTAGAGATGACCGACTGGAGTTGATTGGGATGACTGGAGGTAGTGGTCAGCTGAATGGAGTTGGTGATCGAGTTAAATGGAGCTGGTTGGGCCGAATGGAACTGGTCGGGCTAACTGGAGCTTGTCTATCAGGCGAATTGGAGGTTGTTTATCAGGTCAACTGGAGCTGGTTGGGCCAAACGGAGCTGACCAGGTCAAACGAAGATGGTTGGGCCAACTAGAGTTGATAGTTGATTGAACGAAACAGGTTAGGCAAATTGGAGCTGGCGGTCGGCCCGAATAGAGTTGGTCTGTTTGACTGAAGCTTGTCTGTTTAGCAAACTGGAGCTGGTCGGACCAAACGGAGTTGGTCGAGCCAATTAGAGTTGATGGTTGATCGAACTGAGTTGGTCAGGCTGACTGGAGCGTGTGATAGAGCTGAATAGAGTTGACCTTGTCGAATGGAGATGGTGGTCGAGCTGGTTGGAGCCTATGGACAATCGAAAGGAGGTGGTCGGGCAGACCGATGGGAGTTAGTGGTCGGGCCGACTAGAGCCGGCTTTACTGGGCCGACTAGAGCCGGCTTTACTGGGCCGACTGGAGAGGGTTGAGTTCAACATGTTTTTTTAGAGAATCTCAACACATTAAACTACGAATGAGAATTTTTATCATACAAGATCTTAGATGTGATGTTAAAGATTCAATTGTTATACATCCAGCCGGCCCAATACAGAGAAAAAAAACTCATGCTTATATTATAAGAAATTTCAATAAAAACACAAGCCCTGAATTCAGCAGCAATAAAGAAACCCAATACAGAGAAACAGAACTTCAACATCAAACACATAACATTCTTCATGGCAGAGTAAATTACAACATCAAAAAAATAAATTGACAAATTGCACAGACAGTGAAAACACAAGAGAGTACCTGATTTCTACTTCTTTTTTCCAGCTTTTCCTTCCTTTCTCCTCACAACTTCATCAGCATACCTGACTCCCTTCCCTTTGTACGGCTCCGGTGGCCTCCAGCTCCGAATGGTGGCCGCGAATTCGCCGACAGAACATTTGTCATAACCGCTCACTATAATTCTCGTGCTTTCTTCCACCTTCACCTGCAAACCATCTGGAATCGCCAATCGGACTGGATGTGAAAACCCTAAACTCAGAACCAAATCCTTTCCTTCCAATGCAGCGCGATAACCGACGCCGACCAACAGTAATCTTTTCTCAAATCCCTTCGAGACGCCGAGGACCATATTATCTGTAAGGGTTCTGCATTGTACAGTTACGAGAGTCTTATGCAATTGGTGAAAATGGCATCTTTTGTTCTTAAAAAAGAAAGAAAAAAAAAAGACATTTCTTTGTTCCATCATATGAAAAAGAGAAACAAAAGCTACCATTATGTTATCAAGATTCAAGAATGGAACTTTTTTTTTTTTTTGTCTTTATGGTATTACATTTTCTGAAGATTTTTATAAAAAAAGTTGGGGCATTTATATACATACCACACAATTCTTATGTATTTACATATCTAAAATCTAAAGTTTGTTTTTTACATTTATATAACCTGAATTTTTCATATCTCATTAAAAGTACCACTATTAAGGTCGCATATATATATAAATTGAAATTGGAGTGTATGTAAATACATGAGAATTGAGTGATATGTGCATAAATCCTAAAAAAAAATTAGATTCGATAAAACATTATTACCTCTTCACAAGATTTCATATTGAAAGGGATGATTGATCAAACTCAGTTCCTATTGAAATGTAAAGTTTCTTTGAGATAAAATTTTTTGCTTAGTTTCTCCAATATAGCAAACTTACAAAACTTTTGAAAGAAAATATGCCTGGGGATAAAAATGCAACAAATGCAATAATGCTGAACATTTGTTCTGCAAAAAACATTAATGTCTTTGGCCATTTTAGCTTCAGCTTACTTCCTAGTTTCATTATTCCTACTAAAAGTAGATACCTTTGCAATTGGTAAAATGTACAGTCCTGCCTGAGTGGTTAACATTGGAAAAACTAACAGGCAACTGCGATAGCATCAACTTTGCCTTTGATTTTAAAGTATTAAAGGCTCAATTGGTATAACTTCTGTTTCTATTTTTTACCTTTATTTTTAAAAATATATTTGAATAGTAAAATTTTTATAAAATTTCCATTCCAGTTTAAAAGCAAATTTAGCATCTAAGAAATATTTTGAGTGTTTTTATAAACAACTAGCACAATCAACCGTGTTTTAATTTAAATCAAAATATAAAAATTAATATGAAAAAAAATTAAAAACGATCCCAAACGGCCCCTAAATTTTATAGGGAACTTCTATTTTGATGTATGAAGTTCATTCTTCTGTTAGGTGAAGCGAAAACCATAACAAATTGCAACTGATGGCAGATAATTGTCCGCATTTCTAGAGTAAAGTCGAGGTTAAAAACATATGATAGAAGTTGAGCGTGGATTGCGGAGCATAGTGTAGCAACATAGTTTTGATCTACTAGCCTCTGTAAGTTGTATTGAGGGTTGGGGCTGATGGTACTGTTCGCTGAAACGAGTTTGTTTGGACAAGGTGTTCTGCCATAAAGATAACCTTTACAACATCTCGCGCAAAAGAGTCTGAGAACTAAAGAATACCAGGTGGGGTGATTGTCAGGTTTGAGCTGGGTAGTGATAATTTTTTTAAGGCTAGACATAAGAAATATAAATTGGTAGGTAATAAAAATATCGATCAGTGATTCAAGTGAAGAATTGTCGCTTATTTGACGAGTAAGTAAGATTGTAACAAAAGATAGCATAATAAGCCAAAGGCTTTGAGATGAGAGTATTATGGACCATTATTTTAGATTAATTGATATGGGTTGAAATTATTTAGGATTGGCACAGGTAATCGATTGATCGGATGTGTTGCAGTCAGTAGTGTGTGAACCTAGAGATAAGGTGGAAGATTAGCTTGAAGCATTAACACGCATGTGGATTTTAAGAAGATTGTGGTGTTTATGTTCGTTTACATCCTTCTATTCTGAGGTGCATGGACAACTGTATTGATGAATGATGTCCCATTTGGCAAAAAGATTTTTTAGGATTACTGTTGATGTCAACTTCCAAAGATTAAAAGAGAAGAAAATATGTGGATTAGAAGGCCGAAAAGATCCATAAAGCAAGGTGGTCTGACACCAAGAAAAAAAAAACAGGACTGAAGTATATTGTAAATCAACATTTACATACACACCACACAACTCTTACGCATTTACATATCTAACACCCAAACATTCATATATACCTGCATATCACTCAAAACTTTAACATCTCGTCAAAAATGCCCCCATCACTATCTTTCTAAAAGTGAAATTCACATTTTCATGCATAGATTTATGACACCAAGGTGTTATAAGTGTAAATATCAAACTTTGGGTGTTAGATATGTCAATACATAAGAATTGTGTGATACATATGTAAATTTCCCTAATTTTTATCAGTCTCATGAATGTAGATTGTTATTTCTCAGTATTTCTACATGAACAGACATTGCTTTCTCTTATCCAAAAGGTTGACTCAGTATAAAGAGGCATTTACATACATAGCACATAATTCTTATTTATTTACATATCTCATACCTAAACTTTAATATTTATGTACATAGCAGTCGAATATTTAATATCACATAAAAAATAGCACTACTATTACTTTTTAAGAGTGAAATACACCTTTCATACATAGGTATAAAGCACCAAAGTGCTATGTCTGTAAATATAAAAATTTAGGTGCGAAATATGTAAATACACAAGCATGCTGAGTATGTAAATTTCTCAAGTACAAAATGTCTACAAACAACAAAATGAGAGCAATAATCATCTAACAATGCTTATGCGTGTAGATAACAGACAACATGAAATTTCAATTTTAACATAAAAGTAGAGCGGATTAAAATGAGCAACAGTTTAGCACATGACAGGTGTAATAATTAGAAGAACAAAATAAATTACAAGAAAAAATTTCCATCATCATATCTCATCAAAGATCGTACCTGAAAAGGCCATGCATCTGATTTGCCCGTCTCGTCTCAAGGGCTTTGTGCATCCTTAAGTGTCCAGATTCCTGTCGCTCCAGTTTGACTTCTCGAGGTAAAGTCAAAGAAAGTTGACCCAATGGGCCCTTAACCCTTACATCCTGCCCTTCTAATGTGATATTCACACTAGAGGGCACTTCAATTGGCCTTTTTCCAATCCTAGATTCTTTGCATTGCACTGGTTTACTAAGGAGTCCCGCTCTAGAGGCAGGAAGACACAATACACGTATCCCACTTCTCTCTCCAATAAATGCAGATTTCAAATTACTGAAAAAATAAATAATATATAAACTTTATATGAGTAAAGTGCCAAAATAGTTACTTACTACATGATTTGAAAGGCCATTTTAGTCCTAGAGTCTGTAAAAATGTCAAATTAGTCCCCTCACTATTTTAATTTTGGCTGAAATAGTCCATTGGAGGACTATTTTTGCCCCTTTAAAGAAGAGTCTTGGTATTAAATTGATACTTTTATAGACTCTGGAAAAGAGTCAGGGGACTATTTTTGACACTTTTCTCTATTCACAGTGACAAATCAAACCATCATTAATGGAGCGATTGGCAGAATGATAATGAAGGTTTTCAGGTGTGATTGGCTGTAGAAAAATAAAAACTTTAGGCTCTCGGTACAGTTATGCAGAATAAGCTCTAATATCGATGGCAAGCATATATTGTGATAAATAAATCCATTTCTTTTATTTAAGGTGGTGGGTCAGCTTTTAGTAATTAACATATTATAAGATTTTTGAATAAAAGCAAGTGCCACACTAATGACCGACTCAAAATAAGAAAAACATAACAAAGCCAAGATTTTCCAGAAGGGTTGGAGGAATAGTTGTGCTTTTTGTCATACATTGCTGTACCAAGGGCAATTTGGTAGTTTGCAAATAGGAAATAAGCTTTTAATTTCATGAAAAAGGTCTATAATACCCATAGTAACTTTTCAAAACTATTTTCCCACAATTAATTTTATGGGCCAACAACCAACATCCCAAATGGACAACTAAAATGAAATAATCATTTTCAATATTGTGATTTTTCTCTAGATGCCACAAATACCTTTATTACATCATGGTTTATTGGGTAAACTTCCGTTTTAAGAATTCAAGCACCAAGGATTACCACTATGTAATAGTCAACGGAGTTTAGTTCAATTGTCAAAGAGGACTATGATTTGCATTTTGAGTAAACAGAGTAATCTAAAATTTTTATAAACAAGAACGCAATAAAAATTTAATGCTACTTATAATAGTTCTTAATGCTTTCTCCTTCAACTCTATATGAAATCAATCAAAATTATCAGGGTTTGGTACAATCCTAATAAGTCAAACAGCATTAGTGTAACTATATTAATTTATCAAATCAAGTAAAACCACAGTGATTTAGCATAAACTTGATAATCATTGGATTTTACTGAAACTATGACAAATCAGGAAGAGTTCAAAAATCAGTGCATCATTTAATTGCCATTGAATATAAGGAACTTGTAGGCTTGAGGACCAATCGACTAAAATTTTAGAATATTTTGTTTCTTAACAAATGACTGAAATAAACCAATGCCTAGATATTGATTAATATTCCAACAAATAAAGTAAATGTAGTTTCTTCACAAAACTGGGCATAAAAAATGAAGAAAATCAACTTGCGTTGACTGAATTTTCAAGTACTACTGGAATTCATCAGACTAAAATCATCAACTAAAAAGATGACTACGTATAAAGTCCAAAACTATTACATAAAGAGGATTTTATAGTGCAATTCTTATGGAACCATTCATTCTACTCCATGTTATTAGGACTATATATGACTGAGAATAGCAATTTGGCATAACTTCTAAAGCAAAAGTTGGATTGTTGCAAACTCAAAAAAGTGAAAGTATCTCATTCTGTCTTCAATTATTGGGCTCAAGAACATCCAAAATAAGCGTGCAAAATTGAGAATATTAAGATAAATGACTAAATGCATACTAAATTGGGAAGTATAAGTGAAAAATAATTATATTGAAGAGAGAGAGCACAAATAGAATTTATTGAAAATAGAATAGATGAAACAGCACCACTGATTTGAGAATGCATCATAGAGGGGCAAAAGATATACCAATAAAGTGGACATAGTAAAATGGATAGACATTGTGTAAAAAATATACTCAAAACTGAGTTAGCATCGTCATGAAGCACTCAATATGAGTAAATGGTGGAGTATAAGTTCTAAGGACAACCCCAAAAAGTTCAAGCAAGGCCAATAGAAATGATAAATAGAAAAGGAAGGGTAGGAACTTTCTAGTAGGGATGCCAAGGATAAATAATATTCGAACAAATCAAAAAGGCTTCATACAATGATGTTGGAATTCCTTGATATATTTATACAATAGTTCAGTACATTAAAATAAATTTAGAAATGGATAATAACTATAACATGAGATAGCTACACAGCTAGAAGTTAAAAAGTGACTACAAAGCCAATGTATGATAGGGTTGTCAATCTAGTTAATTGCCATGAAAAACTTATATTCAATTTAGTAATTAAACAAAATTCCTTATTTTACAAATTTGTTAACTTAACAAGCAATAATTTTACATGACTTTTCTGTTTTTCTAATTGTTTATTCTCTTTAACATCATTAGAAGTAGTGGCAGCCAAGATTTAAGAAATTAAAGAATTGTTTATCATCAATAGAATGCATCGAAATTTTCATGATGGATGATTTCGATTGTATGAGAAGATAATTGAAAATTCAAAGTATATTAGATGGTTCATAATTGAATACATGATTTGTTGATATAATCTAGCATGTAATGGATGATTTTTATTGGTAAACAAAGTAGTTAAAACAAGTCTTTCAAAAGGAATTTTATATACTATTGGTCATTCTCACATGCTTGATGCATAGTTAATTCATCATAAAACTATTAAAATCTATCCACATGCAATTCCTATATGGTATATCACAATCAAATGATATGATCTTAAATTCAAACAATAAGATATATAGGATAATATACACTCCCATTTAATTTAAAATTCTAGTTTTACTCAAGTACATAGCAATCAAAGCCATCAAGACAGTATAATCAACAGACATGCAATTAATTCCAAGCAGTTTGAAAGATTGTATACACTAAAAATATCCTTTATCTTGTTATATAATAAAATCAATCGTTAAACAATTTTGGCGCATATAAATTAGTGTGTGCCGCTTGTTTTAATAATGTAAGGAAATAAACAGTTTTGATCTTATGTTTAGAAGTCATAACATTAAAGTGTAACTGGGACAAGAGTAGTCTTCTCCCCAAAGGAGGAGAAAAGTTCATCCATCCATACTCGCATGTGTGGTAAACAAGTGGCACACAAACAACGCAACTTGTATCATTCACTAAGGGCATCTTTGAGATCACTTTTTTTTTTTTTAACATTTTTTGTTTATAGCATTTTTTTACATGTTTTTTTTAAATTAGCATATTTTTAAATACACTCAAAATATCTAAAGGTTGTTTCCAGTTTTTTTTTTTAAAGAAACTAAAAATCTTATAACATACCAAACATGTTTTCTTTAAAATCAAAATAAGTTTAACAATTTGATTAAAGTATGATTATTTTTAAGAAGATCTAAAACAGTTGAAAATGATTTTGTTTTTTTCAAAAATATGTTAATTTTCAGAAACAAAAATAAAAATATGCAAACCAAATACACAAAACCAACATGCTTTTATAAACAAAAGCAAAAAAAAAAAAACACACACACACACACACAAAAAAAAACAAAATTAATCCCAACAAGCCCTTAACAAACGGAGCAGAACAAATCCTGAGCTCCTTCAAACTGAGCCCACTAAGTCCGTGGTTTCTGGTTAGGCAAGAACAGATGAGGAAAAAAAAGGAAATTTACATAAACACCACACAATTCCTTTGTATTTACATAGCTAACACCTAAAGTTTGATATTTAAACTTATAACACCTTGTTGTCATTAAACCTTGCATGAAAAGATGTACTTCTTTTTAAAAAATATAGTGATGCTGGTATTTTTTATGTGATGTTAAATATTTTAGTGGTGTGCATGTAAATATGAATGCTTAAGTGTTAGATATGTAACTACATAAGACTTATGTGCAATTGATGTGAGACCACTAGCAACATTCTACAATGCCAGACATGCTCAGCAAGACTTCTTTTTCCGCTACTGACTGATTATCTAAAACAATCAGATCAAATTCTGCAATGCCTATTAAACCCCCAATGTAATAACATTTTCCAAACAAATAAGCAAAAAGAAATCAAAATTCACAGATTATCAGAAAATAGAGAATTCATAACCACAAAACCCGTTTCTAAATGCATGGTTAATCATCAAATCAAACTTTTACGCGAGAACCACTGCGATTTTATTCAGTATTCAACGGGGCAATTTTCATCAGCGACAGCTGAACTGAAGAACCCTAGGTGAAATTGATGAAGTGCTTACCAAGGCGAATGGATTGATGGAGAGAGCGACGCCATTGAAAGCTGCCGCTTCGCCGACTGACGAGAAATCAAACTTTTTCGTGTTCGAACTGTTCGGCCGACGAGCTTAGTAGCCGCTCTTCCTTATCTTCTGCTGTCAGCGTATCACGACCGCACATCACGGGATGGATCTCTGCAAATTTCCACTGGTAGCATCACAACCGTCGATTCTTGAAAAATGAAATATCATTACCATCATTTTGTTTCAAAATATTTGAGGATTTAAAAAATTCATTTCTTTTTTTTTTCTTATCAATATTCAAATATAAATCAAATATTGAGCAAAAATATTTTAGAATCTCATGTTGAGTGTATAAATTAGTCGAGTCGAGCCAATTTAGAATTATTGAATTAGCTGGAGCTTAATTCTATGAGTTCAAACTAGCTCAAGAGCTTGCATGTTTGTTAAGAAAGAGAAAATGTGATATTAATTTTAACTTATTGTTACAATAAAATATAATATATATTACAATATAAATAATAATATATATACGTATATATATAATATTTTTTTAAACATTTTTAATATTTTTAAAAAAATTAGTATTAATATATTTTAAGTATAATTTATATTAATGAACAAGATCACGAGTTAACTAATTGATTGAGCTCGGCTAGTTAGCTCATCGATTAATAAACTTTTGCCAATAATGAAAGGTTCAAGCTATCATTGAGTTTAAGATGTCAATTGATGATGTTATCATACAATGAAAGGAGATTGCTCATGTTATCCATAAAATTTGTGTCATCCTTTGCATTGATCTTAAAGTTATAATTGACATGATCATTTAGGCCCGTTTGGGGCGGCTTACAAGTGCGGCGGCGTTTTTGAAAACGCCGCCTCACTGTTTGTTTCGCATTTTTCGGGTATTTATCTAAAAACTGTGTTTTATCTTTTAATAAGAAGTCAAACGCGGGGCTATACCCGCGACCAGCTTTCGCTATCCGCGTTCGGTCCTTATTTTACGCCTCTGCCCCCGCGCTCACATACCACCAGCTACAGAGCTCGTCCGTCTCTCCCTCTTCAGTCGAAGCAGCTGTAGTCGAAAATTTGACTGGCAATGCAGTCCCCTCGATCCAGCTATTACTTCTTCGGTGAAGCAGTCCCCTCGCCGTTCCTCGTGTCGTCCTGCTCCTCCGACAAGTTCAGTCAAGAAGGCGATTGTTTTACGCGAAAATGGGAGGGGTGAAGCAGAAGGTAAGGCACAGGCGAGGCGAGGGTTTCACGGAGGACGGGAGCAGATGGGTTTTAACTTTGTTTTAAATTTATTTTTTAATTAATTTAATTGATTAGTACTAATTAATTAAATAAATATTGTTATCAAAATTCATTATAATTAGATAAATCAAACTAATAAAAAATTTTAAATTATATATTAATTTTAATTAATTTAATAAAATTCAAGTGATTATTAATTAATATACAATCAATTTCTAGTTAATTAATATTAAACTATAAATTAATATAATCAGTTTCATAAAATCGTTATTGATAATCAATTGGTTCTATAAATATTTAACTGTTGATGTACACGGGCATAATGATCATTTATCCAAAACAGTTGCAAATTAGTTGTTTTTCAAACTCTCAAACCAAACAAACATACAACTTATCCAAATCAGCTGCTTATCAGCAATTTATCAGAATAAGTTGCTTATCTGGATAAGTTGGATAAACTGCAGCTGCTCCAAAAAGACCCTTAGTTGAATCCTGAGTTAACTTTTCTATCAACAATTCTCTTGAGATCTCGTACGGCTACTTTATAGGTTGCATTCAAGGACTTTCTCTCTAGTCCCAAGGACATCCAATAGCACTCAAGATCATCTGTAATTACTAGCATCTAACGAACTAACTTGTTAGGAATTATAATAGGAAATAATTTATTCCTGCAATAAATTATTTCCTCATATTAAGAAGATATTTTATATTTAATTCATTAGATTATGAATTACTTCTTTTTCTCGTTTTGTATTATCTTCTATATCTCCTAATAATTAAAATTAATTGATTATTGGAGATATCGAGAGATATATTTTTCCTTTCATATCACTTCATTTTATTATTTTTCCTATTATAGGATTCTTGTAAGGGTTATTTATACCCCCGTTCATATTAATAAAATTATCAAATGTTTCGCATTGTTCTAAATCTCAACATGGTATCGAGCCGAATTTTTGTCTTAACGACGGATAATCCTTGGAGAGGACCTCGAAGACTCACTTCCCGCCGGCGCTTCTTGCGAGAAGGGAGGAATCCCACATTCGTCTTCGTCTGCTTGTCGGGAGCTTTCCTATGTCCCCTTATTTGAGTTATGCGGCATCTTCGCCCGACTTCGTTTTCTTCATAAGCGGCATCTTTGGCTCCGACGCCTTTAGATCGCTTCATCGTTTCGCTCTTATTCGCGCCCGAAGCTCATTGGCCCTTCGATTCCCGCCGGCCCTTCAGTCCTCGCCGGCCATTCGATCCTCGCCGGCCCTTCGGTACTCGCCGGCCCTTCAGTCCTCGCCTGCAATTCGATCCTCTCCGACCCTTTCACCGGCCGCTCGATCCTCGCCGAGCACTGAATCTGCAAAACTCGAGGTTAGTCGAGCTCGAATCTAACAAAACTCGAGATTTAGCCAGCTCGAATCTCTTTTCTCTATGCCGAAATATATGGCGGACGAACTCGAAAGTCAGTGGCCTGAATTTAGCAAAACTCAGATTCGGTAGATGCGAATTCTTTCTCATTATGCTGAAACACGTGATGAATAAAGCTCAAAAGTCGACGCAGCTGGATTAAACGATACTCGAGATTTAGTCAGCTCGAATCTAACAAAACTCAGATTTAGTAGCCTGAACCTCTTTTTTCTCTATGCAAAATATATGATGAATAACTCGAAAGTCAATGAGCACGAATTTAGTAACTTAAGATTCGATCAGCTGAATTTAATAAAACTCAGGTCAGTAGGCTGAATCTACTTTCTCTCATCTTAAAACACATGGCAGACATAACTCAAAGTCAGTGAGCCTTAATTTAGCAAAACTCAAGATTCATGCAGCTGAATCTAACAAACTCGAGATTCGTAGCTGAATCTCTTTTCTCTCATGTCGAAACACATGACGAACAAAACTCGAAATCTAGTAGCCTGAATTTAGCTAAGCTCTTATCGATTCGTCTTCTTTCAGTGAGTTAGAAATTATTAACGTGCATTCGAACTTGAGGGGAGTGGTAGGAATTATAATAGGAAATAATTTATTCACACGATAAATTATTTCCTTATATCGAAGATATTTTATATTTAATTCTTTAGATTAAGAATTACTTATTTTCTCCTTTTGTATTATCTCATATATCTCATAATAATTAAAATTAATTGATTATTGGAGATATTGAGAGATATATTTTTCTTTTCATATGATTTCCTTTTATTATTTTTCCTATTATAAGATTCTTGTAAGGGTTATTTATACCCCCGTTCATATTAATGAAATTATCAAATGTTTCGCATTGTTATAAATCTCAACATAACTATCTCTTCTACTATATCTTACAGCTTTACATACTTTTCAAAATTTTGTACGTGTCCATATAGTATGCTAACAATCACTTGCACGCTCTTAAAGCTCTTTGGTGTTATGTTTCATCTGCTCCTAATTCAATGCAGAAAATGCCAGACTTAAGCGTATCTCTCATTCTCCTTTGTCCCTTAATCACGCATATATGACATATTCTCTTAAGCACAATATCATATCTTGTAATTCGTTTTTGTTCATTTCTTAATGAGACTCGTATGCATATCAACTTCTTGTATTAAGCTCTAACAGCAAAATGCCAGACAACACTTCAGCTGAGTGTCGAAATTAAGATTCTCGTTATTCATTCAATTCTTCTTCTTGAACGATAACATGCACAAAGTACTCGTGCATAGTATAGAACTCGTCTGCTCACTTAGAAGAACCTCCAACTTCCCGAGTGAACTCACCAACATCCTATCAAATACAACTATCACCAACTTTAAAAAGATTAAACGCACCATTTGATGCACAGCTTTATTACAACAAAGTGTTATAAATCTAAATATGCAAGTTTATGTGCTAAACATATAAATATATGAGAATGGTGTGTATTTATGCAAATTTTGCTTTCATTGGCAATTAATTAGGAATCCAAAAAAGGCTGTTGAGGAAGAGGAGAAACAGAAAGATGCTCATTGGATTCATTTTATATGCGAACAAAATCAATATATTTCAAAAAATTTACAAAAAATAAATTTTAATTATATTAATTCTATTACAAAATTCAAAAATCTTGGTCATTCACAATTTTCTAATAGGATAATTACTTATAGACAATCCGATTTGAAAAATTGATGAATATAATCGTTGATTTGAAAATAGGGCTATCAAAATGGCTCGTTGTTCGTGAACAGTTCGTGTTCAATTTCATTAAAAAACATGTGTTGATTCGATCGTTATGTTAATGAGCCGAACACGAAATAAAGATTTGTTCGTTCGTGTTCAGTTCCGTTTTGGCTTGAATATATATATATATATATATATATATATATATATATATATATATATATATATATATATATATATATATATATATATATATATATATATATACATATGAGTCATCAACATTATTTTATGACATCTTCCAACTACTCCGTGGCCAACCAATATTATTACAACCACCGTTTACAATATTTATGACACACTATTTCCTTCGTAGCAATTAATTACGACCTCTATGGTCTGTTAACAATAGCATTGCCAAGTATAATATCTTCATTGTGACAGTTTTCATTGAATTATTATTATACATCAACTTTATGATTTAATCTTATAATTCAAGAGAAAACTTATGTAATTAGAATCGCATAGTGGAGTATTCCCTTGCTACAACTCTCTACATAACAAAAATATTTACTGATACATTCATTTATCACTCTACTGCTACTAATTTTCTGACACACACGCGCGCGCACATATATATATATATATATATATATATTTAAGTACATTGAACAAAATAGCCTCTTCGGCAATCCTATGTGCAGCCCACAGAATTTTTTCTTTTTTCCACTCTAATGGAACACATGCCAATCATTGTCAGCATCAATAAAGTAATCTTCTCTCAGCAAACTAGAGTCTCGCTAAATATATTTATTTTTCAATCATGCTTATCATTATAGATCATAAAGAATGTTTAGTATAAATCTTACACCTTAAAAAACGTATATTTATGTTTTTAGTCTACTAGTTTATTATCATCATTTCATTTTGATTTTATTCATTTCGCATATGTAGATTTGGGATAATTGCATGCACAAAACTCAAAATATTATTATTATAAAACCACCTAACCAATAAATTTTTTAAGGTATGTTCGGGGTAGCTTTTTTGGTACGGTGGCGTTTTGAAAACTCACCTGACCTGTTTGTGTAAACTAAGTTTTGGCATCTTATGCATTTTCAAAACGTAGAAAATAACTTTTTCACACCGCACCTAGTTGTTGTGGCAGCTTTCTAGCTGCGGTCTAGCTTTTCCAAAAAAAATAAAATTTTGTAATAGTTACGCATGCATAACTTATCAGTGATTATTTTTAATCGAACATCGATAGATTATTAATAAGGCTGCAATGTTACTTAAACAGGGAAAATTTTTCCATCGGGACTCCGCACGTACCTCTACGTGCGGAGTCCAATCCGAGACGCCGTGTGGCATCGCGCACGTATGATGCCACGTGGCGTCAGTGGGTCCGCTCGGAAGAGAAAATGATTAAATGAGAGAATTTACGACCAGTCCGAAACCGGACCGAAATATTTCACTTTGTTCAGTTCAGTCAAAATAATTTGCCGCGAAATGGAAGATAATCTTGTTGGATTGCGAGTGAAAAATTTTTTTTGAGCTGCGGTTATTCTATTTGCACCTTAGTGTCCAGGGATTCGAAAAATTTTGCTCTCCATGGACGGTGAAATGCTCGAGGATTTAAACCCACATCATTCTCGCTTAATTTCGAAGCAATTGAAGTGAGTACTTGTTATTTTTTTGTTTTACTTTACGTTAGTTGGTTTATGGCTTTGATATAGGTTTAGGGAATTTTCTACAGGGTTTACATTGAAGAAGATGAATTAATATGTTGGTGTTATTACGGTAGTTACGTTTGTATTATTGTGGTGTTATTCTGGTGTTATTTTAGTGTTATTTTGTGTAAGTTGAATAAAATTTTGTGTTTAAGGTGTTACCAAGTTGTTGCTGTGATTTTTAGTTGGTTTATGGCTTTGATATATATTTAGGGATTTTTCTATAGAGTTTACTTTGAAGAAGATGAATTAATATGTTTGTGTTATTACGGTAGTTACGTTTGTATTATTGTGGTGTTATTCTGGTGTGGGAGTGTTGTTATGCTGGTCCTATTATTGAAGTATTATTCTGGTGTTATCATGGCTTTTTGATGCTCTTTTGACAATGTCTAACGTTGTTTAAATATATTCATCGAATATGCGATCGGGTGAGGCTACGGAACCTTGCAATCCGACGATTACGGAGATGTTTTTGAGAAGCAACGTCTGCGATGAGGGAGAAGCTTATGAAAGCTATCGTATCTCATGCACATCACGTAGGGTTCAGCTGTTCGGAAGGACCACACAAGCTGCTGGCCGACTCGAGGAGCGAAGAGCAAAGATTATATATGCGGGAAAGCGGGCTACAGAAAGAGTCTAACAACACGAGAGAACGTTAAGTACGAAAAATCGGACACAAGGACCGGTTGTAAGGCCATGGTTCGATTTGCGGTTGACCTTGAGGGCAAGCGGGCCGATAGCAAAATTCATTGAAAATCACGGTCATCTTTTGAGTGAAAGTGGTGATAAACATCTTCTTCGTTCGAGCGAAGGATAAGTGAGTTGAATGTAGATGTCTTAAGATCCATGACGGAGTGTGGGAATCGGAAGCGACGAGATGAATACGATTTCATTGCTTCGGAGGTTGGTGGTGTAGAGAATTTGGAATGCACTCACATAATTTCATTCAAAGAGAAAGAAGACAGAAAATTGAGCAGGGAGATGTCAATGCACTAATACAGCTGTTCATGGAAAGGCAGGCTGGTGATAGCATGTTTGCTTGGAATTTCCAAAAACGATGAGTCTTGAAGGCTAACAAACATTTTCTGGAGCGATGGATTGTCCAGGTTGGATTATGATTGTTTTGGGGATGTGATAATATTTGACACAAGCTACAGATTAAATAAATATAACTTATGTTGCGCTCCATTTGTGGGGGTTAACCACCAGCTGGCGAACGTCTTGTTGGAGTTGGATTTCGTCAGATGAGACCATCTGATTCATTCGTGTGGCTTTTCGAATCTTTTGCTCGAATAATGGGAGAGAAGCACTCATTAACAATATTTACTATCGGGGATCGAAGCGATAGCGAGAGCCATTACGAGTGCTTCCTCGGACACGTCATAGATTATGTCGATGGCATATCAATAAAAAACTTCCTTTAAAGGTGAATTGAGGAGTTCGTACTAAGAGCATCTGTGATCTTTTTTATAAATGCATGAGTAAGTGTGACACCGAGGCGGATTTCGAAGAAACTTAGTCATTAATGATTGAAGTTGGGGAACTTCAGAATAATACGTGGTTGGCTGAAATGTATCGTCACGAGCACGAGATGATCAACAACATTTAATAAGGATGTATTCGGTATGGGAATCTTATCGACACAGAAGAGTGAGTCAACCGATAATATATGTCATAATGTTACAAAATCAACTAGCTCTCTAACAGATTGTTTCATTGGACTTGAAACCATCATGAAATCTTGGCGTCTCGACGAGAAAGATGAAGATTTCGAATGCGGTCGATCCGTCACGAAGCCGATGGTTAAAAGCGATCCCGTCTTGAGACAATGAGTTGCATTCTATACAAGGAAGCTTTATTTAATGTTTGAAGAAGAGCTAATGAATGGATTATGTGGGCTTACGATTGAATTATCGCGGATAGCGAGGGTAGATACAATGTAATGAGTTTGGATGAGGAAGGGACAATGCGGTCGTGAGTTTGTATTAGTCGACGGAGTTAGTCTTGAGGTTACATGTACTTGCAAAAAATTTGAGATGATGGGATCTATTGTGCTCCATGCTCTGTTTGTGCCCAATGTTGTGAAAATAAAGGTGATTTCGAATAAGTATTTCTTATTGCGTTGGTGCTAAAAATGCTAAAAGAGATATCTCTGATAGGCATGGATGTAGAGATATGAAAAATTCGAATGTGAACAATGTTTCATCGAGTGCATTGTTATTCGAGTCCGGTTCGAGAAATTTGCTTATCAACTCATAAATATGGCACAAGGAGATGATGCGGCGAAGGAGTTGTTGTGGACGACATTTAAAAAACTATACGTTGGCACTTCGCGACGTTCAGCGAGGAGGAAATGCGAACCTACTACAACGACGAAGAAGAAAGAATTCAAAACTAGGACTTTCTGTCGACGACCCCGCAAAGATGCGGCCGAAAGGAGTCTCAACATCGAGATTGAAAGGATATTTGGAGAAAACTAAGAAATGCAAAAGTAAGAAGTCGTTGTTTCAGTGATGCTTTCTTTCTAAATATGTTGAGTTTTGTTCTCTTCTGGTAAATAATTTTTGGCTTTGCTTTCAGGAAAGGAACAACATGGGTCTTCTAGCCTTGAAGCTGTTAATATATTCGACGAAATGTTGACAGATTGTCTTACACGAGTGCGTTCGATTTATTCGATTCGGTTGGTTCTTCGATAGGATTATGCAATTCATGTTTAGCTTGTTTTTGATATTGTATTGCGGGAATACGATGAAACGCAACCGATCGGTACATACTGCTGGAATCTTAATGGATTCCACGAGTTAGTGATATGTTGTTTGGGTTTACGTATGATGTAGATGTATTTATTGTTGTTTAGGTCCAGGTTTGTTATAGATGTATTTATGTTTGACAAGTTCTTTAGTTTATTGTTTGTTGGAGAAATAATTCAGTCCTTGTTTTGCTTAGTTTATGAATTGTTTTTGTAAGCTAGCAACTAATAATACCAGAATAATACAACTATAATTTTTTGATAAATAATACAAGGATAACCACAAATAACACGTAAATAATACATGTATAACACCCAATAACACGTAAATAATACGCAAATATTACGCCAATAACACCGGAATAATACGACGATATTTTTACGGTAAGTAATACCACGTCAACCCGGATAACACGTAAAAAATACGTTAATAACACGAAATAACGAAACATGAATGTACGATAAATAATACTAGGGTAACCCGATATAAGTAATACGCAAAAAATAATACAACGTTAATTTTACGATAAATAATACGAGGATAACCACAAATAACACGTAAGAAATACGCGTATAACACCCGATAACACGTAAATAATACGCAAATATTACGCCGATAACACGGAATAATATAACGATATTTTTACGGTAAGTAATACTCACGTCGACCCGGATAACACGTAAAAAATACGTTAATAACACCAAAATAACGAAACATGAATGTCGATAAATAATACTTGAGGTAAACCCGATATAAGTAATACGAAAAATAATACAACGTTAATTTTCGATAAATAATACGAGGATAACCACGAATAACACGTAAGTAATACACGTATAACACCCGATAACATGTAAATAATACGCAAATATTACGCCAATAACATCGGAATAATACAACGATATTTTTACAGTAAGTAATACCACGTCGACACTAGGATAACACATAAAAAATACGTTAATAACACCAAAATAACGAAACATGAATGTCGATAAATAATATTAGGGTAACCCGATATAAGTAATACACAAAAAATAATACAACGTTAATTTTTTGATAAATAATACTGAGGATAACCACAAATAACACGTAAATAATACTCGAATAACAAAAAAATAATACGTAAATAATACGTCCACAATATGTCTAATAACACCGATCTAATAGAATGATAAATATATAGTCACTAATAAGCTGAATAACCCGTAATAACACGTAAATAATGCGTGAGTACAACATATAGGATCGTACTCGTGTTACTAGCGCGTTCGACTCTCATAAAAGCCCGTGTTACGCGACTTTTACTCGGCAAATAATCGTGTTACTATGGAATATTCAGCTACTAATCGACGATTAATCGTGTTCTTGCCGCTAAAAAATCGTAAAAAAATTGTATTCTTGTGATAAAAAACGCATTATTCTAATATAATATATATCTTATTAAAGATATTTATAGCATACTAAATATAATGTTACATACTTAGAAACAAACATACGAATACAAATATTTACATCATACAAATATATATTTTTTGAAATATTTATAGCATACAAATAGAAATATTTTTCGAAACATTTATATTTTGAGTTTTTTAATTTCCAAAATAAAAGTAATATTTAATAGAATCAAATAATTTAAACTACTAATATTTTAATTGAAGATATATTGTTTTTATTTGCAGATTTAACTATTTTACATACGATTGCAGATTTAATCAAATTCATTTACATATGTACCACCCAAAATCTATATACATTTTACATACATTTGCGGATTTAACCACTATGTCTATACATTTTAAGTTCTCGCCGGGTTGTAGATATCATAAGCAAATTACATGCCGAATCTTAACATTTCCAATTGTCATTTTAAGTGTTGTTTCCGATCGGGTTCTTGGCCAGACACGGTTGTTTCCATGAACTTGCACACGAACATCCCACGATCAATGTCTGTTTGATTGTGTTGGTGCGACGAATCTTATTGCATGAGACGATTGACGATTCTTGCCTTGAGAAGATGTCCACGATGTCTTGCGAACAATTGAATGCTGCTGAACGATTAGAATAGTAAATTGTAACATGTGTGTTATTATGAGTTGTTAAGAAATAATATTTGGAATAACTTGAAATAATATTTGAAATAATAAATGCGATTTTGAAATAATGTTTGAAAGAGCTGTTTTAACTTACAACTTGTTGAGCATAGGCGCTTATGAGTCGGATTTGGAAGGGAGTCGTAAATTCTCCATCTAAACTTATTGATTTCGTGCACCAACAAAATCCGATGATCGTTATGTACAATTGGAAACAATATAATCTTCGTGTCATGTAAAGTCTCTGCAGTTATATGATTAACAAATTGTTTGTTGTTCGTATTTCTTGTGCATCTGAATAACATAATTAGTTCAAGTTTAGCAAAATTTTAAAAAAAAATCATCCAAATTATACTGTCTCAAAATATTACCAGATATTGTGGTGAAACATATAGGTAAGACTGGTATATATCGAGTCTTCTCGGTGTTCGTTCCCATGATAGCGTGGCGAAAAGATCTATGTGCTCATTCCCGATAGACTTATGCGGCGGGGAGATGCGATAGAGGCTGTCCCATCGATCATAATGCCTCCTCGATACTAACACGATATCGCTACTTCATTGATAACCGGACGTCTACGTTAACTCGAATTAAGTTTAAAAACAAGTGCACCAATTGAAATTAAATGTTCACATTAACTTACAGATTTGGGTGTCTTGCAATGCAATCATCGATGACATCCTGCATTTCATGTGGTATTAAAGATTTGTCAGGATAATCAATAGGTCCAGTTAGAGGACGGCTCTGCATAAAGACATGGGCTAGATATTTTAATGTTTTCTTAAAGAAATGGATAATACATAAATTCTACTTAAACTTTATTATGTACTTACAGCTTCGACGCGTTGGATCTCACCAGAACTCGGACTAGATATTTCTATGCTTTCTTCCACTTCTTTCTTTGCCTTGCCCATCACTCTCTTGGGCATCGACTAGTTTACTCGATGGCACAAGACGAGTACGCGATACAAAATATATTTTTAGCAAACATACAAGGAACGTAGATCGCACTTGTTCGAATAAAATCATGTAGTACTCGCAGATATCGAAACCAACATACTCTTTATTGCTCTGTCGACTTCATCGGGGTCTTCCTCTTGGTCGACTTTTGGAGGATCAATATGAGCACCTGCCCTCTTGGGCCACTACTCGGATCACCAGCTATGCAAATAGGCGTCTTTGGCCACTATCGGATCCTCGTGATGCACATGGGTCTCTCGGGCCTCTGCGGGAGCATCGACACGAAGATCGGCCTCTTGGGCCGATGCGGGAGCATCGATCCGAAGATCGGCCTCATGGCCAGCTGCGGGATCCTCGGTATGCACATCGACCTCTTCGGCGGCCGTCGAATCTTGAAGATGCACATGGGCCTCTCGGGCCGATGCGGGAGCTTCACCGAAGATCGGCCGCTTGGGCCGCTGCGGGAGCATCGATCCGAAGATCGACCTCTATGGCCGCTGTGGGATCCTCGATATGCACATTGACCTCTTTGGCAGCATGCCGAATCACGAAGATGCACATGGGCCTCTTGGGCCGCTGCGGTAGCATCGACACCGCAAATCGGGCGCTTGGGCCGCTTTGGGATCATCCGTCCGCAAATCGGCCTCGGCGGTATGTAGTACGAGTATGCGTATATCGTCGGAGTAATGTCGGAGAGGGATCATCGATATGTACGGGATCCTCTGCATCGGCTACCACCAGGTCTTCGTTTGAGCGAGTGTCGAGTGACCGACGGCTCGAAAGACCTCTTTCGGGAGCTAGCTGCTGGATCGCTCATTCTCGACCTCCTTATCGATTGTGTTCTCGACCTATTTACAAGGATGTGAGATTGGTAACAACATCGAATATGGTATGCGGTGTATGTCATGTGAGTCCGATACGTTACCGAATATTTAAGATCACTTGGTGGTTATGTCTCATCGGCTCGTACATAGCTTCATTATCGGCGGGACCACCGGTTCGACCGATCACGGGGTCATCTCGCTCGACACTAGAGTACACTGCTGCAGGTGAGGATGGTCTCGCCTACGGTCTCGTCTTGTGGGCGAGGCCTTGGAGGAGTACGTGGTCTGCGATCCGGATTTGAGAGCGGATGTACTTCGTCATCCCTCGAATCCGAGAATGCGTCATTGACTGCAATGAAATTAAATGTCATTGTATAACCATTTACGATTAATTTAATGCGATGAATTACGAACTCGTGAAGGATGAAGACCCCTAAATGCTTCATGAATACGCTTCGCGATCCGTCCATGACTTGTGGGTCATCTCGGCATGCGTGGTCGAGCCTCGAGGGCGGCGAGAGTCACCGATGATGTTATCTCGTAAAACCATAGCTAAAGACGTCATACACAATAACCATTAATGTAAGAGAAAAAAACAATAAAACTAAAACTCATAATGAAATGTTTTAAAGAATTACATACCGTAAGCAGAAACACGAAACCTTGGATATATCTCAATGATTTATTATCCTTTAATTTTGTGTACGCTATGGTCATTTGTTCCAATAACATTTCACATATGGCAGCAGACCAATTAAAGGAGGGGAAGGCCTGTGCATCATCAGCAAATGTAGCAAGCTCTGCGTGCACATGAAAATTGCTAGAAGGAAAGAATATGTTAGTTAACAGAAATTTTATATACAGCTTCTCGAAAGGAGGGGCGGATGCTCCCTCTGCGAAGAAAGCGCCGATTGTTCCTTTATTGCTTTGGCATCCTCCGCGACTAGTCCACTTCTCTTCCATGCGACCCGCTCTCCTCCGTTCGGCATGCCAAGCAACAAGGCCACGTGGTGCGCTTCTAGCCTCACCTCTTTCCCACCGAATGCGAAAACCCTCCTCCTGTTATCCCGACATCTCGAAATATGCGAAGTGAGAACGTTGTCTTGAGGATAGGGGGGCATGTCGAAAAAATTGTAGATCCTCATTTCCACTTAAGTTATTTACGATCTGCTCGGAAATACGATGCACGAGTCCATCCGGTACGGCCCTCAGCTGCGGATGGACGACATCTGCAGATTGAAGGTCCTTGCGCTCATTATCACGAAAAATGAACAAAATTATGCATAAATAACACACATATGACTCATGAAAATTGTATAACACATCAAAATAAATCAACTTAAAACAATAATACGTGAATAACACAACCAGACAACAGAAATACTTCGATATTTATAGAACAGTAATACATGAATAACACAAAAATAATACAGAAATAACACCGAAATAACACATTAAAAAAATAACAATAACCTCAACACTAAAGAATAACACATGAACAGAGGATAACACATCAAAATAAATCAGACTAAAACATGGTTACATGAATAACACAACCATACAACATAAATACATTAATAACACAGGAATAACACAGAAAGAACACAGGAATAGCACAATCATAACACATGAAAAGCACAAGAATAACACATGAATAACACAGAAATAGCACAGGAATAGCACAGGAGTAACACTGAAATATTACGAATAACCCAGGAATACCACAGGAATAATACATGAATAATACATGAATAACACAGGAGTAACAAGAATAACACATGAATAACACATGAATAACACATCAAACAACACCTAAGAATAACAAGTGAAAACATGACCAACATACATCAACTAAAGTAACACATTAATAAAACATTAATCACACATGAATTACACACTAATAATACAGGAATAACAATCATTATAACACTAAAATAACACAATAATAATAGCGAGAAATCACTACCACTAAAGACATACGAATAACATATGAATACAACGAAGCACATCAACTAATGTAACACATTAATAATACTTGAATTGCACGGCCACTAGAACATGAATAATACATTAATAACACGAGTAATAATACGATAATAATACAACAAAAACACATATAAAACGAGTGTTTAATTAATGTTATTGCTTTATTTAGGATGCGGTTATTGAGTAAGAAAATTATTACATAGAGTAATACAACAAAAACACGAAAAAAATATATGTTTTACTCGGTTATTGCAACCCTATTGGTGTGTTACTTGTGTATTATTGTTGTGTTATTCATGCTTTATAGTAATTCATCATTCAGAATTTACTTTTTTGAATGTCCTACAGCCTAGTATTCTTGAGGTTTAATAATATCTCAGACTTGTTTTATGAATTCTCTAAACCCTAAACCCTAAAAAATTCCTCATACCTTGACTTAACCGACCGCTCGGATGCCATTGTCTTCTCCTTCGCTAGCGCTAGCACCATTCCTGTGTCTCGTGTGGTCGCCGGCGATAATGGACAGCGTAATGGTCGTCGAAATTCTAAAGAAGATGCAAGATGTAAATGGCAGAAGGCGTTACGGTCCGGGTCGTAAATTCTCTCATTTAATCGTTTTCTCTTCTGAGCAGGACCCACGGACGCCACGTGGCATCATACGTGGCAGGATGCCACGCGTCGTCCTGTAATTGGACTCCGCACGTAGAGGTACGTGCGGAGTCCTAATGGAAAAATTTTCCCCCAAACAGGCCCTAAGTGTCATGCTCAAGTCATTTTTATTTTGAAAAAATGGAAATTATGGGTTTGAAATTTATCATAAATTTTGCTAATTTGAGTCCGAAAATTAAAAAATAGAAGAAAGCAGCAGCTAAATTAGTAAATAATAATATGTCAAGAGCTATTAATGTAAATGTCTTTATAAAATTTTAGATTTATTAGTAAAAGCCAAATATTTATTTGTAATATTAATATACATGAGATTAAACTCAAAAAAGCATGCCTAAATAAATATATTTTCCAAAAAAGAAAAGATAAAATTTAAATTAGAATATTAAAACTAAAATTATTAAAAGGAAAAAGAAAATTCTAAATATTATTATAAATTTATCAGAATATTTTAACTTCCTTAGAAAAATATATCCACTTAATAGGTGAATAGGAGGAAATTATTGTATACGGACCATGTACACAATCTGCACGCAGCTCCTCCGATACTCATCTTATACTCATGTAATAACCTATCAATATCCAATAACTAATATCTTATAAACATCTTAATAATCAATACCCTCACAATATACTCAAAATAAGAATATTAAGAGATTATTCAGCACCCAATGCTGAATACGTGCAGTGTATGCAATAATTTCTCGTGAATCGGACACAACTTACCGCGTCAATACATTGGAAAGGACAAAAATATTGAAGAAGGAATCTTAACCGCATATTATCGCATTCATTCATCCCCGCGTAGAAATCAGACAATTATCCTCAAAACAACAACAGTCTTGAAGTTATCCTAGACGGGCACCGGCCCACAGCATGGAACTCCATGCGTCACCAGATCGGACCGTTAATCCTCAAGCCAAAGTGGACGGTCCGATTGCTTCCACGTTTAAGATAACATTTAAGAAATAGTACATAAATGATGTTGGTGCATGCATCGGGAAATCCCTTGTTTGTTGATTAAATAATATAAATAACATAACTATAGTACTATTATATTTTTGGATAAATAATAGATCTACAAGGCAATGGTAAGGCCGACATATCAAATAGGCCTTTTGAGTCTGGTAGATTGAACCCATTCATCACTCATTTTGAGGCACAACTCGGATCGGACATCAGCCGTACACATTAGTCGTATTCTTAGAGGTGACAGTTACCATACTTACCTCTTATAGAGACTCGACAATCTCATTTGTCAAGCATGGTAGTAATTCCGCGAGCTCATTTGATTGAATTCGCTAGTAACGAGTATTCAAGCCAGCTTCTCCGATCATATTTGCCAGTGCTCGTCGAGCTCTTTTAACAGGCTCACCTACACCTTACGAGCTCACTAATTGAGTTTACTTGCATCCATTAAGTTACGTCATCAAGTTCATTGTACGGCCTTGCATGGTATGATGAAGGAAAACTTTGTTTCATCATCGTGTATATTTATTTCTTAATTATATGTTGTCTATGTCTATAAACATATCAACCGTAACTATATTTACGCGTGCCACTATCAAAATACTGAGAATTTGATAAAACTGAAAATTAGAGTTTAGGTTTTATCATGAATTTTGATATTTGAGTGAGAATTTTAAAAATGCATGAAAAATGGTGCAATATTTTTTGGTGATTGGATGCAAAGAATAAATTTTTACGTGCGAACTCCGGATGCATCTGGAGTCCAGTGGCGGGGCGCCACGTGGCAAGTGGGTCCCGTCACCATATACTGTCAGCCCACTTGCCACGTGATGCCCGCTACTGAACTCCAGAATTTGAATGTAAAAAGAGCACGATGCAAAGAGCCCTAATATGTTTTGGGTGGTATATCCACTGTATAAAATTTTGGCTACTGAACTCCAGAATTTGAATGTAAAAAGAGCACGATGCAAAGAGCCCTAATATGTTTTGGGTGGTATATCCACTGTATAAAATTTTGGGTGATAAATAAGTAAAATTCATAATTTAGAGAGAGAGAGAGAGAGAGAGAGAGAGAGAGAGAGAGAGAGAGAGAGAGAGACTGTGTGTGTAAATCCACTTCCCCTCTCTTATATAATGTTGTTCCATTCGCTCAAATGAGCGCACTCCGCGCGGCAGCACAAAAACAGGGTGAGCATCCCCGCCTCTCCTTTCTTCCTCTTTAAGGTTTCTAAAATTGGTACCTTTATCCTTTACTCTCTTTATTCCCTTATCTTCTTTGACAGAAAGCAGCAATCTTTAATCAGTTTCTATTATTGCTTCCTCGCAGAATAATTTTTTTCTGAATCACTGAGTGCGATTCAATTCAAAGCTCTTGTTTTTATCTTCAAAATCCTCTTTTTTCTGTTCTGCAATTTCATAACTTTAGCTTTCATACTGTGTTTTCAGCCATGATGCTTTATCGAACTTGCTCTGCGTCTACTGCCCTAAATTTTCTGATATTATAACACCTACTCGACTATGGTGGAAGATGGGAAGCTAGAAATTTGTGACTGGCATTCCCGCCGGCCCTCAAAATATAGGGTTAGTGACAGAGAAGAAAGCTTTGATCGCTTAAGCGACTTACCCGACGCCCTTCTCCTTCAAATTCTGTCTTACTTTTCTCTCGATGATGCTATTGTTACCAGTCTTCTGTCAAGAAGATGGAGGAACCTATGGAAATGGATAGATAACTTGGATTTCCCTATGCAGTGCGGCAAATCAGAGAGAAATTCGTTGCAGTTCATAGAGAGATCACTCAGCTTACACGAGGGCATAAAAATAAAGAGATTTTGCGCTCGATTTCGCTACAATTCAAACTACATATCGCATGTTGATTCCTGGGTACGGTTTGCAGTCGCTCGAAACGTAGAAAAACTCGTTCTTGATCCTTTCTGCGTCGAAAATGGAGTCCAGCCTTATGTAATACCTGTAAATCTTTACAAATGTGGCTCCTTGAAGGAGCTGGAAGTGAATCTCTGCAGATTCTCCCCGCCGCCTTCCTTCCTCTTGCGCTCATTAACGAAGCTCACGATCAACAACACGGTTTTTGCCGGCGATACCTTGAAGACACTGATTTCAGGATGCCCAGCTCTTGAAGAATTAGAGCTGGTGAACTGCAACCAAGCTCGCGATCTCGAAGTTGTGGTTCTGAATCGAAATCTAGAGAGAATGAAGATTGTGGAGTTTCCTGATGAAGTGGAGGAGGGGACAGAGGTGAAAATCTATGCTCCTTATCTCTTACATTTGGAGCTTCAATCTGGGGATCTCAGGCCTTATGTTATACAGGATGCTTCCTCTATTGTGTCTGCTTGGCTTGATATGAGAAAGATGGTTACTTGTTTATCATTGAATGCTTATAATCAGAAGAATTACTGTAAGATATTGGTGAATATTATGATAGGTCTTCATGAAGTGGAAACTTTGAGGCTTTCTAGCTGGTGTGTTCAGGTATGAACCAGTTCATGTTTTCTAAGGTATGAAAAAAATTGTTGTTTTGGTGCTCGATTTTATTATTTTTTGCAATACATGGATATTATTTTGTGAAAAAGGACATTTTTCTAACTTTGTAGGATGAAAATTCGCTTTTTTTCATGTATGTTAGAATTATTTTCCCTGTAAGTAGATTGTCTGAGTGATTATCTTATAAGTTGGATGTTTATTTGTTGGAAGATTTGCATGAACATCACTTAGTTGTTATGTATTTACATATCTAACATCGATACTACATTCTTTACATACATGTCATCTTACATATGTACGAGAAGGTATATTTCACTTTTTAGAAGTTAAAATAGTGGTATTTTGATATGATCAGAAAGATGTTGGCAGTATAAATGTAAAAAATGAAAAAAGGATATGTAACTAAATAAGAATTTTTTGCTGGAAGATTTATGATTTGTTAGCATAAACCCTTAAATACATCAAATCTTATGATTTCTGAGATCAAACAAATTCTAGATTGGACCATCAATGCTGTTGAAATAAGATTTATAAAATATTAGAATATAAGTTTCTCAAAATTTTGTTCCTCTTATGGTTAGAGTCATTCCAGTTAAAATCATTTATGACTCTGTTGTTTTTCGCATCAATATGAAAGGAAGAATTTTCTGAAATGTGCAAAAAAGGATTTTTTGATATAAAGTTATTTCATTTCTTAGTGAATATCAATAATAATTGTTAAAATGTTTTTTCTTTAATTACATCAAATTATGCCAATTGATCATTTTTTCTTATATTATTTTCATATTTTTTGCATGAAGGCACTGCTCGCCCAAGAAGATTTGCACAACTGTTTACCAACAACACTACAAAACCTGAAACATCTAAAACTGGATGTGCAGTTAAGTAAAGAAGAACTCCCTGGAATTGTCTGCTTGCTAAGGAGCTCTCCTAAGTTAGAGAGCTTGGATATCCAACTTTGTAGACAAGCCCATATAGAAAAGGTATATTGCTATTTTATATAACCAATTCTATATTTATTTTGTAGGGGTGTAACTGAGCCAAACCAACTCGCAGGCTGACTCAGCTTGGCTCAATAAGTTGCTACCTTGTTGAGCTCAATGAACTAACAAATCAAACTTGAGTCAACTGTGCTCGAACTTGTGAGCTGGCTCATTTAAAGAAAGGAAAATTTATATACTCATCATTCAGTTCTTATGTATTTACACACCTTACTTATACATGAAAATATGTCTTTTACTTTCTCAAAGTTCAAATGATGATATTTTTGAAGTGATATGAAAGATTGTTCGAGCTCGAACTTGATTAATTAATCAAGCTCAAGCTAGGCTAAGAGTGACTCAAGCTCTGCTTGACTCACTTACACCCCTACTTTCTTGCACTTTATTCCATCTTATACAAATGCCTTGAACGCACTTCTCGCAGGACATGATTGACCCTACGGATTCTAATCGCAGCGAATGGAACTTTTGGGATGGCCATGAATCTTCCTTCTATAGCCTGAAGAAAGTTATAATTGAAAATTTTAAAGGAGAAGAGAATGAAATGAGATTCTTAGCTTTCTTGCTCAGGAACTCGATTGTCTTGAAGAAAGTAGTAATATCAATATCAGTCCAGCCCTTATGTTTTACTGGCTCAGCTGAAGCATATGTGGAGTATTGCAGTAAACCTGGAAGAGCTTCCAAGAAATACCTTCAGAGTATCAGAAAACTGATGGAGTACCCGAGACCTCCACATACTGAAATTCTGTTTTTTGGAAGCCAACCTGCTTGTTTTTAATAGTTTCTGATACCAAAAACAAAACTTTATCTATGAAAATAAAGTATCAAAATAGCCCCCGGACTACTTAGGGGTCTATAAAAGTATCAAATTAGCCCTGGACTTTTTTAATATGAGCTAAAATTGCTCTCTAAGAACTATTTTAATCATTGTTAAAAGAGCATGGGGTTTAACTTGTTTATTTTATGGAGTCTGAAACTAAAATGACTTCCTACAAAGAGTTGGGGATCATTTGGACATCTTTCTCATGAAAAATGTAAGTTTGTATAGTTATATGATGATCATAACTATCATATAGAACCTGAAAAATAGCCATTTTATGTAAATATTAGTAATGCCATCTCATGGTGGAAACAGTGCAGCAAGAGTTGTGGAGCTGAGCTGTTGTGAGTCTGCCTATGTACATTATTTGTTGAAATGTATGTATGTATGTATGTATCTATGGCCTCTGAAGCATCAATAAGTAAATAATGTTTTGGTTCATGATTAATGCTAATTATTTGATTTGTTGAATAATTTATGGTACTTAGTATTTTTAAGGTAAATGTGTAATTCTTAGCAGGTTGGTGGAGTTTAGGGCAAGTTGAAGTTGTGATTTTAAGGCACATAGAAAGCCCACAGAAGTGCAGAGCTGTTGGAGCACAGTAAAAGCATGAGTTGCATCAAAGGTGCTAAATAGATGAACTTTTTCTTTTTTTTTCTGCAGCTTTTAGGCAGCACAGAATATCATAAGAAAAATTTCTCTAATTGTGTTATTTTATTTTATTTATTTTTAATTTGAAATAAAACATGTTTTTATGTCAAAAATATTTTTATTTATTTTGAAAAGTTTCTTGTCCGGACTCCGGAAGTAGAGGTAAATCCGGAGTCCAATCAAATTACGCCACACGTAGTCTACCGGGAAATCGCGGAATAACACGGGAGAATATTCTTCCTATGTTATTTTGGGTTATTCAAGTGTTATTGTGTTATTATAACACCATTGTGAGTTCAGAATATCACAGAATAACATGGGTTTTTGATGCCAAACAACGTGGTGTCATTTGATTGGATTCCGGACGTTCATCTTAGTTCTTGACAATTTAAGGAAAATGAGCAATTGGGCATTTACATACATCACACAATTCTCATGTATTTGCAAATCAAAAATCTTACAATTACTATCTTTTTTAAAAATGAAACATGATTTTTCTTAGGTATGTTTATGAGACTAAAGTATTCTTTGAGTATAAGATATGTAAATACAAAAGAATTGTGTGCCATGTATGTAAATTTCTCTTAAGAAAATAAAAATATATGTTTTAATTTAATTACAAAAAGTGCCTTATTAGTTTTAACTTTAGGTTCATCGAATTCTCAGTTTTTTATTCAGATTATCTGCTGGCCTCACAGGTTAGGAACAAGTCAATATCGACTTTCTGTGGGCGCTTGTTCTGTATGCCATCAGCAGCAGTTTGCTGCATTTTTGCAACTGATGATGGTTTTACATTTTAGATAATTTTGAAATTGCAAGATATATATATAGCGTAAAATAGAGGAAATATGAGCCGCGTTCCCATATCAGTTGGTGGAGCAGCTTCGGCACAAGTCTCCTCTAATTTGGGGTTCAAATCCCTCCCAAGCTACTACTACTATATGGAGGTGGTACTCGAGTGGTTATGCGCATGAGTCCCAACTCAGACCTGACGGGTTGCGAGCCATGGGAAGGTTGGCGGTTCCGCCCGTCATTCCTTCATTAAAGAAAAAAAAAAAAAAAGAAAAAAAAAATAGAGGAAATATAAGGAATTGTAATCTACTTGTAAAGATATTGTATACACACTGTTGCGAGCGCTTATGAGGTCTGGACTTCGGACGCTATTTGTGTTCGAAGTCCAATGGCGGGCGCCGCGTAACAAGTGGCCCCTATCATCATGCACTAGACTCCGGACTGCACCTAAAATTTCATCGCGGTTACTCAGATCATGACAAAAATAAGGAAATTTGCATACATACCACAAATTATATATATTTATACATAAAACATTTAAAATTTAATATTTAGTATCATAGGTTATACCTCTATGTATGAAAGGTTGTCTTTCAAATTTTAACAAGTTAATCATACTGATATTTTTTATGTCATAGTCTACATTTGATTGTTATACACTTAAATATAAATTTTTAGTATGGAAGATTTGCATATCTACCACTCAATATATATTAACATATCTAACATCTAAACTTCATTTATTCACATGCACACGAAAGGTTTAGGTGGTAAATACAAAAGAATTGGGTGATATATATATATATATATATATATATATATATATATATATATATATATATATATATATTGTGATTCATAAACAAATCAAGATTTAACTTCCTAAAAGATGTGACTGTGGATCATACCTAGACAAGAAAAATAAACAACTGAGAAGAAAACCTCAACATAAACATAAGTAATATGGTTGCACAATGAAGTCTATGCAGCAGCAATTCCAAGAGCTGAAATACTAGATACGAATTCAGCAATTCCAAGAGCTGAAATACTAGATACGAATTCTCTCAGAGAGGCATTGGCTCTTGAAAAGGTGCAGAACCTTTAAGAAGAAGGGCCAATGGCCAACTTTTGAAGGACACTTTTGCTTGTAGATAGGAAGGAGATTCCCAATACTTAGATAGTATTGGGTCAACCCGATGGATAAACAGTGATTTTGGCACACTAACCCTTCTATACAGAGAATGCATTCTCTCGAATGATTTTTGAAGTCGATCCCCCAAAAAGATTCAAATCCATGCCATGAAATCTTATAAGGATCGGACTGATCCGACAGACCACACAACTTCCTTCGAGTTAATTGTTTGCTTGCTAAGGATCACAAATGCACTAAAGCGTCGCACTTTCACCACACCGATAAAGTTGACCCTCATGTGGTTCAACGGACTACCACTAGGGGTGATTACGTTGTTCACTTACTACAAAAGGATGTTTGTGATGCAATTCGTGAGTGTTCTGAAGCCCTATAAAAGTTCATATAAGGCAAGGGCAGAACAAGAGCCTCTTCTCGGTCATTACCGGATCCCATAATGAGATGTTAGAAATGTGGAATCTAGAAACTGCAGTAGCTCCTGATTCCCTTGCCCAAGGGCTGAAAGAATGTTCATTCTGGTATGTTTTAGGCCTGTTGCGACTGAAGACCTTAGCCAAGTTGTTAGATCTAGTAAACAACTCCATATTGACCGAAGAATATGATTCTATTCTCCTTATTGTTGGAACTGAGTCTTCCACCTATTATTTGCAGAAGAGGCTCCCAAAGGATGACAGGTTGAGTGCAAGGGACAACTCACATCCCTCCGCTCACCGCTGATATGCGGACATTTGGCTGCTCAGAGATCACAGGGGAGCCGACATACACTACAACCTTTGAGAGTTTCAATGGTTGAGATATTAAAAGCTATCCAGAAAAATGAGTACTTAAAGAGAGCTCCTCAAATGAAGAGTGGAGCCTATCTTCGAGACCTAAAGAAATATTGTACATCCCATCAGAATTGTAACAAAAACACCGAGGATTGTTGGGGCCTTTGAAGCATGATCGAGGAGCTGATCGTGGCCAACAAACTAAAGAAGTTCGTGTCATCGAGTGCAACCAAGCAACTGTAGGGGAAGCTATAGTATAGGAAATTAGGATGAACCAGTCCGAGAGCATCCAATTCACATCGCGGGCGTAGTCCCATACATCTTTGGAGCAGGTGGATAATCATCCCGCCGAGCCGGCCTGGAGACGCTTCAATCGGGAAAATTATGCACAACCACCTTCGCCCTAAAACATAACTCACACCCTCCATCCCTTTCACCAACAAAGATTTGTCCCCTAAGGGAAATCCTTATAAATATGTTATATTCATTATCTATTTGATAAGCAATTACCAAATTGGTAGTATCCTTGTCAACACTGGCAGCTTTGTGAGCATCATTTTCATATCCATTTCGACAAGATCTACCTGAGAAGCGATCAATTGGCGGTAGCTTCTGGCCCACTATATGGCTTCTATGGCAAAACAGAAGAAGCCTAGGGAACCATAGTTATGCTTGTCACTAGTAAGGAATACAAAATGTTCACCAATATGTAGGATTTAATGGTGATTGATTCGCCACCAACCTACAATGTTATCTTCGTCCGACCTATGCCCAACAACTTCAAGGCTATCACTTCAATATACCATTTAAAAGTAAAGTTTATAGGCAATGAGGAGGTCATTACCATTTGGGTAACTGGAGCAATCCCAAACATGTTATCTCAAGGCGGTTAGAAGATTGGAGATGGAGCCCCTCAATCTTCAAAACATGTGTGAAGGGAGTCTCGAGATCAATGCAACTATCCTCGAAATTCTTATTACCAAATGCGAACCAGGTAATATTTTTTCTAATTTGTGAAAATTTTAATGCATGGTTGAAGAATATGTTGATACAGGCTCTCTGAGAGCATCGAGACATTCTCACCTAAATTGTCGTCGAAATGCCAGAGCACTGGTCAATGTAGCATGCCATCGACTAAACGTTAGTCATAGCGCCCGAATGATGAAGTAGAAGATGAGGTCTCCAGCTATCTCATATGCTAAATCGATCAGGAAGGAGGTACGAAAACTATGGAAACCAGATATGTCTAAGAGGAGAAATATCTGACCCGAATATCAAATGTAGTGATTGTGCAAAAACATAACAACGAGTGGAGGATGTACGAAGACTCCACAAACCTGAACACTGCCTTATAGTAAGATAGCCACCAGTTATTGAGGATTGATACTGATAGTCTCAACAATCGATGTCAATCACTGATGAGCTTCTTGGACACCTTCTCTATCACCAAATAACGATGCACCGAGTTAACGTAGAGAATACAACTTTTATAACGAGTGAAGGTGTATTATGCTACAATTTAATGCTTTTTAGACTTGAAAATTCTGGGACTACTTACCAACGATTAATAAATATAATATTGCCAAAATAAAAAGAAAAAAAAATTGAAGTGTATATAAATGCATTGATGGATATAAATAAAGTAGTTGAACATAATAAAAAAGATCTAAAATAAGATTTTGAAACACCTAGAAATTTTAACATAAGGTAAAATCCACTCAAACACACATTCAAAGCATCAATAGGGAAATTCCTCAACTACTTATTAACCTTAGATGGAATATACGCCTATACGGAGAATGCGCAAGCATTGCTCGACGTGTCATCCCCTTAGAACACCAAAGAAGAGCAAAAATTAGCGGTCAGATCGTAGGTATTAGCTAATTCATCTCCAAGTCATGCAACAAGTGTGCAACATTCTTCAAAACTCTAAGGAAAACTGGTTGAAACAATGTGAATTGAATTCAAAAAAATACTTGGCATCTCCACCACTTCTTCAAAGCTCCAAACTAAATGAATAGCTTCCCCTAAGGATATTCTTGAAGCAGTTCTTTGTTTACCGCGTTAGTTGAGTCCGCCGAGGCACCTAATTTAAGCGGCCCATCATAAATAAGTTAACTTTTACTACTATTTTTTTCCATTTACGGACTACAACTATACTTCCAGCACATCTAATCCATGTCATCACCAATCACTCACTCAAAAATCCACCCTTAATCAGAGCACTCTGGACGGCTCTTTAAGTGGGCAGTGGAGCTCAACAAGTCTCATATGTTCTCTGAACCACAATCAAAGCACTCGCGATAGCTAATTCCTTACCACATTTCTCCAAGCTGTGTGAAATAACTGAAAGAACACCTAACGAAAGCCAAACATGGACACTAACACATCAAAGAAGCTTCAAGCCATACTAGAGCAAGGCTAGATCTCGCTCTAACCAATCTATATGTCAGATTACTGTGATATACCTTCTACCCGATAAACTAATATCATGCTACAGACAAAAACTCCTCAAACTTAGAGAAATCTCGCTCTAACCAATCTATATGTCAAATTACTGTGATACACCTTCTACCCGATAAACTAATATCATGCTACAGACAAAAACTTCTCACCCAAAGATCAACATTTAACAAACAATTTTGAATGATGAATAACAAAACTATGCCAATCAAGCCAAACCTCATAAACCCGAAGACCCATCAAAAATAGGTGGACAATATATAATTCTGATTCTTTCTATTTTATTATCATTATTGCGTTTTGCATTTTATTTTCTTCCAAATTATTTAAACAATATAAGAAATTTAAGCTAAATAACTTTATTACAAATGACTTGCACAAAAAAATAAATATTAAATAATCAGAATTATAATAAAATAATCAAAAAGCAAGAATAGTAACAAGCAATACCTCACTTCTACAGGTCAATATAATATAATGGAATAATATTCTCACTTCTACAGGTCAATATAATATAATGGAATAATATTGCTCCGGTAAAATAAAATGATAAAAAAGAGTTCTGTTTTTTTTTTCAAATGAAACAGAATAATTAACTTATTTTCTACTTATTTATTTATTTATTAATTTATTGCTTCCCCAGCTGCTATGCCGAAATGTGGAAATTTTGCCGGTAAGGTAAAGACGGGGTCATCGCCACTTAAGCCTTGGAATGCACGTCCCAACGAATAGCCCAAGGCTCTTGAAACTGGCACGGCCACGGCATTTCCAACCTGAATGTACCTGCAAAATTACAAATTGCTAAGAATAAAATAAATAAAATGTCAATTTACGTAAATTCTAACACTAAATTCAGTTTTTTATAAATATGACCTCATGCATGAGCAAGGTATATTTCACATTTCCAAATTTGAAATAGTGATATTTTTATGTGCTATTAAAGATTTTGGTGTTATATATATGTAGAGCTATCAAGACGGCTCGCTCATGAAGAGCTCGTGTTAGGCTTATTCAAAAGCTCTATTCGATTCATTCAGCAAGTTAACGAGTCAAATATGAATATTTTTTTGTGTTTAATATATTAACGACTCGAACAAACTAAAATTTATTTATTCGTGTTCAATTTACTCATCAATAAATTGACTGCAAGGCCAAAGATTAGTAATCAATTACAATTATTAATTAAAAAATAAAAAATATATATTAAATTATATTTAAATTATATTTAAATTATGTTTGAATATAAACAATAAGATTTAAATCTTGTCCAACACTTAACATCCTAAAGATGCATGATTAGGGTTGCAAAATAACTATTTGTTCTAGAACAGCTAGTATTTGGTTTGATAAGCAAACGAAGCGAACACGAACATACTTTTTGTGTTCGAACTATAAACGATCCAAACACGAATAGTAATATTTTTTAATGAGCCGAACACGAGTTGAGCAAAAGCTCCCTCTTATTCGGGTTGTTTAAACCCTTATAGGATAGTAGATACATAAAAACTAGGTGGTACATATATAAATGCTCCTAAAGAAAAAGAAAATCAAAATAAGATGCGAACAATATATGTACACATCTAACACCTAACATTTAATATTTATATTCATGACATCTTTGTGCTACAAAATTATGCATAAAAACATATATTTAACTTGGAAAAAGTGATGTTTTTATGTGATGCTAAAAAATTGATTGCTATGAATGTAAATATTAACATTTAGGTGTTAAATGTAAGTACATAATATTTGGGTCGTATGTATGCAAATGCCCAGTTTTGATAAAAGTATAGGAGCATAAGAAATGAATTTAACATTTATGCTGTAGAAATAAAAAAATAAATAGATTTCTCTTATGAATCTCAATAAAACTTCTCCGGTAAAGTCATAAAATGAAAATTTTACCTCTCTTTAATCGGCCCACAAAGTTTATAATGATCAGGAAATCCTTGAAGCCTTGCGTTCTCTCTAATAGTCAGCACCCTATCCTGTTCAGGGTGCAAAATAACCTGCAAAAGAAGAAACTTTAGAATGAGAATCACAGAACTCAAGCGATTTGACTACAATCATCCATTGATTAAGTTTGGTGTCTAGGAAGGGAAACCTGGTTGTGAGGCTCAGCACGAGTTACTACTGTAGGCACAGTCTCGTCCCACCACAACCGCCCAAAAGGTCTGTTTGAAAGAGAAAATACGGACCAAATAAAGTAATGATTAAGTTTTATTAAAACAGATAGAGAGAAAAGGAAAAAAGAAAGATTTAGGTGCATACCACTCAATTCTTAGGTGCTTAAACATCTAATACCAAAACTTCAATTTATTATAACATTGCATCTAGAGGTATATTTAACTCTATAAAAAGTTGAAAGAATGAATAATTTTAGGAGGTTTTTTATTACACTCATGACTACGTTAAATAGGATCGAGTAAATGTGATAAATCCGAATTTATCAAACCAATATGTTCTTAAATCTAGAGTAGTGTTTGGTATTATATTTCAAGTCTAAAGTTAAATCTAATTAAAGTCATTAGATGTGTTTGATATTATATTTCAAGTCTTTATAGAATTGTTTTCTTCCCAAACTAAATCCGTTAAATCCATCAAATTGTAGGCTTTAAAAAATTTGGATTGAAGTACAAAAGAGATTGAAAAGGTGAGTAAAATGAATTTAACATAATGCATTCACATTTGGCAGGATTTATGGTAAATTCAGTCATAAATCCTATTAAAGTGTGTCACCAAACACCTCCTAATGTGATATTAAAAATTTGAATGTTATGCATGTAAATATGAATGTTTAGGTTAGATATATAAATAAATAAGATTTGAATGGTATGTACGTAAATGCCCAATGAAGAAATAGCAAACTGACTTTGAGGACTTTCCCTTAATAAATGACATAGCATAATCAGGCACCTGTCAAAGAAATTTGGTAAGTACCATGAAAAATATTTAATAAAAAGACAGTTAGAACTGAAAAAGAAAATTTTACCAAAGGATTTCCTGAAGGGAGCAGCACCCGTTGCACCTCTGGATCAAACTCTACTGTATTATTGGGTCCAACTCTTACCCCTGGGAAATCTCTAAAATTGGCACCCTGTACAAATGGATATTATTTATTAAGCCTTATAATCTAAGCAGTCAGTGGCATTAAACAACAAAAAAACTTATAAAATAATAATAATAATAACAATAATAATAATAAAGAGTTTTATCGAAGGATGCCAGTAAATAATGGACCTTCTTTTTAGGAACTCTGCAAACTCGCAAGTAATCATCCTCATTTAATTGTAGAGGTCTGTGATCAAATAGCGTATTATGTAGAATTGACTTCTTCGGGTTGCAGCAGGGATCAATAGAATCTACGAAATGATGAGAAAAATAAATAAATATTAAATGAAAATTTACGATGCGGTCTCATGCCAATATTTAACGAGATGACAGGAAGTTCATATAAACAGTTAAATGATAGGTGAAGTAATAACAATTCTCCTGCACGCTATGCAATATATCAATATGTGCCAAGATACACATAAATTAGTCAAAATAAGAAATAAGAATGCACTGGTGCAAAAATTCTGAGAGAAGTAAGCATCGTACACTTTCATAACAATATTTAGAAACAAAAGTATATATATATATATATATATATATATATATATATATATATATATATATATATATATAGCCATCAACAAATTTGTATCATCCAGACTGGGTTTTGAGTGATGGCATGAATCTTGAGGTAATTTTTAAACAAGGAACTTTCAAAAATTCATTAAATATCATTCAGAGCTCTATAAATTTACAGTGAAACTGACCTGCTCGACAAGAATAACACAATTACATCATAGTTGGTCCAATCAAAATCAAATCAGGCCTATATGTAGCCGTTAAGCCATTTTTGGAAGATTATATCGCCCAAATTAAAAATTCAAATAGATTCAAAAAATGACAAGCATATCGTAAAATCAAGTGTCTCAACAAGATGAATCTAATATTTTCAAGATCACATTATTTCAATATTGTTAAGACACTCATGTGTCAACGGAATGTCATCTCATCAAGAAGATCTATTTAGGCAGCCTTCTAGAATGGTCTGGATTTTTTCCTTATTTGATACGAGGCCTCTACTGAACTCTTCTAATATTTTTTCCTATGTCCTTGAGAGCATAGCAGTGATTTCATTATTCCAAGAGGAAAGTTTCGAACATTACTCATATGGTTACAAATCATATATATAGATAAAAATTCATAGATAAAATAACTAAAACACCCCCGCTCCCACAACCCACTTAACTCCAAAAAACACATCTTCACTCCAAGAAACACATCTCTTCACTCCAAAAGACACACCTCTTCATCCAAGAGACGAACATCTTCACTCCCAGAGACACATCTCTTTACTCTAAGAGACACCTCTTCATCCAAGAGACACGCTTCTTTATCCAAGATACACACCTCTTCACTCAAAGAGACACATATTTTTACTCCAAGGGACACTTTCTCTTCACTCCAAGGAACACATCTATTCACTCTAAGAAACTCCAATTTATGGTATATGAGTCATATCTAACATCACAGTTAATGCAGCTCTATCTCAGACCTCTACACCCAACAAACATTATCAGGGCTTGTGTAGCTTCAACTTCAATTTGTGACATAGAGACATTATCACAGCTCATATAACTCATAACCCGACACTCTTCAGCCTACAGAAGTTAGCACAACTCATGTAGCTCCCAACTTCCTCCCCTATAATTTATGAACATTATTATAGCTCATATAGCTCTCAACTTCAGCATCTGTGGCTTATAAATATTATCACAACTCATTCAACTCCCAACTCCATTCTCTACTGTCTATGAATGTAATCACAACTTATGCAAGCTCCCAACTCGAGCCTCTATGTCCTACAGACATCATCTCAACTCATGTTACTCTCAACTCTAGCCTATGTGGCCTATAAATAATATTATTGCAGCTCCTTATTATATCCTATGTGACCAAACTTTAACCTATGCGGCTCATAACTCACGGAGCACCTAACTTCAGTATATGCAGCCCACAAACATTATTGCAACACCAAACTATAAACTCTCCAACTAACCGACACTTCTAAAACAACCATCTACAACTCACATGACAAACTACTATCATGACTTTCAACTACATCCATTATGACAAACTGATGTTGCATCCACGTTCTACAAAATTCATGGTGAATTATTGCCTTCAAAGCAATCCAATAAGATGTTCGCATCCCATTAAGACTATTATTGCTAAAATATTGTTGTACAACAACTTTATATTCCCATCTTCCCTAGCTCAAGAGAAACTTGAAGAATGGTTCTGCATACTCGCAATTATATAATAGACTACGTCAACTAAGCTAGGTTTTTACAAATAAAAGCCGAGGTGTTTCCTTCTACCACTCTTTTATTTTCTAAGTGTTGCACTTTTGTGAATGCTAGTAATCACACTACAGCCTCAAATCTTATGACATGCATTATATACATATATATAGAGAGAGAAAGAGAGCGAGAGTGAGACAGAGAGAGAAAATTATAGCATAACATTAAGAATCATTTGCTCATCACCTTGTTCATGCTTGAGCACAAGCTACAAATATATGATAACATCAATGTAAATCTAACAAAATTACAATGAAAGATAAGAAGTACAGAATATAAATATGGTAAATCAACTTAAAAGCTCAATTAATTTTTTTAAATGGAATAAGAACATTTCACTGAAGTTTCATATGCATTATTGCAATAAGAAAAGAACCAAAACAATATATATATATATATGTGTGTGTGTGTGTGTGTGTGTGTGTGTGTGTGTGTGTGTGTGTGTGTGTGTGTGCCGTAGCCTGGTGATTAGAGCGGGGTTCACTGTAAGTCCACTCAAGGTTATGGGTTTGATCTCTACCGTAATGCGGACGGGTTGCATAGGCACATGAGAAATCGATATTTTTTGTAGGACCAGAAAACTATAAATACCAATTTTATATATATATATATATATATATATATATATATATATATATATATATATATATATATATAATAGGACTTAAAAATGGGCACTGCATATATCATAGAACTCAAAAAAAGGCATTGCATATAAAAAATTGTAGGAAAGCAATCCCTTGTATCAAATGGATGAAAGTGGCTAATATCCTTCTCCATTAAAACTTCTACATAAAAGATTGCACAAACATACAAAGGAAATAGACGAGTTAGTATTGATTTTCATGTAGATTTTTTTTAGAACTTTTGATATACCTGATAAAGTAAGACGAATAGAATATTGAAAATCAGTTTTTGGAGGTTCTCCATAAGGCATTTCGTCTCTCCCTTCGTTATTTTCAACCTAAAGGTTGGTCAACAAACTATTTACTAAAGAAGCAAGAATAACATAGCAAAAATTTTGCAAACCAAACAGGATTGCATACTTTTGGTAAATCTGAAATAGCATCTCCGAGTAACAAGGCCTTCAGTAGGTCTACTTGCTGGTTTTCATTATAAGCAACAACATTTTCCTAAACAAATAGAAACTCCTTTGAGCATCTAGTGCAAAAAAAAAAATGAAATGTCATACGACATATTCTACCTCAAATTTTACAGGAGCTCCACCTCGTACAAGCACATCATGCGTAGGTAAAGGAAATTGTGGAATAACCTAGATATTATAACGAAGTTTAATACAAGTAAATTTCTCCAACAAAAATTCAAAGAACACACAAAAAATACCTCAGTGGGTCGAGCACCCCACAGAAATACTCTCATCCGAAATTGTGGAAGACCATAACAACCAGCAGCCATTATGCCCAGTCTAGCTTGATAATTCATTTGCACCAGTTTGCTTAATGCAAATCTTCCAAGAAATCCTTCAGCAAACTTCAGAATATCCACAACATTCTCCATCAAAACATACTTTGGTTTAAGGAAATCCACAATTTCCATATATACAGCCATTTGTTGGTTTCTAACATCGGCTAGAGGATTATTAGAATCTCTAAATCTGTTAAATCCACTAATACCTTGGCAGGGAGGACCGCCACAAATAATATCAACAACTCCCTGTAAACCATAAAGGAAAATAATTTTTTTTAGGAGAAACAAAAAATGGTTTTAAGGGGGAAAAACGTGAAACGGAAATAAAAACATCAAGAAAAACTCACAGGCAAAGGAAGTATGTTGTTTTGATATCCTTTTCGGACAAAGCGTTCAATCCTCTCTGAACACTTCCTATATGATTGAAGAATAATTAAAAACAAATAAAGAACTCTGATAAAAATATATTTTGTACCTTAGGCCGCTAATTGGCTCCCAAGTATCTTCACTTCGTCCATAACCTTTCCACCGTACCTATAAGAAAAGGTGTATGTCGTTATGTAGAAGTTAAAATGGCGGTATTTTATGTGACATGAAAGATTTGGGTGGTACAAATATAAAAGTTTGTGTTTGATAAATAGATACATAGAAATTGGGTGTGGTGCATGTAAATGCCCCGAAAAAAAATTGCAAAGATAAATAACAAAAAATATTGGAATCAATTTAGATATATAATAATGCCTAGCATGCGCTACAAATAATCACATGTTATAAACACCATCCTAGCATCATACACATTACCTTAAACATCAATTCCTTTTTTCCAATATTATTGGGATCTCCATAGCAAATATCAACAAAATGATCAACTTCAAACTCTCCTTTGGGCAAAGGAGTTGAATCGTCACTGTTGCATTCATCATCAAGATCATCTATCTCTGTATTTAGCTTTGGTGGATCATTGATATCCAATGAAAACTTTTCACATAGCTTCTTCCATTCTCTAAGAAGAGTAAGAAAATCCTCAGCCTTTTCATTTCGAACCTACAAGTTCAATAGATAAATTATAGCACTAAATCAGTAAGGATTTTATTAAATAAAATAGACGCTTTTTCTGAGATTATACAATACTAAAAGCCAAGGTAATACAAGAGTCAATTCTTCATAGATGAATTTTTTATCAATACAAACATCTTATAGAAGAAATCAGCCATTCAGAACAATTGAACCATCTTCCATGCTATCAAAAGCCATGCTTCTTTAAAATCCTCAATGCACAGAAAAAAAAATAGTCAAGCACGAATTTTGATGCAACCTTTATATCTCAAAATGCTAGTACATATGTCAAAAAGTGCAGAACTAGCTTAAAAAAGCATCCAAACTCTAATTTTAGCAAAAATATCATTGGCATAATGTACTTCAGCCAAAGAAGCCTCACAATACTAAAAATACTTATGCCCAACTAAAAATCACTTAAACTTAACACTCAAAAGCAATAATTTCACATTTCTGAGGGCATTTGAATGATCACATGTTCTCCAGATTTTATATGCGTATAGATAAACAAAGCATCTGGAGGTGAAAATATAAACTCCACTTTGAAAACCAAAATTTGCAATATGTTTTTCAATGTTTAGAAGAAATCAAGACAATAGATATTTTATTTTAAGATATTCCAGCTGTCCTGCCATTGCAAGAATATTACTTATATGCAATCTTACATTGATATAAATACTTTCAACACATTAACATATGTTAGTTACATGCTAGTACACTATAAATTATCCTCTTTATTGATTGTGGCATTATCTATTGCCTCTTCATTTATGCATTGATTAACAACAATTACTTGTGGATTTAAGTCATGAAACTTACTCGTTTGCAAGTTTTTCTTATAACAAATCATACTATAGTACCACCACCATAAGTGCCAACATTTCAACCCTGAAATTCATTCAATGTATTTTGAGGGGTTTAGATAAATTTATGCATTTTGTAATTTCAATCTCTTTTTATTTCTTGTTGTTTCTTCTAATTTCATGTAATCTTTAAAGACTATTGATGAAGAAAAAATTATTTACCTTCTGTTGTATACTTTATTCAAGCTATTTATAATTACTTGTACATATATACATTCACTTAAGAATAAAAAACAATTTTTAATAAAATAATGGAACTTGAAACTTATTTAAAGAGTTGAAATCAACATTTCATTATGCCATGTGTTGAAGAGTGTATACTATGAATATCAAAAATTTGTAGTTCGCGAACAGCTCATGTTCAGCACACTAAATAACTTGTGCTCGATTCATTCGTTAAGCAAATGAGTCAAATATGAATTATCTTTTTTAGCTTCATATATAAACTAGTCAAACACAAACAAGCTTTCGCTTGATAGTGTTGAACTCATTTTGACTTGAATTAAGTAAATAATAAATAAATAATATTTAAAATTTTAAACATTTTTATCTTTAATATGATATCAAATATTTAATTTGTATAAATATAAGAAATAAAATGTAGGTATTAGATACATAAATACATAAGAATTGCATGGCATGTTTGTAATGTTCCTCATTTAGGTTTCATATATGAAAATATATAATAATTGGGGCATGTATGTCCGCTTTTCATCTTCTCAAGGGAGTAAAAAAAAAAGGACAGGAAACGAGAAGTCAAGAAATAAAAGAATACTTATGTTCTATAAAATGACATGAGACAAAAGGATAGATCGAGAGAAATCATATCAAACATAGACTTTAGCAACTTAATCAGAGGGTCAATTAACACGTACAAAGTAGGATTAACGAGTGCAAACTAAGGCTTCTCCGTAGCCGAAGGAGCCGACTTCGGCTAACAACAATGTGTGTGATCGTCGAACAAGGAGAGACGGGATGTTAAGGCTTGACAAGGATGACAACTTTCGATTAAAACTGATGGAAAAGGCAATAAGTCATATAGTTTTGAAGAGAGCACTCATATTCTTATGTTATGTTAATATTTTGCTTCTTCTTGACTAAATGCGCTTACTATAATTGTTATAATTACAACACTGCATACCTATGATTTATAATTCTATTAAATTTTGTTTATATTGTTGGAATAACATGTATAATGAATATTGTTTAAATTATCATGGATATTGATTTGTGTATAAATATATTGATTGTTATGCAAATGAGAATGAAATGATCATTACTAGATTATATTTGTTATATAATGTTTCTATGTACATGTTTGGTTATGATGGAGTTTACTCTTTTAAAATAATAGTAGGGGAATAGAAAAATACATCAGCACGTAAATATAAATTAATATTGATGTTGAGATATCTTAATTGATATTATCTTTAAATGATACTAATGTAACAGTTGTACAGACATAGACTGATATAAATATGTTATTGATATAATTAAACACAATAGATATCATGAAATATCATGTGATCATATTCAAGGACTACTGAATATTTTATAATAATTTATTAAAAGTTTAACCAGCATGCAAATTATTTTCATCTTGCATTATTATAGTTTAGAAGTGAGTATTCATTAGTTTTGGTTAGTTCACTATTGTTTTAAACTAAGTTTTAAAGTGTAATTAATTAATTAAAATATGAGTAATAGAAGATGCAATATTTATAAAAGATACGAACAATCAGTAATGAAGAAAATTTAACAATATTCTTTTAATTTACTTTAATTAATAGCTCTTTCATTTGTTAAATGATAATCATATAAATTTTAATTTCTATTGTCCGACAATCTATTTTCGCATTGGTTAATTCTAAGTCTTGGCCCGATTTGTGAAAATATATGTAAATGTCTCTCATATTTTTAACCATGCCTGCCTAGTCACAAATTTTAAGCATTTATATGTAAGACATGTAAATACATATAAATTGGGTAGCATGTATGTAAATGGCATAGAAATCATTCCTCTCTCGCCTGTCGTGCCTTGCCCCATTTAGCCTATCGTTACTCCCACATCAAGAAAAATCAAAAGAGTATATTATTTATGTTAGATAAATACCAAAACAAAGCATAGAAGTTCAAGGCTTTTCGAGATTTCTAATTAAATATTTATTATATATACAGTGTTTTAAAATAAAATTAATTTTTAAAACTTGATATTAATATTTTGATTTATTAAATTTAAATAAATTATGAATAGAGTCAAACACAACATATTTCAAACAAATAAATTAAAAACCAAGTCGAATATGAATATATTATTCACGAGCCATTTCGAACAAGTTGAACATGAAAAAAAAAAATTTAAGGGTTGAGCACGAACAAGCCTTAGACTCGCTCAACCTCAAACTGTATACACCCCTATGTACTACTTTTTGAACCTGGGTGTGGCATCATGTGAGTTTATAAACCTTAGAAAAAACTCCTAAAAATTGAATGAGATTATTATGGCAAAGAACTCACCATCAACATCGTCTTCAATTTTCTAATTGCTTTGTCACTAATTGCTTCAAACCCTCCACAAGTATATTATCTAAAAGTTTGTTGTTGTTCCCTTTCTTTATCAATTAATATTGCTAGAGCAAACATCATATCCCCGTGATTTCTTATTTCAAGCTGTTAAATCAATAGATGCACACTTATTTAAGCTTGCTATAATAATCAATTGTATTATCAATTTCATTCATTGATGTTGCCACAATTTCGTGTAAGCTAGCATATAAGTTGCATTTGCGTTCTATCAAGAGACACCATTAGTTTTTCAAAAAATAAAAAATCAGGAACATGATGCATGTTACTTGATATTTTGATCCTTTAATGGCATAAAATAGTATGGCCCATGAAAAGGATTCAGAAGTCTATTCATTCCACCAACTCTCAAGAGAGTAATATCTCTATTATTTAACTATTTACTGTGAGATACTTTCTCTCCAACAAAATGCCAATATAATGGCGTGTGTAAAAACTCTTATAGGATAGTGTAATTTCACTTTATTCACCATTCGACATAACTATTAAACAACTATGGGTATTGTAGACAAGGGATGTGATAAATAATTTATCAAAACTAGCAAATCAAGTTGTGAACTAAGATTTTAGACATTTTGGGCAATCAATACAAAAGTGGAGACTTTAAAGTGAATGGATAAGAATAACTAACACTTTAGGTGATGTAAGTTATATCAAAAGAGCAAATTATTATAAAAAAAAAAATCTGTTGAGATATGGTCTTGACAAATTTCATCAAATATAAAAATTTTAGACCATTAAAAAATAAGCTTAATTAACAAGAGTTAACTAAGCAATAATATATATATATATATATATATACACACACACACACACACACATATATATATATATATATATATATATAATATTATAAAAATCTAACATAATTAAAGAAGATAACTTAAAAGAAAAAAAAAATTAACAATCAATGCATACCTTGGTTTTAGGATGGTTCAAACTTAAGCTTTCGCATGCAAAGGAGTTCAAATCTACCGCCCATGTCTATATGAGGAAAATTTTAAGAAAAAGCAAAAGTTTAATATAAATTCAAAGAAACAAACATAGAATTTCTTCCCCCCTTTTTTTAACCAATCTAAATCAATGATTCAAGCTTACAGTGAAAAGATTAACCCCAGCAAGGTTAGCACCTTGGCACAGTCCAGTGGACATTGCGCCGCAACCAGAGTACAAATCAAGCAATGTGGCATTCATTTTTGGTGCTTCAAGTTCACAATTTCCATCACTCAATGAAGTTGACAAGGAGCTAACATCACTCTTATCATCTAATGAATACAAAGAGACAAACTAATCAAAACAAAAACATCAAAAAAAGGAAATTCAGCATTAAACATATATATAAAAGAAAAGTCCATGTGTTACCTTTAGGTAAATTGGCAAAAGTGGAATAGGCAGTTGAATAAGACATATCATAGTAATAATCACACTCCGGAATTTCCTTTGTTTCAGTAGTCAAAGAAATCTAGCAATAAAGATATCTCAAAAAATGAATTTAAACTTAAAATTAAAACATATCTCACATGTAAATATTATTTTAATAAAGATATTAATTGATTACATTGGATGCAATTCGAACAATGTTAATCTTTGCAACAATGCAATCTAAATCATTATCATTTTGATCTTCAGATAAAAAAACTCTTCGTTCATCATGATCTTTGGAATGATAACTTATTACCTGCATAAAACAAATCAATATAAAAAATTAACTATTATTGCTAGCCAACTCACAAAATAACATAGATTTTGCATGCAATTGACAACTTACTGTATCTACAGCTCTATAAAACCATTGAGCTCTAAAATAAAGTTTCCCATCGATAGTTTCAAAAAATTCAATTATTCTTCCAACATAATTTGGTTCGCCATCTCCAGCCTATGAAGATAATAAATTTGAAAAATGTTATGGACACATTATTAACATATTTATCATCAAACAAAAATTCATTAGTGTGCATGCTCATTCCACATTGCATACACAGATAACAATCTTGAACAGTAGCATAAAGTCTCATCACCCAAATGTTAGCAAGAATATGAGCCAAATTATTGAACAATTTAAAAATGGAAATGTAAAATACCTAGTATTTTTAGTACAGGAAAACTCTCCAAGTAAAATTTGGTTTGTAATGTGGATGAAAAGTGCCCCAAAATATATTACATACTTGGAATTAATATAGTGTGAAATACAAATAGGAAAAGGAGAACAAGTAAATTCAATGAGTTTGTTTTATCAAAATATGAATACATTTATGTTTAGAAATAGGATTACATTTTAAAAGACTAGTATCCTCTATATAATTGATTAGAGACTTATTTCGGTAAATATAAATGAGAAATTAGCAAATAAGTTTTAAAGAAATTTTAAAAGTCAAGTAGTATTAAAATTCACCAAAACTCATATATATATAAATACAAGTATTAGTATTAATAATTCTTTTTAAAGCCCTATATACACAAAAATGTCATAAGAACAAGTGAATGATCATACAATAAATAAAGATGTTTTAAAATCATTTTTGGTTTCAGTACAAATTGCAAAATTTAAAAAAAATAAAAAAAACTTGTGAAATATTATTTTTTTTATATTGAATTACTTTATTTGCTGATATTTTTAAAAATTTGTGAGACCATAATAGAATCGCATGTTAATGGGTGATTGCTACAAACAATTGAAACGACAAATAAAGACAGTTGCAAAAACAATATTGAAGTGTTATCTACGGGTTTAATTACTCTAAAATGCAAACAGACAGATAACTAGTAATTGCTTGCAGCATAAAATGTCCAATTAAAAATCAGCAAACCAAACAATACATAATGAACTTCTAACAGGGATGATTTCATATAAAGGTCTCAAAAATAACACAGAAAATACAACTTTAAGGGAAAATAAATGACATCGAATTTTACATTGATGTGTACGTGATCATTGAGGCTGTAACATAAAACGTCAAAGAAAAAATCAGCAAATCAAATAAAACACAATGAACTTCTAACAGGGTGTATTTCAACAAACCAAATATATGCATAATAGTAACAATAATAAGGGAAAACAAAAAGCCGTTGAGTTTTACCTTTACGTGCGCATGATCATTGAGGTTGTAGGTAACCACATCAACCATCGCCTGGGAATAATGGCATCTTGCTTTGACGGGCTCATCGTCTTCACCACTGCCATGACAGACAGTTTTTGTTTGAGGTTAAGGATAATCAAGGTTCATAAAAAAAAACGAGCTTTACTGCCGTAGCAATAAACAAAAAGAAGACGGATACAATATAGAATAACGAGTCGACATTGCATTGTTCGGAAGCTTACTTTTTGGAGAGCAACGAAGATATAGACCTCCGCCCACCATTCTACACTAAGAAAGAATAATCATTAGAATAGATGCAACGTCCCTTTATGAATTTTCAATTTAATGTTTTAAAATCACGTATTTAGACACAAAACAAAACAAAAAAAATCAATTGTTTGAATTTTCTATCTGCGCAATTCTTTACCCTCTCAGGGGCTCTTTGGCTGCAAGTAGAATTTGATTTCTTTAGCTCACGAAATTCTTTCATTTATTAACGCGAGTGGCATCACACAAATACAGATTGTTTCATATTTTTATAATGATAAATCCATTTAAGTTTTCTCCCCCTGCACTTCAGGTGAGATATCAGTGCTAACCTTCTTCGTGTATCTTTCTGGCCACCTGCTTTGAGCTTTATCAAGAGGAATTGGATCTCCAATAAAGCAACAAACCGATTCCTCGTCGTCATCGATCACCAAAGGCTTCTTAGGAGAAGTTCCTTTCTTCTGCTTAGAAGAACTCTCCACCGGTTCTGCACGCACTTCTAGATCTTCCTCTTTTTTTATCCCATCCGGTTTCAAATCCTTGTTTTCTACCTTTAACGGTTGCTCGACAGAAGCTCCTTTCTTTTTATTAGAAGAGCTCGACACTGGCTGTTTACACGCTTCTGCATCTTTCTCTTGCTTTATCTCTTCTTGCCCCGGATCCTCGAGTTCAATTTTCAAGTTTTCCTTAGCAGAAGCCAATTTCTTCTCCTTTGAAGAGCTCTCCACTGGTTCACACAACTCTTGATCTTTCTCCTCATTCATCCCGTCATGTTCCGCATCTTTATGAGGCACCTTCACAGGTTTCCTAGCAGAAGCCTCTTTCTTCTTCTTCTTCGAGGAATTAGACGCCGGTTTTTTACACGCCTCCGGATCTTTCCCCTCTTTCCGTTCTTTCCCATCAATTTTTGATCTGCTTGGAGCGGACCCCTTCATCTTCTTCCGGGATGGGCTGCTAGTCTCCAGAGCCCCGTCATCGAAACCATCTTCCTTCTCCGGCGTCGGCGACCTCCTCTTCCTCCGGGAGGTTGGCAGTGCTGAGGAAGACGAAGAGGATTCGACCGCTGGCTGCTCATCAACAACATTTTTCCGCTGACGGCTGCAGCGCTGTGGCGTGCCCTTAGCCATGGAAGCTGAGGGGACTTTGCGAAGTGAATCAGAGAAGCTGGTGAGACTGGCAGGTGCTAGGGTTTTGCAGCTAAACCTGTTGATGTGTTAATATTACTTTTATGCGACGGACACATAAAAATAAAAATTGAAATTTTTGAAATTTCGGAAGGTATAAAAAGGCGGGAAACTTTGTTCTGGCGCAATTGAGACGATTTTAATTCGCGCTCTTTTTTTTTTCCTATTCTCGGCTACAGAGATTAAACCTATATTATTTACTTTCTTTCATTCTAAATAATGTCCTGGGGTGTCAAAAAGGTTGGTTGTTCGCGAATAGTTCGCGTTCGGTTTGTCAAGAAGTTCGTGTTTGATTGATTTGATAAGTAAACGAGACGAACACGAACAATTTTTTTTCATTCGGTTAGTTAAACGAACAAAACACGAACAATGATGCGTTCGTTCGTATTCGAATCGTTATTGTTAGAAATATAAAATAATTTAAAATAATTATATATATATATATATATATATATATATATATATATAATATAAGTTGTGTAATTAATATAATATATTATTTATATATATCAATATTAGGGTTGTTAAACTGGCTCGTTATTCGCGAATAGCTCGTGTTTGGCTCGTGTTCTACTTGTTCGTTAAGAAAAGAACAGGAACAATGACTTCACGAACAATTTCGAACAGGGCTTATTTCAAACAAATTAAATTTCATACAAACCGAACACGTAAACAAACTCTATTCATTCGTGTTCGGCTCTTTTACACCCCTAATAATGTCGACTTCAAATACTATTTTTAAATATTCATTTCATGAAATATTTTCATAGCTTAAAGCGATTATTAATTTCTTTTTAGGACATTAATGAAATTGCATGACCTTGGCATTAAAGATAGCCCAATAAATTGAACTGAACATATTATTTATGTGGGAATCTTATCATTGATGTGTTAAAAAGAAATTTGATCATTTTGCACAAATTTTGATATATTTTTTAAATAAAAAATATTTGATTTCAATTAAAAATGATTTGCAACTCTAATTTTTGCGACCTTATAATCAAATTAACTGACTCAACAATGAAAACCCAGTAACATCGGAATTGGTATAATATGACTTCGATTGAGACTAGTCAAACAGTATTGAGAGACTGGTAGTTAATTTGTTCAAATGAACTTCAATTTTGACGTACATACATTCAAACTGAGCGTCTCAACGAGAAGAATCCAATAAGTTCGATATCATTTTATTTTGATGTCATTAAGACCTTCAAATCATAAAAAATAACCTGTGATCAAAAGAAATCAACGTGAGACGTATGATGAGTAGTTATGGAAGTTTTTAGTTGAATGAGGAGGCAAATGTGCATTCTTCCTTCCTTTTGTGGGCTTATGTATAGGTAAAGGCGTCAACAAGCCAAACACGAGGTCGTGTTCAACTCGTTTATATTTCGAGCTTAAAAAATGTGCTTGTGTTTGGCTCATTTACTCAGTGAGCCGAACACGAGCTGTTCACGAACAAATAGTCACTTTGACAACCTAATCACTTAGCCATAAGATGTTAAGGGTTGTGACAAGATTTAAAAATTATTATTTATATTAAAACATCATTTGAATCTAATTTAATATTTTGTATTCTATTTTCTTACTTAATACCTTTAATTGATTATAAATATATGTGGCCTTGTTGTCAATAATTTTTTTTTAAATATTATTCGTCAATATATATATATATATATATATATATTTCAAAGAAATCGACATTTATAGTTTACTGGTCCAACTACAAATATCGATTTCACATGTGTCTATCCGAACCATCCGCACCACGGTAGGGCTCTAACCTATGACCTTTAGGGGACTTACAGTGGACTCGCCAGACCAGCTGAGCCACGGCTGTAGCACACATATATATATATATATATATATATATATATATATATATATATATATATATATATATATATATATATATATATATATATTTGATGGGTAGTATTTCGAGTTAAAACAAGTTGAACACGAATGACCAAATCTTTGTTCGTTGGCTCATTAACTTAGAGAACTAGCTAAACAAGAGATTCTTAACGAGGCGGACACGAACTATTTGCGAACAACGAGCCGTTTTGACAGCCCTATTTGTATGTCATAAATCAAGAAAATGGGTGTCAAATCGAATTAATATTGAATTGTCAGAGGTTAAGGGCTGCGCAAACCCGGACGTGCACCCGAGTACTAGTAAACGCACATGCAATATTGCTTGCGACGATGCACATCCAACTCTCTAAGCGGGAGCAGTCTGAGCCCCGACCCGGTCCCCTTTGACCTGATGTGTTATCATTTCTCGACCCAACTCGGGCCTACAGTGTAGAAAACTACATGTGTCGTCCCACAATCTCGGCCCGACCTCACCCGTATCGGCCTGAACCGCTTACCGCTGACACGATTCCGCCTGCATTTCTCCAACTCAACCCGCGACTGAGCCGGTGCTATTTTAGCCTACATGGGACCCGATCTGCTGGCCACCAAAATTTTTAAAATATTTCTTGATTTTTTAATTTTATTTTAAGACTGTTTTCATATAATAGAAACAAAATCACCCAGAATATGGTTTAATTACTACATCAGCAAAAAATTTTCATGATTGAACACAAATTATTTTTGTGGGAAAATCATCATTGATTTGCCAAAAAGAAATTTCATCATTTTGCTTGAATTTTGATGTATTTTTTAAATAAATTTATTTTAATTTGAATTAAAAATCACTCGTAACTCTAATTTCTGCGATCTTATAATCATATTGACTGACTCAACAATGAAAAACCGATTATATCGAAAATGGCCTAATGTGACTTTGATTGAGACTAGTCAATAAACAGTATTAAGAGACTTCTGATAGTTAATTTGATTAAATGCACTTTAATTTCAACGTGGATATATTCAAATGGAGCGTCTCAACGAGATGAATCCAATAAGTTCAATATCATTTTATTTTGATGTCATTAAGACCCTCAAATCTTAAAAAATCATTTGTCATCAAGAGAAATCAACGTGAGTCGTATGATCAAATAATTATGGAAGTTATTAGTTGGATTAGGAGGGAAGTGTGCATTCTTCCTTCCTTTGTGGGCCTATTTATAGGTAAGGGTGTAAACAGGCCGAACACGAGCGAACACATGCTCAACTCATGTTCGGCTCGTTTATATTTTGAGCTTAAAAAATGTACTCGTGTTTGGCTCACTTAGTGAGACGAACATGTAAGGGAGCCGAACACGAGTTGTTTACAAACAAAGATTCGCTTTGACACACTAATCACTTAGTCATAAGATGTTAAGGATTGTGGCAAGATTTAAAAATTATTGTTTATATTAAAACATCATTTGAATCTAATTTAATAGTTTTTATTCTATTTTCTTAATTAATACTTTTAATTTATTATAAATCTTTGTAGCCTTATAGTCAATTAATTTTTTTTAATATATATATATATATGGTGAGTAGTATTTCAAGCTAAAACGAGTCGAACATGAACGAACAAAATTTTGTTCGTGTTCGGCTCGTTAACTCAGCGAACGAGCCGAACACTAGCTTCTTAACGAGCCCAACACGAACTATTCGCCAAAAAACGAACAGTTTTGACAGCCATATTTATAGGTCATAAATCAAGAAAATGGGTGTCAAATCGAAAATATATTGAATTGCCAGATGTTAAGGGCTTCGCAGGCCCGTACGTTGAGGGCTTCGCAGGCCCGTACGTGCACTCAAGTACTAGTAAACGCACATGCAATATTGCTTGCAACAATGCACATCCAACTCTCTAAGCGGGAGCGGTCCGGGCTCGACCCAGTCCTCTTCGATCTGATTTGATATCATTTCTCGACCAAACTCGAGCCTACAGCCTATGAAACTACATGTGTCGTCCCACAATCTTGGTCCGACCTCCCTCACGCCGGCCTGAATTGCTCACCACTGACACGATTCTGCCTGCATTTCTCCAACTCGACCCACGCCTGAGCTAGCGTTATTTTGGCCTAATTGGGACCCGATGACAATTACGCCGCTGTTGGCCACCATATTCTTTTAAATATTTTTTGATTTTTTTTATTTTATTTTAAGATTATTTTCATATGATAGAAACAAAATCACCCAGAATATGGGTCAATTATTGCATCAGTAAACAAATTTCATGGTTTAACACAAATCCTTATGCATTTTTTTGGCAAAAAACTTATGATTCAATTTAAAAACCATCCAAGACTTCGATTTCAGTGGACTCATGGTCAAACTGGTTCTCTTGACAAGACCAACCCAATGATACTAAATTTGGTCAAATCTAAGTTTAATAAAGCCTGGATTAATTTATTTAATCATATATGAAGGTTTTGGGTAGTTTATTTCAGGGTCAGATGTACTCTAATTTTGATGTATGTATGGTCAAATAAAGTGTCTCGACTAGAGGAATCCAACGAGTTTGAGATCACTCGATTCTGAAATCATTAAGACCCTCAAATCATAAAAAAAATAGAAAATTGTTAATTAAGAGAATTTGATGTGGATCATTCAATTGGGTTGTTTTGGAGTTATTGGTCTAATGAAATAATACCTCTCACATGAAGCCTATAAATAAACTTCAATCTTCACTTAAGAGAATAGGATTTGAATTCTATAGTTGTTATAAACCGATGACCTAGGTAATATTTTTTACCCTTGTGGTCATCAAAGCACATTGATCATCGCCTATCCGCATTCATTGACCGCTCTGCTCGCCATCGTCAGTGAAACATGTATGACAAAGTATCATAAAAGCGATGTGTGGAAGTACCCCTAACACTGCACAACGAAGTTTCTTTAGTGTTGTGCATCAATGTATCTTAAATACAATGCATCGAATGGCCGACAATTGCTTGTGACTATCAAGATGAGAATACGGTGACTTTCTCTAGACTACTAAAGTTATATCATTGCATCATATATCGACTCGTGATGTATATAATATAATAGTAAACCCAAGAAAATATCTATAGCCACCAACCAGTATAGCACCAACTATATAGTCTTTGTAGCTAACTAACATTATTGCGACATCCCACTATGGGTTATGTGAACAACTATAATCAATGTGGCTCGCTATGATTATGGTTCCCAATTACGACCTTTATGGCTAATCGACGCCATTACAACTCCCCATTAAGAACTATGTCAGTCACTGCTACTACAACTTCTAATTACAACATTTGTGTCTAACTGACACTACTCCATCTCCCTATTGTAGACCGTGTGACTAAATATGCACTATACAGCTCACTACTGTTATAGTTTATAGCAAAGACCTTTGTGACTAGCTGACACTACTGCAACTCCGCACTATTGCCAACGTGACTAACTACGACCCATATGACCAACTACTACTAATCAACATGATTCACACTATTCTTGGTTTTAGCCTACCCATTTTAAAATAAACACATGGCCAATGCAATGAAGTTTTCCAAAATGGTGTTTGGTATTTTAACTAAACACCGCACGTGGCTCAATGGGCACGGTCCGCATTTGGTTTTTCATTTGGACAAAGCTCCCCTCTTCGTGTATCATCTACCCCAACTCCTCCTCACTCCCAAACGCCATTGATCCTCTTCTCGTTTAATTTTCACATAAGCCCTTCTATCTCGCGAGCTTCTCTTCCCTATTCTCCTATAACGACTGTAAGTATGGCTTTATTTGTGTGGCATTTTGCCCTCTTCGCGTATCTCGATTATCTTCCCTAACTTAAGTTGGGATTGCCAATGCATTTGGTTTCCCACGTGAATACAAGGTGTTTAATCAAGTTTAGCATATCACTTTAATATATTTGTCGATGCCTCATGCTTTATATTTTGACTGTCAATACCTTATGATATCTTGATTTGGAAAAGGGTTATGAATGTTGGGTTGTGATCTTTGTAATGAGCTGATTTGATTCTCAAAGCATTTTATATGTGAGGGATGTGTGCGAATATGTATAATTGAAGCTTGATTGTTGGATAGGTTTGCAGATTATGTAAGTTTGCTGATATTTTTTGTGGATGTGAGTGGTGTTTATGATGGCTTGGGTGTTATCTTCGGACTTTGGGTGCATATGTCGGTGGTAGATGTGAGGTGTGCTTGTGTGTGGTGGCTCTGTGAGGTGTTTATGATGGCTTTGGTGTGCTCTCCTAACCTTGGGTGTGTGGGTTTGGTGGTGGATGTGAGGTGAGGATGTTTAGTGGTTGTGAGTGTTGTTTTTGTTGGTTTGGGTGTGATCTCCTGGCCTTAGATGTGTGGGTTTAGTGGTGGCATAATGATGTGCTTGTGTTTGGTGTATGTGAGTGGTGTTAATAGTGACATGTTTGTGATCTTCTGGCTTTGGGTGCATCGGTTTGTGGTGGATGTGGGGTGTGCTTGTGTGTGGTAGTCGTGTGAGGTGTTTATGATGGCTTGATTGTGCTCTTGGTCTTGGGTGTGCGGGTTGTTATGGTGACATGTGTTTTTATGCTTAAATGTTTTTTTTTTATGTTATTGTCCCTATTGGTGCTTTATTTTATTATTAATACTAGTGGGCTTATTGATCGATATCTTTTATTAATTCCGCTATGGCTAAGAACGTAGAAGGGACTAAGTCAGCAATGTGTGATAAAAATGTGACAAACATTTTCTACAATCTTTTTATTAAGAATATTGAAATTGGAAATATATATACCACTTACTTTATCAAATAAGGGTGTCATAATATTTCAAAGAAGTTTAAAGAAATGACATGACAAGAGTACGATAAGTTAAAATTTAAGAACAAGTGGGATCAACTATTGAATGACTGAAAGTTATTGAATGAACTGAAATTGGGATCCAAGGGATTGGGATGAGATCCTATCAAGCGTACCGAGGATGCTTAAGAGGAAAGGTGGACTGAGAAGTTAGAGATAATAATTGTACCCTAAGAACATTTCACTTAATTATCATTTTTATCTTTATTTTGTCTAATATGCCCCCTTCCCTACCCCTCCCCCTCCACCTTGCAGGCAATACCAATTGTAAAAAAAGTTAAGTTATGTGAAATTGACCTGGACTTGGAAGATAAATTAAACGTAATGTTCAAGGGGGTTGTCGCAACAGTTCAGCACACTTTCAACCCTAGTGAGTAGGGTTTGCATGCATCTCAGTTGACTTGCCACTCGATAAGGTTACGGGTTTTGGTGAAGGGCCTAGCATAAACCCTAGGGAGCTCAAGTTAACGTGTCAATCAAAGAGGCGCATCATGAAAAAAAGGACAATAGATAGAGATGTTTTTATGAAGAGCTCGATAGACAGACTGATACAAGTATTCGCAGCTCCGCAACATGCTGCTACAACTGACACCACTATCAATGATTTTATGGTAGTTTTATATGGAATTCCATAAATTCTGGCTCATCCCACATTTTTTTTAAATGTGTTAAACTGCTCGAGCACCCAACCCGCATACAAATATTCATGAAGTTGCGGCCCGAGCTGTGTGTCAAATATTTACCTATCTCGATTAACAAATGAGTATTGCTATTTTGTGGCTATATGATTTGCATATTGTAGTAGATATATATTTTTTTAAGTATTTTCAAGACAATAATATCCAAAACATTTTGTCTTTAAAGTAGTACAGGTTGTGGAAAATGTTTTCTTTTATTTATATTTGCACGTTTTTTCTTTTATATAAAGAAGCAGTTTATTCATAGCATTTTACCCTAACAAATCGTTTATTCAAGATGGATTGGCGGCGAGAACCCCATAGAAGAATGATTGTAGCTATTGCTATACTGTTGTTATAATATAACCGTGTTGTTTGAACACCACGCATGACGTCGATCTTTATTGGAGATAAATGGGCGAGTGAGAAGCTCAATGGACATCCAATGAGGTTCAACAACATATTTCACAATGAGTGTACCATTTTTTTGGATCTCATCACGAGCTATGCAGCAACCACAGTCTCCGAGTGTCTTCCAAAATGACTACAAGGGAGGTGTTGACAATTACGTTGCACACTCTATCTCTGAACGAATCAATCAAAGGTGCGATTGAGTGATTCCAACATTCCTCTGAAACAATAAGCCGACTGATCACAGAAAAATATGTTAAGAAATTCATACCTATTTTTTATGAAATTGCACTTAAAAAAAAGGTATTTTTTTGTTTTATTGCATGAATGAAGATTTATAAGTAATGAAAACAAAAAACATGAAATGAAGCAAATTTGGATCAAAAAGGAAGAAATTCATGCAAAATGAACTAAGCCGCCGACGGCGAAGATCGAGCCCGCCGACGGCGAGATCATGAGGAGAATTTTTGAAGGATTTATAACTACATCGCCAACAGCGAGCCCGAGCCCGCTGACGGCGATATCGCACGGTTTGGAGACCTTCTAGAAGCCATGCCGTCGGCGATGTCGTTTCTCGCCGACGGCGAGATTGGTCAAAATGCTATATACATTGAACCTGGACGCTTTTTGAAGAGGTGCTTAAGTACCCCTTGGACCTTTTTCTACCTCTATAAATAGAGGACGAATTTTAGTCTTTAGTGTGTCTATTTTGTGTCTTTTGTGTGTCAATTTTAGAGAGTCTTAGTGTCTATTTGGTTTTAGTAAGTGTAATTAGTGAGTTAGAAGTGTGCGATACTTAGAAGGAAAAGTCGAAAGGAACTTCGAGGAGTAGCAGGGAGGAAATCGAGATAAATATCTTTGTTTATTATTGTTAACTTTAAATGAAATCCATGATTTGTTTAATTTTCATGCATTATGAGTAGTTTTTCTTAGTCTTTCTCCTCGTTTATGAAATTATGTGAATTGATGAAATTAAATAGAAATGCCTAAAATATTAAAATAAATTGTGATAATTTTTATTTAAAACTTAATTTACTTTTCAATCTGGCCAATTGATTTGTTAAAATATGTTGAATTATCAACTATAGTAAAAATTACATTCAATATTCAGGGAAGTTAAAAGCCTTGGATAGAGGGTGCAAATAAATAGGGAAATATTATTTATCAGACGTAGAATTGGACATTTTAGTGTGACAGACTAAAATATTCAATTTAGTCCTATTGTTTGAGAGCTGAAGTGTAGATGTTAGCCCTCAGGTGAAGGGAACGTGGGAGCCTGCGAAGTGGCAACGAGTATCCTCCCGAGCTCGCCGTAGATTCGATAATCAGCATAGGATTAGTCAATGTTTTTTACACCTGGACCAAAGGGTAAAGAATATGAATGCTCCTATTTGTCACAATACAATAAAAAAATCAATTTGAATTCATCATTCATTTAATTTTATAAAAACAAGGAGAATGATACTTTTTCTGAAATCTTTAAATCAACTTTTTTGAAGCATTAGTTTACTTTAGTTCGCTTTAATTAAGTATTCTAAATTTCCGCATACTATATTAGTAAGTAAATACTTTTAAATTTAGCTGTTACAAATTTAGTAAAACTTCCCTGTGGGATCGATAACCAGGACTCCACTAGAGCCATGATTACTTGATGTGATACGTATACTTGCGTAGAATACACATTATACATTCCATCATAAAATTAAATATATTAAGCGGGATCAAGTTTTTGGTGTCATTGCTATTTTTGTAAACATTAAAAAGTGAGTCACCGACACTTCTTTGAAGGTCTGAGAGTAGTAGTTAGCTTAGTGTCAAACATAATTAATCCAGAAGATTCATCATTAGTTACAACTAAAAAAAAGTGATACATTACATGTCATTTTCAAGGTGATTTTTGTTCATGCATTATGTTTACTTCATAATTTAATTACCATGCTAGGATTGACCTCTCTAATACATATAAATAGAACCACATCAGAGAAATTGACGGTATGCATGTCGATGCCTGATCCACCTAAAAATTACATATTTTTTAGTCTGCATTTTATGGTCATTTTATGCATGTTTTTGATGACATCACACTTTAAATAAATGTATTTTCACGTTTTTTGTTTCATATACATTTAATGGACTTTTTGAGGAAATATGGAAAAAATGGAGCAAATATTAGGCTACTATGGCGCTATAGTACCACCCTTGGCACCATAGCACCACAAGTAACTGCACTTCTAAAAGATATATTGTATTTGGCCGAATTTTGAAGAGGTGCTTGAAGTAACCATTGATTATTTTCATATATCTATAAAATAGACAAGTTTTTGTATGACAAGAGAGGACTTTTGAGAGAATATAGAGGGACTTGGTAGATTTATAGTGTCTTTTAAGTTTATGTAAGAGTGTGTGAGTGAGTTCTGTAAGAGTTTGTAAATTGTTGGAAAGAGACTCCAGAATTTGGTTGGGGAAAAGACTTAAGGTACTTTGTATTTGTGTTTATGTTTTTGTTGTAAGACTTGAATTTTAATACAAATCACGTCCTTTTGTTTTATCTCCATGAATTTTGAGTAGTTTTCTTTCTTTCTCCTTACATATAGGAATTGATCTTGTGGGATGAGAATGATTTAAAGACTTATTTTTATTCTAAAAATTGTGATGGTATTGTCGTTGATTCTTCAATGACATTGCAAATTGGCCACTCGTAATGTTAAATTTGTTGAGAAACATAATGACTCGGAAGAGCTATGATTTTACCCAACTTGTGAATACCACACTTCACTTTGTAAAGAGCTGTTGCGATCAGTCGGGGGAGTGCAAATAGATAGGGATATAATAATTGATGTTTTTAGGGTGACCGACTAGATTCTTTTATCAAATTGGTTTAGTGTTTGGATCTTAAGAGTCCCTAGTAGGTCCTATAGAGAAGATATAGTGGGTAAACTGGAGGTGAGAGGCCAGAATCCACTAAGCACTACTACACAAGCTAGTGAAAACTCTAAATTAACCAATGTTTTTTGCTAGCATCAAGAGGGGGCAAAGGATATCAATGCACATATTTGTTACAATACAACATCCTACACTGATTAACATATCTTTGTAAGGGGAAAGATCATTTCATAAATTCAAACTCATTTTTATATTTTATTAACCTTTTAAACTTTAATAAAGTTTTAAATCTAGTGGCTACTTATTGCTTAAAATTAGACCATTGCAAACATATTGATTTTGTTCTCCTATCATATTTATCTGCAATTTAGATAAAATTTTTGCAAGTCAATATTAAGTGTTACATATTTCCTTGTGAGATCGACGCTAGGGTTTTTAAGAAAAATTCTATATTACTTGAAATGATATGTATACTTGTGTAGTACCCACAGTGTGAAAACTTATCTTATAACTTTGTAATCATTACATTTATTCACACTAGCTGCTAAATATAATTTGAGACAAGACTTTGTCAATTTTAAGAAATATGAATATTAACGTAATTGCGGGTCAGGACAATGCCCGACTACCCAGCCATGAAAAAGTGTCGTACATTGGTCAGTGCTGGTCACCTACCCAAAAGGGTCGTATGTGACTTCAACATTTGATTCACATTTGTGATGGTGGGATGAAAATGGAGTGCCCATGACATTCGTCTTTTCGCCCATGCAACAAGAAATAACAGGCAACGCTTCCCTCACCACCTCCAGTTTGGTTTAGTTTTTTTTTACATATTAGCTTTCTTTTATTAATAGTCAATAATAGTGTCTTTATTGACAAATAAATATTATTTGGTGGATGTTAGATATCCCTTATAGATGGGGTATTTAAAGTAATTTCCATACACCAAATACCACATTCATGATTTCGAGAGATCGAGTGGCGCCGCCTGTGGTAGAAAATAAACGTTCAACAAATGTCACTCTTCCTTAAGCGGGGTGATCAAAATAACATTTAGGGTTTGAAAGAAGAAATGAGTCATCCTACGCGATATGTCAAGGTACCCATTTCCTAAACAGGTACATATTGTGGTGGCCGCTACGACACTCCACAAATTCATTTGACGACATTCTTCTCGGTCAGATACGAACTTTAACATGGCTGGCGATAACGAGATGCATATCCTGCCTAAAGTATTTGAATTCTAGGTCGGGCAGTCATATCAGAGGCTGTGACGGAGTCGCATAAACTTGACACCCAAAATGGTGAAGGTGAAAGGTAGATTGCTTCTTTGAGGTAACGTATCACAGATGCTACATGTCACTACTGATTGACCCCATCTTCTTTATTTTGTACATTTTATGTAGCATTCTCACATCGTTAGTTTCATTGTAACATGTTTTGATGGCTTTTATGTTATCTTTTTTTTTTTTTTTTAAGGATTTGTGAGGTCAATGATGAAACATGTGACCTTATGAGTTATTCTGGATGGCCAGTTCGTTGTTTTTTTATTGATGCTGTGAAATCCTAATAAAAACAATCGAGAACCTCTTATTTTTTTGGTGTTTCAGCTTATGAGGATCCACAATGGTGAACTATTTTGGTGATATTCATATGTGCCACTGGTCGTGAGTTACCTGTTAGTGCAGGATGTTAAATCCTAATGAAGATAATTGAGATCCTTTCTTCTCGACCGTGCATCAATATATAAGGATCTACTGGATGACATTTTTTTGGTGATATGCATATGTGACACTGGACACTGGTCCTACGTGGGATAAAGACAACCAATAACTCATTTTTTTCACAAGATCTATTGTCTGTGTGCTGTGATAGATTAGTTAGTTGATTAATTACTTTTCTAAGGTCTCACATTTACTATTTTTTATTTTATGTTTAGTATATGTTTGTTTCGTATATTTTTTGATTTGAACATTTTGCCGTGATTACTTTTTTTTTAGTTTATATGTGATTTATTTATTTTATTTTTTCTCTGGCTTGTTTTTTTTTCGTACTCCCGCATGCTATTTTTTGATAAGATATTCGCTTCTTTATGCAATATTGTTTTGTATTTCAATTACAACGATTTTTTTTTATTTCATTTAATTTTACGATTGACATGCTCCTTTGAATAATCATAATAAGACGAGTTTAAGGATTTCGGGGCACTCCGAACGAGTGCTATGCCGCTGCGGAATGCCGACTTTGTTTCGCACGTCACACCAGTCACATAGCTACTAGCGACAGTTCTACAGGTGTTTGCGATGGGCAGACGGTTCAGACAAGTGTGATTTCTTCAGGTGGGTTGACAGTCCGCTCGATTCTACCGTGGGTAGCGAGCGGGGTTCGACTGTATCACAGGCGGACAACGTTGCTCGGGGTTCGACGACATCCTAACCGGACGACTTTGCATGTGACATGCATCTTCCACACTTTAAAATGAATAATATTATAATTTTAACTGTAATTTTAATAAGTTTTTTATTTGTTTTCTTGATACTCACTCTTAAATGGGGTGTATATCATTGCTTGTACTTTTATAAAATATTTTTATTGGTTATGAAATATCTAATGTGTAGCAATTACAATTATTTTCCAAACAACACAATTTTTGCGTGTCAGAATGATCATTTATGAAAAAGACAGTAAATCAATTGTTTTCCAAATACACAAACCAAACAGATAAACAATTTATTCAAAACAGGGACAAAATGTTCATTTATCCAGAAACATCTATTTTCCAAATGCACAAACCAAACAACCAGCTAGTTTATCAAGAGAAACTATTGATCAGCAGATTATCATTTATGATAAACTGCTTATATAAACATGTAGAATAAGCTTTAACGTCTGCTTTATATCTTTTGACTTTTATTTCTTTTATTGTTTTATTAATTTTTTTTTCATTCTGTTGTATTGTTTATTTATTTTGCTACTCCGAGTTTTGTTAGTTTTAAGAGATTTTGTTCAGATGAAATTTTTTTTAATTTTTTAGAAGTATTTGTTGTTGTTATATTTATTTTATTTTCTCCGTATATTTTGCTGTGTTGTATAGATGTTCTATTTTTAATTTTCTCATTTCCTCCCCCTCCCCTAAAAAAGGAAAAAAAAGAAGCGATGCTTTGCTTCCCCTCTCTCTAAACGCAAGCCCGCAATACACATACTTTTTAATATTTTTGTTTATAAATCTACCATTTTCCACCGTACGTCATATTATACCCATCAGCCCCTTTTCTCCTCGATTGCTCAGTTCAGTGGATCGAACTTTTCTTTCAGCAATGAAAGCTTAATGGCGGCAACTTTACCTTCGTGTGATCCGGTGATCACTTCCTCTCAGTTCATTTATCTCTATCGGTATATGGGTTTCATTCTAATCTCTCGAAACCACAATTTATGTTGTTTTGCTAATAATTTCGGTATCATCTGGTTGGTTTGAGAGATCGTATTGATTTTCTGGTACATGCAGAGCATTAATTTGATAAAGCTTCTCCTGCGAAGACGATGGATTAATTATAAGCGCCAGTCTTGCTCGCGAGAGTTTTAGAGTGAGATTCTTTCAGTGATCTTGGAAAAATTTGGTCCTTAAGTGAAATAGCCGAAGTATTTAAGGCAACTGCTAATATTTTCAACATGAGTTCTACTATACATGCTCTGTTAATGCTCACTATGATCGTTTTTCACGGAGTTATCAGCAATGGTGAAAGGCCTGCTGTGGTGAACATTGGTGCTGTTTTAACTTACGATTCGGCCATAGGTAGAGTTGCAAAGGCTGCGATTGAAGCTGCTGTTCGAGATGTTAATGTGAACAAGAAAATTCTTAATCAGACTCGATTGAATTTGATCATGGAGGATGCAAATTGTAGCGCTTTTATCGGCGCAGTTGCAGGTATTACTTGTGACCTTTTGCGTTTCCATATTTATTATTACAGACAGATAACTACTGTTCTATCGAGATGTCAGTAGCAGCCTTACAGGACATTTTTCCGATCATAATTTGGTCACAATTGTTGCGTGCTAGAATAAATATTTAACATTTAGTATTGCACAAAATCTAACACACAAACAAATAATAAAATGAATATGAGAAGTCAACAAAAATTTTCCCTGAGAAGAAAAAACTTATGGGGTTTAGCCTAGTTAAAATGATTTACTGTAAGCTCGTAAATATAAAACTATACTCTATCCCCTAACCCCGATATTTAGAGTATAGTTTTATAGAAGTAGTTGATTCTAGTTAAAACTATACAAGAATTTTCCAAATATAATGTTTATAAAAATCTCCAAATATAATGTTTGTATAGAAATATTCACTATATAATGATCAAAAGTAGTTGATGCTGGAAGTTATGGCAGGGTGTTTGATACACCGTGGTTAGGGTGCATCATTGCGTAGTATGTGGAACATTACTTTACTTCGTATGCAAGAATGTCAATAGAATATTTCGTTACTCGGTAATGTGCGTCCTTACTTCGCATGATACTTCGTTAACATGTAATGTGTATCATTACTTTGCAGGGTATTTCATCAATCCACAATGTACGATGTTACTCCATAGGGTACTTTGTTACTCCGAAAAGTCCACCAATGGTGGCAAGTAGGACAAAGGTTGGGAGTTATCGTCGGGTCTTCAGTCTAAAATAACAACGTAAATTAACTAATTTTTCTCCTTCTTTATCCTCCCCTCCGAGTGAAGCAAGGGGGTTTATTTATAGGCCTCAAATGATGTGCTTTTTTATTATTTGGAGAATAACTACTATAATACCAATCTAATGATCCAGGTTGATTCTCTTTGATCATAAAATATTTTTTTGATGATCTAGAAATCAAGTAGTATTGGGATCGTTGAATTCCTCTTATAGAGTCACTGGATTTAACTAAGGCATGTCAAGTTTGAGGTTCATCGACCCTCTAAATAACAAAGCAAAGCCTTCAAAAAATGGTTTTACAACTTGATTCAATGTTGATTTGACTCAGATTGAATCAATTTTGGTATCATTGAATTCATCCTATCGAGCCAGTCAGTTAGACGATAAGTTTGCTGCAATTGGAGTTCTAGATGAATTTAATTTGAATCAAGATACTTTTTGCTAAAAAAATTTCTTGAGATCCACAATAAATGTCTCCTAATTCGTGCTAAATTATAAATTTAGTTGATGACATATCAATTGCCCCATATTTTTAGACATTGATATTTGCATCATTTAAAAAGTTGCCATGAAAGTCTCCGTCATTATTTTAGACCCCCTAACAAATTTGTACACTGAATTGAAATAAGTAATATCTATTTTTGATGCTTTGTGGAACTTTAAAAATGATAAACCTAAATCCATAATGAAAAAAAAAAAAAACAACGAAGCAAACACTTCTGAAAGATATGAGTCATATAGTTGCTAGCTGTTTTGGTGGGATTCGGAGAGCGGCGAGTCGAAGTTTTGCTGCATACATATGCATACTAGATACATCCGTATTTGTATGCGAGCAAATAAACAAAAATATGTGTTCAAGATGCAATGAGATCTACAGGCAAGTATAAATGCAAATTGGGGGGCACAGTGCTTGTAGTGGTTAAAATGAGCGCGAGCATGAGCGAATGCTTGCGCGGGAGCTACGAGGAGCATATAGCGATGATGGTGGTATGGTAGCGGTTGCGTCATTGTAAACTGGCTTAAGTGCAAAGTGGTTGTAGCCTGGCAGACGATAGTGTGTGGTGGTGCGCAAGTTGTTGACAGAGGTCGCAAATTGCAGCAGGTCGAGTATGGTCGAAACTATCTTCGATGGCGGTTGTGCTTGCCTCGATGGATTAGGTCGAGTCTAGGGACATAGGATAGTGCAGAGCAAATTGGGCTGAGCAGTTTCATAAACCGCTTTGGCATCCGCGCATGATTATGTGCGCGCTCTCGCGCTGACATTTGTGTGTGCGTGCAAGCTTGCGGAGATACAAACCCTAAAAAAATTCAATTTTTTTTTTAATTTTTGTTCAATTTGGCACCATTTTACCTGATCTTTAGCATATTGTCCGCCGTTAAATTGAAAGTGAATACTTTTAAAATATAATTTAGATTTAATGTATGTATATGTATAATTTTGAAAATATGAGACCGAACCAATCTCATATATTTAATAGTTTAAATAGTCGAGCACAACACTACAAGTAGTGTACATATCCCGAAGAATAAACACATCACTTGATAGTGAGACTTGATCAAATAAATTAAGAAATTTATGACATCCGTTCGGTCTGCGAAATCATTTTTTATAAGCCGACAAGTTCCCTCATTTAATACAAAAGTTTAAATATGATTTATATTACCTGAGTTCTAAAGTTCCATATAGAGGCAAACCCCTATAGTTAATTACATTCTAAATGACCGAAGTCTCTTAAGGAAAACTCTCGATAAAGGTCAGTGATTTTGCTTTCAAGAATTTCAAAGTTTAAAGTTTCCACAATTGGACATTGGAAATTCAATAGAAAATGGATCAAATTATGAACAATCATTTTGGGTATCCAAAGGAAAGAGAGATAGGGGATGCCACAGATTCAAAAAAGAACCCCGGTGACTTCCCAAACTATCCTATGATTTGACTTTAATTTCAGAGAGATGTTATTTGATATTTCAATTTTGCCATTTTTATTTATGTAGGATTTACATTTACATATTACTGATTGCAATTAGCCTGGAAGATATGAGAGTTTATGTCGTGCTGAGCGATAACCTCATAAACCTAAGACGAGTTAGGGCTTATATTGCACGAGGTGCAAAGACCTAAAGAGATAAAGTGAGAGTTTATGTCACTCTAGACAAACTACTTCAAATTTCTATGGTTTTATTATTTTAATTCTAAGGAATGATTGTTGTCGTAGATCCGCTTTGCTGTTGAAGATCGTCGCGCTGTCCACTGTGTTTGCTCTAAGCTCCTCATTGCAGTAGGTTTAGTTTTAGAAGTATCAATTTGCAGAGATGAGAGCAGTGTCATGTTTTGGAGTTCAAGTTTTCTAGTGTGTCAAGTTTAATGTCTTAAGTTTTATTAGGAGCATGTTTAAATTGATTATAGTGACACCGGTTAACATTTCACGGTTTCCTCATTCCGACACTAACTTTTTGTTTAAATTCATTTAGTCCAGATAAATTTACCAAATTCAAGTAAATGCATTCAATACTTTCATTTAGATCACGAGAAATCTCGTTAGTAGGTTGCATCATCCGAGGGATTCTCGATCATCCGATAGAGAGTGTATTAATTTAGTTCATTTTTTATTGTTTTGTTTTGTTTGTGATTAAATTTTGAGTTGTTTTATATTTTAATTGTTGTGGCGGTGAATTTGATTTTTGTTTTGTTTTGTTTTCACGGCTATCCTAAAGTTTCTGTTTTGACATGCAGGAAGAAGTAAAATATTTAATAAATAAAACAGTGTAAATTGCAATAAATAAATGCGTATTTGATAGTATTCGAGTACATCCGCTGAAATGTTTAACATTTAAAGCAATAAAAGTGGTAATTGAAATTCATTGGTTTAAATTCAACAAGAGAATCATTTCATAACTTGGTGGGTCTCTAAAGTATGTTAATGATGATTTTCTTGATCAAAGAACAATGAAACCCAATTGTTTTTCTAAAATATACCATTAGATTATGAAAGTGCTCGGGGGCATAATCCTGAACATCTTTTCAAAACTTTTTGGACCACTTCGAGTTCATTTGTTTTCATTGTTTAGTTCAATTAACCACCCATGTTCAATTAGGTTTATTAATAATCTTTTAATTTTTACTCAGTGAACTTATATGTTTTGATCATCCCTCGAGTGATGTAACATTCATTCGACATTTCATTTATGAGTTATTTGAGTGAAAGTCTTTTGGGGCGCGTTTAATTGTTAATGGACTTAGCCAATTTAATTAAGATTGGGCTAATAGTGTTTTCAAAGCGTTTGTAAATGATTACATTCTCTTTTCTAATCCTTATTAATTAAAGCTAGAATTAAGCCTGATTTACTACCTAGCCCTTAAGCTTTTGTGGATAGATTTGTAATTTTAAGGGAATGTTGATTTAAGTGACATTTGATCTTTATTAAAGATGTCATTATCATCAAACCATTGATTAGGGGGCTTTAAATTAGTTAGTTAAAAATCTTCCTAGATCAAAACCCCTTACTTTTGGATCATCAAATTTGATTAACTTCCAAATTTTAATAATGTAAGAAATTACAATTTTACCCTTAATGTGAAAAATGTTGAATTTATTTCTATCTCTTAGGCACTTATGTTTTAATCACGCAATAAGTTTAATTAAGATTGTTCATTACCCATTTACCCTTTGATTAGACCTAAGTGTTAATTAGGGCTTAAATTCTAACATTACTATTTTGCCATTTTAGGCTTATCACTTTATAATTCTTTAAATACAACTCAAATGACTTTGAAATTTTTATGCTATCCCACTCATGGGTCAATTAAAACATCAGAGGAGAAATGTAATTTTCTGATTTTTATTTTATTTTTTATAATTATTTTAATTCAAAATTGGGTATTTTCCATATTAATTTAATAACTTAACCAAGGTAAAAGATCTGTCTTTAAGAAAATTATTGGAGGTTCACTGTAAGCCAATTTTCATAATTTTTTGAGTTTTATTTTAATTATGATAATTATTTATTGATTTTGAGTCTTAATTAAATATAAACTATTATTTAAGTTAAAAATTAAGTTTTATATTTTTCTTAAATTTCTTTGATTTCAAGGAATCCAAAAAACAAATTTCATATTTTTGTGATTTTTCTTTGATTTATTGGAATTATTTTAATGCAAAATTAAGGAAAATCCATTTTAAGTCTTTAAAAATTATTTTAAGCCTTTAAAAATTAATATCTTCACTTAGAAATTTAGAAAAATTATTTTAATTGCTCTTAAGTGATCAGGAGGGCAAATGTGACATTTTGGTGAATTATTATATTTTAGTGATTTTTATGATTTTTAATTAATTTTTTAATTATTTTAATATTAAAATATAACTTAAAAATAAAATATTTATTTTAATTCCAATTTTATTTTTCTTAAGTTTCTAGTTGTTAAGAGCTCCCAAATCCAATTTCATGACTTTTTGACTTATATTTTAATTATTATAATTATTTTAATTCCAAAATTGTCATTTAACTTGAAAAATTCATTTTAGTAGGTAAATTAACTCCAATTAACCTAAAATTTTTATGGGGAGCTCCTCTGATTGTTTTTAACAGTGGAGAATCATTTTTGTAATTTTTACATTTTTATTTTTAATTATTTAATTTTTAGATGATTTTAATGAGTTAATTACCATTAGTGTCATTCTTAATTTTTTTAAGCCTATTATATATATATTTTTAAGATCCTTTGACAACAGTGAATCTACCAAAACAAGTTTTGCAATTTTTTGATTAATATTTTAATTATTATGATTTTTAAATTAAACAGAGGTGGTTTATTTGGGTTTCATACTTACATGTGTTCTCTGGTATTGGAAAAATCAGAGAATACACCTAAGCATGAGAAGTTTAAACCCTCTAAATTTCAAGCCACGGTAAATATTATTTAGTGAATTATGATTAAAACAATCTAGAGGGTATTTAATTAATTAAAAATCAGAGACAAACCAAATGAATGTAATTTTTGTTCCGCATTATTCTCATATGTTTCCTGAGTAACTGAGTATTTTTATTTCATTTTTAGGATTTTATATACTAAGTTATGAATTTTTGAAATTAACTGAATTAAATAAATCCAAAAATCCTAATTTCCTATTTATCCGCGTCAACGCTGATTGAATCCTCGTACCCGTCGAAAGAACACGCGGTGCCGCGCTACTGGACGTCACCATCTGACTCAGCGTTGACGGGGCTCTGCGTTTACGCACCATTCCTTCGGGCCGATGCGATATGGACTGTCCGTCCGATATACGTGCGATCGGATGGTTCTGGTTCATCGTCCTCAACTAGTTTATCCCGAGAGCCCTCCACCTTCTAATCCTAAGATCTCGAGCTAGACTCAACCAAATCGCCTCGGGTTTGTTTCTATAGACTCATCTGACCTAGACGAACCTATCTATACGACTTATACATTATGAAATATAGTGTACATGCATGGAGAATCAAAATAAGCTCGAGTTAAGGTGAGAGCTCAATACCTTGGTATGAGAGGGTAGGGCTCAATCATATTGATTCTACATTTTCGTTGTGACCTTGCGAAGCTCTTGCAAGCACCAATTTGAGCTCTTGTTGGGTCTGCACCAGTACTTGATCAGGGGGTGATTTCAGGCTGAGAGAAGTCTGGGTTGGAGAGGTTCTGTAATGGGGCTTCTATGAGGGATCTTCTTCTTGGTGAGGAGCAAATCAATTTGGGGATTGACTGTGCTTAGAGGAGTATCCTGTTTTCGGCTGAAAAATTGGGCTCAGGCAGTGGGGACAATGACTGGGGGAGGTTGGATTAGGCTTAAGAGGTCTTGGGGAGTCTCTGGAATCAATTGGACAGAGTTTCCCTAAGAAATTTCAACGACCTCCTCCTTGGCCGTGAGGGGTGATCTATTTATAAAGGAGCTTGAGGTGGCCAATTGAGCTGGCCAGTGGGTGTGTTCGACTGCTTAGGTGGAGGGAAGAAGCGGACAACAATCCAATTGGAGTGAGCTTGGGCTGAATTTTCAGTTTTAGCCATTGGTCACCATGGGGTTTTCCAGCAGCCAAGGTGGCCTGCCCGCCAGGGAGGAGCCACCATCTGGTTCAGGGAGATCAAAGCTTGGTTTTGGTGAAGTTAATTTGAACTTGACATGTGTAAAGGTTTGGATCAAAGGGGAATGTGTGTAAAGTACATTTTTGGGTCAATTTGGGTCAAGTCATAGATTTGGGTTGGGTTCACCCACCAAGAATGGTTTTGGGCGGAGGAGAATCAGGTGGCTCAGCTTGATTAGTATGGTGAAGTCCCCATCAAAGTGGATTAATGTTAATCATGGGTTTAGGTGTGTCATGAGAGTGATTAATCATATTTGGGGGGACCTCTAAAGAGGCTCCTCCTTTTGCCCAAAGTAGCAGTGACGGTAGCATGACTCACATGGCTTGCATGTGGCTTGGGGTATGGCTTCATGGCTTGTCCTTGGCTTAGGAACTTGCATGAGAAAAGATTTAGGATTTTGGGTAATTTTATAAGAAATTATCATGAGGCTTGTTTTGGAATTATTAATCATGAATTTGAAGCTTAGGGTTTGATTTTAATTAAATGGATGATGAGGAGAAACTTGTCATGTGGGTTTTTTGTTGAATTTTGTGCCATTTGGAATTAAATATGGCAGGCTTTTAAAATGAAGGGATGATGGGCGTTTAAAAATGAATCATAGGTGATTAGCTTAGGCTTTGGAATTGGTTCCAATTGGGTTTGATTTTGGTTTTAATTGGGCTTGGGCATGTTGAATTTTGGTTGGGGTATGAAATTGGGGGACATTGGATTGATTATGAAGTTAAAATTGGTAGATTTTGGTGGATTTTAGGACAAAATTGGGGTTTTTGGTTTAGGTTGTTTTTTGAGTTTGGGTCTAGCTCAATTGATGGGTCCAATTGATCTAGAGGAGTGTTATAAAGAGTTCAGAATTGAAATTGAGAAAATTTGTGATCAATTTGGTAGAAATTTGGGTTGATTTGGGGATTTGACAATTTATGGGTAAAATTGGAATTTTGGTCAAAATTAGTCAACTTGGTAAAATTTGACAAATTTGGGGCAATTGGGGGATGTGGGGAAGTTTCAAATAATTTTTGGGATTTAATTGGGTGAAATTTGGTTTTTTGTATTTTGGCTATTTTGGGAGTATTTTGGTAATTTGGCTAATTTTAGTAGGTTTGGGTACAATTGGGTCAATTGTTGGCTTAAATTGGTTTGGATGAGGTTTTGGAATAAGTTTAGAGTTTTTGGTAAATTTGGGAATTTTAGTTTGAAAATTTAGAGTTTATAGTAGGATTAGGGTTTTGGGGTATTTTGAAATTGATTGGGTAAGATGATCATACAAGTCATGAAACATTTCTCAAATCCACACATCCATGGGATTAACTCATTTTGGATCCTCCACATGTTGGTCATAACCATCTTAGCCAAAGGCTAAGGGCTTTGGACCATCCACATGAGTTTCCAAAAGGAACTAGGAGGTAGGTTAACTGCAAGTGCTTTGAGGTTTTGGAATAAGTGGGGGATTCAAAGGATTAGAGGTGTGTGTTCAAGACGAAGCCCTAGTCACCCAGGGTTGCCCTAAGCTCAATCATTCCTATGGGAACTCATCTTGAACCTCCACATGTTGGTCTTAACCTTTCTAGTGGTTTGAAGTTTTGTAACCATTCATATAGAGTTTCAAGAAAAGCTAGGAAGTGGTTCAAATTTCTAGGTGGTGGGCTCCATCTCTAGTCCTCTAAGGTACTCATCAGGAAAGTCCTATGACTAAATCCTAAGTTTCAGGAGAAGATTCAGACCTCACCAAAAATGAGGTCAACACATATATATAGTCCCAAAAGGGAAGGGAGATGACACGCTTCCCCTTCTGACATGTCTGGAATCCATTGGTCTTCTGTTGTGTCATTCAGTGTCGGTGTTGTGCAACCCTCAGAGTTCCTTTGGGCTGTTTTTTGTGCCTTCGTCTGCATTGGTGTAACACAACTCTCATAGTTTTTTAGGCCTGTTGTTGTGTCTCCTTCTACATTGGTGTAGTGTAACCATCGAAGTCTTTCTTGCATTGCTGTTGTGCTTTATGAATGAGATTAAAAGTAGTAGTATCGACTCTTATAGAGGATGACCTGATATATCAGCGCTTACCAGCTCTGATTGATCAATCCTATTTCTCAACCCACACCCTCCCTTTAGGATATGCTGCAACTTATGAGACAACTTTGCAAGCTAGATTGTGGTTTCCACTGGTGTCCGAGTTAATGGAGATTTTGAAAAATACCTGGGTTAGTGTTGCACAATTTTCGCACCAGACACCGAAAATTGTTATTGAATTGATTGTTTTCTTTAGAAAACGGGGGGGCTATAAGTTAATGCTTGAAATCCTAGTTGGAGTTGACAAGTTTGCTGGTGACGTGTACTATTGGATTTTCTTCAGAAACAATGTATTAGATCTTTGCAAACAGGATGAAATACTGTATCGGTTTGTTAGTTTTTTTTTTTTTTGTGAAAAATATTTGAGAATTTTGTAAGCGTCATGGGAAGCTACAATATTTGCTTACTTTTCTCAAGATCACAGTAGATGAGATACTACAGATGCTTGAATTTCAGGGAAAAAATTTGCGTACGTAAGACGTACATAGAGATGCGTACGTAAAAGGGTATAAGGAGGTTACAAGGGAGTTATATCCAGGTTACAACCCACTGTAACCTACTTATAACTCCTTTATAACCCCTTGTAACCTACCAACAAGTTTGCGCTTCTGTTTTCATGCATTGGTAGGTTACAGAGGGGTTACAAGGGGTTATAAGTAGATTACATGGGGTACAGAAGTTACAAGGGGGTTATAAGTAGGTTACAGGGGGGTTCTAACTTGGATATAACCCCCATGTAACCCACATATACCCTGTGTTTACGTACGCAGCTCTGCGTACGTCTTACGTATGCAAATTTTTCTCGAATTTCAGACCTCAATACAAAATATCAACAACTTTGCGAGCGAGGAGCTTCTGTTTAAAACAAACATTTCTATCTATCTTGGGCGATTTTTTGTGACGATGTTGAATAAATCCTAGAAAAGCATCTTGAACTGGCTCTTGTTGCACCTCCGAAGCAGCCTTTGTAGGATAGTGACAGCGAGATTCTTCATTAAGAGTAGTAAGAGGAGCGAAGGGGTGGAAAGCCCCGACCAGTCCTTCAAAAATCCATATTCACGAAAGCTTACTAAATCATTCATGCATCTGACATCATCAGACTAAAGAATTTGTAAGCTTTCTTTTCATTCATTAAGTTTCTCTGTTTTGTATTTCTTTCATCTTTCTGACACAGTTATTTTCATTTTATATAGTAAAAAGATGAAACTTGAAGCGAGGTTTAATTTTCCTTTGATAGAGTGGAACTCTGACTTCGTCAAGATCAAATTCCTTCAAGGTGAGTATAATCATATATATGATTCTAATACTGAAGAAGTCATGACCTTAGAGACTCAATTGATGGAGTGCATGACATAGTTGTCCACGATGATGAATTCCCTCTCGTTGCAGCGTCAATATTTGAAGAGTATTTTGGAGGAGTTGGTAGAGGCACGAACCAACCTTAGTCGGAGTACCAAGAGCTTGAAGGCTCTAAGGTCGAATATGTTGAAGAGGAAAACAAAAAATTGAAGTTTGAAAATGAGACTAATGCTACTGGTGTTGGATTGAGAGCTGTGAAGAATTACAAGAGCTTGATTTAGTATAGGAGTATTATTCGAGCTTATGCTCGTAAGGCTTGTGACCACATATGCGATGTTGATGTGAAGGAGCTGCAGAAGAATTGCGTTTAAGAGTGATTCATTTGGGCTTCCTGAAGGGAACTCGAGTAGTGCACCGTCGGACTAGAGTTGACATAGAGGGGCTTACTCCCAGCCAGACCTTTGAAGATCCCCCCTTCCCGCTCAGACAGGGAAGAGGTGGAGAGTGACTGGCAGGAGCACATCTTAGATGAGGAGGAGGATGTTGTAGTTGACCAGTAGTTTGTGTCTGTCAATTTGACTGTTCTTGTAGTATTCTGTCTGCTTAATTTAGTTTGTACATATTGTGATAGTATATTCGTTTGTATATGATTGAACGTGTAACTTGCTATACTTTTTGATAGTGGATTTGTTTGTACATCTTTCGCGTTACATCTTCTAAATGATTTTTTATCCTCTATGTCATAGTACAATCTTGAATTACAATGCCAGTTAAGAGTTACCAAAATTTTTGAGAACTACTTAATTAGGGATACACGACCTATCCTAAATTGTTGATGGGAGCACCTACTCGATGACCGTAACTTGTGACCAAAAAGGTTGAAAAAGATCCATCAAAGATTTTTGACTTATCATACGCTGTTAGTTAAAACCTCTGTTTGTCGACTGTAATCTAGTTTCTAAGATTTCAAATCGTGTTCCCTTCATACTGATTTAACCCATAATATGCCAAAAATATTGTGTATTTCTCGAGTTTGGGTCGTAGGTCGAGATGGACCATATTGTTTCTTGGAAATATAGTTGCATTCACATTCAAGACTGGTGATAGACATCTTTTGTTGCTTTCTGATTGATTGTAACCCCAATAGGGGTGGTGTTCATAAGAGCTTGTAAAGTGGCCTTAAAGTTTTCTTGAAAATGCAATCTTACTTGTATTAAAAAAAATGACACAGACAAAGAAGAAAATATAATTTCATTGCTTAAACAACGATTACATCAAACTTTGAAATAAAACTGAAGTAAATATATAAAATAAACATACTAGTGCAGAAATGATGACTGCACACTGATAAAAACAAAAACATACAACTAGAGCAACGCGACGGCGTTGACAACTGATAATATATGTGGAGATTCTCCAAATTTTAGGTTCACAAAATTGTCTTACCATCTAGTCCTACAGCTTAAAAGTTCCCGATTTGATCATGATAACGATCACATATGGCCTCTCTTATAGAGGTGAAATTTAATTGCATTGAATTCTTTTTCCAGCGGCTTTGAGACTTCTCAAGATCATGTCTCCAATGGAGATAGGTTGAGGTTTTATTCTTCAGTTGAAGTAGTGAGCCATCCTTTGATTGTATGAAGCAGCTTTGAGAAAGGTCACTTCATGGGTTTCTGTGAGACAATCCAGATTTCGTAGGTTTCTTCTCTTTTGCATCATAATTTAATTCCTGAACTCAAAAGTTGGAGATGCCAATATCAACTGGGATAACTGCTTCCGTGCCGAACTGCAGGTTGTACAGAGTTTCTCTAATTGGAGTATGCGAAGCGGTGCAATAAGCCCAGCTAATCTGAGGGAGATCCTCAGCCCGTTACTCCCTAACTTTCTCGAGATGAGTTTGTAAACCCTTGAAGATGGCATGTTTGGTGACTTTAGTTTGCTCATTTGTCTGGGGATGACCGACAGTTGTATCCAACAATTGAATGTGGGGGTCCTTACAGAAAGATGTAAAAACATTCATAGTGAATTGAGTCTCATTATTAGTAATGATTTTAGCAGAAATATCAAAGTGACAAATGATGTTGTTCCAGACGAATCGTGTGGTTTTTATTTACACAATTTTGGTCAGGGCTCCCCCTCCGCCCACTCTATAAAGTAATCAACGACCAAATTGTAAACTTTTGATGCTCTGCGGCCATAGGAAAATGATATTTTCAATACATCACATTTTATGATAATCTCTAGTGTTTGAGGTGGTAACTTGGAATGAACACCGACATGGAAATTTTGCTCCCATACTATGTGCTTTATCTGGTGCATTTGAAAACAAGGAGGAGCTTGATCGGGACTATATACTGTTCCAACCGAGGATAGTGAACTTTAAAGTCTCTCCACCCAAGATGCTATTAGCTGGGAATCAGTATAGATGATCAGATCATGAACCTTGCAGTTGATAGCTAGATATCCATTAATTGTGTCCCCTCTCTATTCTTAATAATGTTTCACTAATCTCCTTGGTTTATATTGATCAAAATTTTTTTTTCGTTATACCTAAGATATTTGATTGCATCCATTTTCATCATGCTTTTTGTTTGTACAATAAACTTTCTTTTCATGTTATTTGATATATATATATATATATATATATATATATATATATATGTATATATATATGTATTATTCTCCTACTTTGAAATGATATAGGTATTATGATCTCTTACTCAGTTTCTACACATTTTTGTCGATATAAGTTTTCACGAAGTAACACAAAGTAACAAATATTTTTCTCTTAACTCCTTTTTGACACATGATCATTTCCATTTTCTCTTCTTCTATACTTCTACTCCTCCAAAGGATTATTGCTGAGTGAGATGAGTGAATTACGTAATTACAACAATTTATTGAAAAAATAATTTCTTTTGCAATTTTTTATAACTAATTATGCTATTTTTGGGCAGAAAGTCCATCGGTAGAATATTTGAAAGAGAAATTCAATTAAATTTGAGGTAATGCTCAATCTTACAACATCAGAAAATGACTAAGGAAATGAAGAGCAAAGTGTCCAGGCGTTGAATTATCATAGTCGCAGCCCTAGAATGTTGGCACTTTAGTGCCAAACATATAGTGCCGCGATTTTGGAGAAGCTAAAGACAAGTTCCATAAACTTGAGAGTTTAATGCTAGGCACTGATATCCAACGTTGCAACATCACAAGAGATGATAATTATTGGGTGAATACTTGGTGGGCTCCATGTTATTGTTGTCATCGGCTTGGTCATATAAAAAGATATTGTGAATCACTTGGCTAGAAGAAGAGCACTGAAGATTGGAAATAAGGTGGAACTACTTCATATAAGATTGTATATGGGCTCAGAAGTATAGAGTGAACAATTTTAGTTCCCACCCAAGGTCAATCACGATAGCCTGTTTGGTCTCGATTTTATACTCTTATTTATAGTGAGCCTGAAGAACATATTACTGCAGATGTTGATGCTAATTGGGTCTGATGACTATTGTGTTTCTTTATTAATAAGGGTGTCTTTCTAGCGTATTTTCTTGCCTAAGTGATTGTGTGTTGTTTTAGTTGTCATTTTTTTGAGTTATGTTGTTATCCATGTTATGTTATCCTGGTTCAGTTTATGGGAGGAGTTTAGTCAAGTCACCTTGTATCAGATCTTTGCTTTAAAATTATGAATTTTCATCTTAATAAATGACACCCATAATTTTCTTCAGGAAATTTATAGATATTTAATGTTGACTTGTTTAGTGAGAGATGACTCATGCTTTGTGTATAAATTTTGAGGATAAAATTTTTTAAGTGGGAAAGATTTTGACGCCTATTCTCAAAAAAGAGGGGAGGGTGGAATAAGGGAGTTTAAGAATGAGAGATGAAGTCAACGGTTGAAAACTTCAAGCTTGAATTTGTTATATAAATCGAAGCGTATAAAGAGAGACAAAGATGAGATCAAGAGACTTCGTAAGCATACGTCGACGCTGAGTGTGAACAACTTACCTGGGGAGTCAATCGATGCATATGAAAAAAGGAAGCTTGACAAGTGCAACCTAGGGCTCCGTCGTGCTTTGATCGAAGCCGAAGTTGGACTGACTATGACATATGTGATCGTCAAATAGAGGAGACTAGATGCTAGGACTTGACCAGGATGACACAACTTGCATTTGAAATCGAAGGAAGTCATTGTCAAGCAAGCGAGGGCGATGGTGTGGGAAAGTTCAGCTAGAGTATGTTTGTTGTCTCTTGCATAAGATTGAAGCAGAGAAAGGGAGGAAGAGGGCATCGAGCGCGGAAGTGGGAAATTTGAGCCAAAATGAGCTTGGTAAGTTAAGGTTTTTTTGTGTTAATATAAACAATATTTAATTAATAGTTTTGTATATATTTTGTAATATATGCAAGTGATATAGAAATATGAGAGAAATGATTTCCAACTATTTTAATATTGAAATAAATGAATAAATAACTGTTAATAAGAATCAAACTTACTAAATCATGACATGATACTTGATATAAAATTAATATTAAATAATAACGATACTATTTGAAGAAATAAACTTAACGATTTAAAGTAAAAATGTTAAAATAATGGTCTTAGAATTATTTATTATAAACATTTTTAAAAGTGTCAATTTGAAGGAGGTGAAGTCAGGTTAAATGATTAGATTTTCAACTAATTGAATGAGCGAGTACTTTTAATTTTGATATGTAGTAGCATTTTTTGTTTCTTCTTAATCAACTGCGTTGATAGTCACTGCTACCTATAAATTCAATTGCTAAATTTTATTCTTATCGATATGCTCTTCTTTTTATTGTTATATTATATTGTGACGATTTTACATTTTAGCGATAATGACTATTATGCATTATGTATAATTAATATATTGAATTGAATAAAGTACACGTATGAATGATATGAACTACATAAAATGAATGTATGTGCATATTTGACCATAACGAAATTCTTCCTTTTATAGTACTATTAGGGGAACATTAATATACATTGTACGTAAATAAAAAAAATATTGATATTGATGTGAATTAACTGACACAATTTTAGACGGTGCTCCTGTGACAGTTGTATACAGATTAAAATAATATTGATATGTACATGATACAATAAGGCAGTGAATGTTTAGAATCACATTAAATGATCTTATTAGATAGTATAAATCTTTAAATGCTCTTAGATTAATTTTATATGAAGTTTAACTGACATGCTTATTATTTTATTTTCATTGTGTTACTATAGTTTATGTACATGAGTATTCACTAGCTTCTTAGCTCACAGTTGTTTTGAATTAACATTAAATGTTTACTCATTTGTGTTGGCCTCATTTTGTGAGGTATTCCTTTCCTTCTTCTTAGAATCTAGGATCTAGCCATAGGATTCTCTATGGGACTCTCCTAGGGAAGATGGATCCTAAAGTTTTGAAGGTCTTAATCAGGCTCATGCAAAGAGCTATTGTCTCGATGGGAGCTACCACCTCAGCACGTATTCCGACTCAGTTGAGTGGACTTTCAGGAATGCGACTAACTTTGGCTGCCTCGAGCTAAGGTGGGACAGTTGGTCAGGTAGGATAGCTGCTACAACTGCGGAGAAGTGTGACACCTAAGCAAAGACATGTCCAAGTTTATCCATAGAGAGAGACATGTGGACGTGGATAGTCTAGAAGCTATGGTCGTACTCGTGGGGCCCAAAATGGTAAAAGAGGGGCTATCGACAAGTCTGATGGCAGCGGAGAATGAGGGAGAGAAAGGGGTGATCTTTACAAATAAAGATCACAAGTTATTGGAGATGTTGAAGAGGAAGCAGAGTGCAACATATGGTCTCATTAGGGATGCATCCACCTTATCGTCATCCTAGGAAAACACTTCTAGTTATTCTCACCCAGCTAAAGATGCTCGTGATACACATGCTCTTGCCTCTATATCCACCATCAATTGACAAGAATGAATAGTAGATTGTGGTGCATCTCGACATGTGACAAGTGCTACTTGTGACTTCTCTTCCTATACTCACCTAGCAGTTCTAGTGAACATTCAGACCATTGATGGTACAACACCGTCTGTGATTGGTAAGGGTACGGTGAGGTTTACCAATTATATGACTTTGTCCAATATTTTGCATGCTCCTTCATTTCCAGTGAACGTTTTATCCATTAGTCCCATTATACTCCAACTAAAATGTGTTGTTTCATTTGATATTCCAAAGGCGATCTTTCAAGAGAAGGGGTCTAGCTGGAAACTCAAATGAAATTTTGGTGTGATAACAAATCAGCAATCAACATTGCTAACAACCCGATGCAACACGATAAAACTAAACAGGTGGAGATTGATAGATTCCTCATCAAAGAGAAGCTGAATAACAGATTGTTGGAAGTAAGTCATGTAGCTAATGGAGAGCAGGTGGCTGACTGCCTCACTAAAGGATTTAGTTCAATTAGTTAGCTAGATTATGTGACAAGATGAGCTTAGTGAATATCTTTCGCCCATCTTGAGGGGGAGCGTTGTGAGTTGTGTAATTAGATGATTTTATTGGATTTATTTGTTAAACATTGTAACACCTACTTAAACACATATGTTAAAATGAAATAGTAGTTTTTATATCAAATAATTCTTCAGGGATAGTTTGCTTTCGAACATTGTCACACATCTCCACTTTATAACAAGTGGCTGATGTTTTATCAAAGCTCTAGGCTCTTTATCTTTCTCTTGTATATGTGATAAGCCTGAGTTGATGTATGTAATGTGCTCCAATTTGAGGGGGATAAATAGCATAAAATTATATTAATTTTTAATGTTATCTATATTTGGAGAGCGGTGTAGGTTATTTTGGCATAACCTAAACATTGTATTTAGTTCTGGATTACAAATATGGAGAATTTTTAGTGAATATTCAATCCCAATTTTCTTCTTCAATGATTCCATTGGAAGTATAGACTTCTAGCCTTTCATACAGTCCAATTCTTCATACCTTCATCTGTATTCCATATTCATATACTCAATCTGGTATAGATAATCCATATTCTATAATTTCACGGCAAGTAATGGTGCTTCCTCAAACTATTTGTAAATTTGATTCACTTGAACTGTGCACGTGTAATCAAATTGGAAAGCAATGTTAAGGTTGAATATTATTCATGAATAAAGATTTTCATATCATATTTAATACTTGCATATTATTATTTCTACGATAGGATTATATATTAGTCATATTGTGAGACGCCTGAAAGTATCGTGAAGTTCAGTTTTGAATATTAAGGTACATATTAAGTTACATGTTAAAGCACACATGGCTTTGATTTAGTTTAAATTGAATAATTAAAAAATATTTTGGGTAGAAATATCAATAGCAGGCCATCACTCATATATGTAAGCATGTGGGTTAAAAATGTGTATCAACATTAGTATATCTTGCTCAATTTTGATTCTTTTTTGTTTATCCTCCTCAACAAATGATATCAAAACTGATGATTTGGTCGGATTAAGTAATTTTTATGTTTGGGAGCTTGTATAGGTCTATAGCCGGTTCAACATGTCTGAGCACGGTTAAGAGCACAAGAGAAGCTCACAGTATCTTCACATGTTTTTCAGATGACCTTCCGTTTGAAGTGGAGTGATGAATGATGCAAAATGCTCTCTCATGAGATGGATTGTTAAGGCCTTTTAGCTTTAGATTTAGTTCTACATTAACATCAAAGAATCGATAAATACGTTGGCTTGAAAATATCAAGTAGTTGATTTTCACCCATAGGCATGCACTTTTTGATTGAAAATTGATTTGACCTGTAGTTCATCTAATTCTTGTTCCCTTTGATTCATTCTCTTCGACAACGCCTTTTGGTATAACAATTAGAATTTCATTAGGAACTCTAAAGTTTAATGTTCTTATGCTGGAGTACTCCTTGGATGGGTAATCTCTTAAAAAGCCGCACTAAGGAGGACAAAAAAGTGAATCTTGTGAGCCCAAGTATGATAAAATCTCAATTTGATCAAAGTTTGTGTTGTTATACATATCACTTCAAAAATTGTATTTATCTAATAATTACGTGCAGCAGATATGCTATTTAATATACTTTTATAGCAACTTCTTTGTATTTTAATTAATTTTTGTGGACCCCTCGGTTGTTTTTTTTTTGCAGCCTTGAAGGTCCTTGACAAAGATGTTATAACCATTATAGGGCCACAATCCTCAACAATAGCGCATATGCTTTCATATATATCAAATGGATTTCGCGTGCCACTCGTATCCTTCGCAGCTACAGATCCAAGCCTATCTTCCCTTCAATATCCCTACTTCATCCGCATGACACAAAGTGATTCATATCAGATGGCTGCCATGGCGGATCTAATTGAATACCATAGGTGGAAACTAGTTATTGCAGTATTCGTCGATGATGATTATGGGAGGAACGGAATATATGCTTTAGATGATGAGCTTAATAACAGAAGGTTAAAAATTTCATATAAAATTGTGTTGCCAATCGGTGCTTCTCGGAATAAAATTTCGGAGTTGCTCGAAAATTCAAAATCGTTTGGCTCCAGAGTTTATGTAGTGCATGCTTCGCCAGATTCTGGACTCGAAATTTTCCATGCAGCCCATCAGCTTCAAATGCTGGCGGATGAATTTATTTGGTTTGCTACGGATTGGCTCTCCACCGCTTTAGATACATTCGAGTTGAGCAAAAATTACTCGTTGAATTACCTGCAAGGCGTAGTAGCCTTTCGGCAGTACATTCCGCCGTCTCGCCAAAAGAAAGCATTCGAATCTGGATGGAATAAATTAAATGCTGGAGTTCTACGTTCCAAGCTGAATGCATATGGTTTTTATGCCTATGATACGGTATGGGCTGTTGCCTATGCCATCAATGACTTCCTAGACAATTCTGGGAATATTACGTTTACCTTGAGCGATCAAATTGGCGATAACAGAGGACAGATGAGAATCAACACAATCAAAACATTTGACGGTGGTGAGTTATTACGACAAAAATTGCTGCACCAGAATTTTAGTGGTTTATCTGGGCCAATCCGCTTTGATGGAGACCGAAATCTCGTTAGTGGAAACTACGAAATCATCAATATTTATGGTTCAGCCATTAATACGGTTGGCTATTGGACAAACTTGACACACCTCTCCCTTTCTTTCCCAGATGCTTCACATACAAATGGCCGGCAAAATCTTAGTGCAAGTAAGGTCCTTGGTAACATTACATGGCCTGGTGGGAAGACAATGGCACCCCGTGGTTGGATTCCTTCGACTCATGAGAGGCCTTTAAGAATTGGAGTTCCTCATAGAGTGAGTTATGTTCAGTTCGTGAATATTTCGATGGATAACCGTACTTTTCAAGGATATTGCATTGATGTGTTTCGTGAAGCGCTGAAACAACTTCCTTACGAAGTTCCATATCAGTTTGTACCATTTGGCGATGGCCGTAGCACTCCCAAATACTGGTCGCTTGTGAATAAGTTGGCTGATAATGTGAGTATTGTACTGCTTCAAGAGTTTTACAATTTTATTATTGAAAATTTACATACATACTGCACAATTCTGATGTGTTTATATATCTAACAACTAAAGTTTGATACTTCCATCTACAACACTGGTGTTAAAACTTATGCATGAAAAGACGTGTTTCACTTTTGAAAAATTAGTACTAGTGATTTATTTGATATATTGTCATAAATTTGAGTGACATATTGGCATGAATGTAAATATCAAAATTCAGGTTAGATATGTAAGTATATAAGAATTGTATGATATGCAAGTAAATGTCAACTTTATTGTTTTATTTCTTCCTTTAAGTTATGCTATTGAGACCCTTCTGAAATACATATTAGGAAATTGATGCACTGGTGGGAGACATCTCGATACTCCCGAATCGTACAAAGCTTGTGGACTTCACTCAGCCATATATTTCAACTGGCCTTGTCGTCGTTGTTCCTACGAAGAGTACAAAGTCCAGTGCCTGGGTTTTCCTTAGGCCTTTTACTGTCGGAATGTGGTGTGTAACTGGAGCTTTCTTCTTTTTAATTGGGATTGTGATATGGATGCTAGAGCATCGAGTTAATAAGGATTTTCGAGGTTCACCGAAGCAGCAGTGCTTGACTATGTTCTTGTAAGACCTTTGAAATTCTTGAATAGTTTACATTTTTTCACTGCATTTAAAAAGTGAAATATATAAAAATTATTGTCATTATTTCATGTACCAACTCAGCTACTGGTCCACTGGAATATGAACATCTTTAAGATCATAGCAGTTCTGCCATGTTTACAAGGCACAAATGTACGGAAACATATAATTACACACCATTAACAATGCTACATCATCAATTTATAATCTTCAAAGAAGAGATCTATTTTTGGAAAATTTACATACATATCACTTAACTCCTATGTATTTACTTATCTAACCACAAAACTTTAATTTTTTACATACATTTCATCTTACCTATGCTTGAAAAGGTGTATTTCACTTTTAGAAGGTTAAAATGGTGATATTTTTGGTGTAATATGGAAGATTTGGGTGGTATAAATATAGAAAGTAATGCGTGGGTGTTAGATCTGTAAATGCATAGGAATTGGGAGGTATGTATGTAAATGCCCCTTTTTATTCTGCCCACCCCAAAGTCGGCAGGATAGAATTTATAGTGGCATGGGTGAGGTTTGAACCAAGATCTTAGCGACGATTTTCAAGACCTTTACCAATGCCGGGCTATTCATTTCACATTAGCGTTGGCAAATGGAAGGCATGTAATTATCCATGTGATTTTGGATATAAAAACATTCTAATTGAGAATTTGATAGATTCGAAGATGTAAATGAATTAGGATTTTGTGATGATTACAATAGATGGATTGCTAGCCATTTAAGGGAGTTATTAGCGGTTAATCATGTATAACATTGTTATAGAAACATAATCATGATCTCTTTCTTCTTTTTTGTTTTTAAATCATAGTAATGGTTAGATTGGGTTCATTAAGACGTAGTGTGTGCTTGCTTGAATCACGTAAATAGCTTCTATATATTGCAGTGTCAATGTCCCGTTATCAGCCCTCGGCATCATGCATTGGGCGGATGCACTATGTACTTCTTTGCTATGAGTATTGTAAAATCCTAAATATTCGATCGACACCATTCTTATTTTTTATTTAGATTAGTTCATATTGTTTTTTTTCCTAATCTTTTCTTTCCTGCAGTATGTGTAGACTAGTGATAGCAATCATCACTAATATTTTTCAGGAGTATATAGATTTATCGAGAAGCAAAGGCTTCATTATTGACTTTCTCTCACGCGCGCTATCTTATCAAGTTGTACAGTTCTAAACATAATTTAGCACATTGAAACCACTTGATAATCTCATATTGAGAAAAGTTATATCAGCAAGCCAATAGTTTTAACGGTGAAACAATCTATAAGAAGCATGGGATACTGGTTAGAGTTGCAATTACCATTTACAAATCCACATTAGAATGTTTATCAAAGTAATATTAGTCGAGGAATAACTTTTTGAAGAAAAAGACTTTCTTTGGAAGTTATATTTTACAACTTCATTGTTGTATAGAATTGAAATGATATTGCTAAAAAACTTAATCTATTCATGGAAGAATTGGGCTTATATTGAGCCTTACAAATTTCTTTACAAATAAAACCATTGACTTCTTCTATATTTTCTATTTACAAATAGGACCCTAAACTATATACAATTCCCAACACTCCCCCTCAAGATGGGATTCCCTCAAGATGGGATTCCCTCAAGATGGGCAATAGAAATCCACTAATCTATCTTGTTTCATAATCTAGATAGATCTAATGAGCAAAGTCCCTGGGTGAGGCAGTCATCTAATAGATACATGCTTTAACTTCAGTAGTTCACTATTTAGCTTCTCTCGTTGATGACAAACTTATCAATCTCCACATGCTTGGTTCTATCGTGATGCACTGGGTTGTTGGCAATGCTGATTTCTGACTTGTTGTCGCACCACAACTTCATTTGAGCTCCTTGGTCCATCTTGAGCTATACCAATAGAGTTCTCAGCCATAACATCTCAGCAACTCCCAAGGCCACGACTATGTAATCTACCTCATTGACCTTGTAACTACCTACTGCTTTTTTTGCTCTTCCAATAGACCCAATTGCCCCCTAGGAATATGTTGTATTTTGATGTGGATCTCCTATCATCAACACAACTAGCCCAATCAGTCACAGTAGCTCTCAATGCCCGAATGCCCATTTTTTTGAAAATCAACCATTTCCCTGGTGCATTCTTCAGTTACCTCATAATCTGATACATTGCATCCATTCAGCGACTTACTATGCGTACTGCAAATGATATGTTAGGAGGAGTGTGACTTAGATGAGACGACCTATCAATCTCCGGTACCTCTCACGATCAATTGGCTTTCCTGCCTCTGCGCTCAAGTTTCCCTTATAATCATTTGGTGTAATTGTAGACTTGCATTCCAACATGCCCGTCTCCGTGAGCAAGTCTAGTACACACTTCCTCTGGGATAGAACAATCTCATAGGCTCCACGAACCACCTCAATCCCAAAGAAGTTTTTAAGATGTCTTATGCCATTCACCTCAAACTCTTTGCCTATAATTGCCTTCAGCCAAGCAATCTCTGTCTTATCATCACCAGTGAATCATATCATCCACATATACAACAAAAATAGTATTGTGAACACAATGTCATCGAAAGAACACTGTGTGGTCGATATTGATATGTCGATAACCCATGCCTGCCATTGTTCCCCTGAACTTGCAAACTAAGCTCGAGGTGACTGTTTCAAACATTACAACTACTTCCTCAGTCTACATACCTTGCCCACTGTTTGGTTTGTCTCAAAGCCTAGGGGTATGTCCATGTACACCTCTAATAGACACCGTGAAGAAATGTATTCTTCACATCCAATTTGTGTAACATTCATCCACTATTCACAACAAAAAAAGAGTGTCCTGACTGTGCTCATCTTTGCCACTGGTCCAAATGTTTCATCTTATTCGATGCCATGAGCCCTTTCGCCACTAATCGTGTTTTGTAGCGATAAATCTTTCTTTTTGGGGTCTGTTTCACTATGAGGGCACATTTGCACCCTACAACCTTTTTTCCTGTTGGCAGTAACGCGAGCTCCTACATTTTGTTCTTATCGAGAGCATCAAGTTCCTCTAACAGCCTTTCACTTTGGATCCTCATTATCTATCTGCAAACACTTGAGTATAGAGCCAATGTCCGAAGATACAATGAATGCTCCGTATACAAGTGATATGTTAGAATTTGAGACAAATTGAGTAATGTCATGTGATGAACCAAAACAATCAGGAGAATGACCCACACTGTTGCGAGAGTTTCTCCTTAAAATCTCGGAAGTTTCCGTTTTCGCTACAATCAAGTTTTCCCAATAGCCCTCTCTTCAATCTCTTTTTCCCCACGATTACGACCACAACATCTAGACTGTCCTTGTCCACCAGTCTCTCTCCTTGGGTGGCATTGGACAAGCCTTGCTCAGGTATCCCACCTCTCTACAGCTGTAGCATCTGTGGTCTCACCCTGAGCACTTGTCATACCTTCAATTGAGGTGGCTAAAGCTGATCGCATGCCTAGAAGTCCACTCGACTCATTCTGTAGCCTCATGCGACTCTCCCCTCGTATCATCGCTTTGATGACATCATCCAATGAATGAATCGTTGTCTGGGCTAATAAGACCGATCTTCTCTGATCAAGGCCTGTTTCAGATGAGCCATAAACTACATAGTCCTCATATGTGAAATATCTCCCTCTTCTTGCACCTCGGATCACTACAGCTCAACATAGGTGAGAAGTGATCAATATCTTGCCACAGCTGCTCCAGATCTATTGAGTACTTCTAAATCTATTCATGACCCTGAACCACTGCCTCTTTCTCACGCTGAATTTTGTACACCCTCATGTGGTTCTCAGCTACAGCATAGATTTTCTTCAACTTCACTCAAATGTCGCTCACCTTTCTAATGTCATCCATTGATGAGACAATCGATGGAACCATCGAGCTGAGTAACCAGATGTAAAACAAGACGTGTGGTTCTCCACTAATCCCTCTTAGCACTTTCACTCTTTGGCTCGACTTTTGTTAGGTATCCTTCTAATCTCTTCTCTGATAGAGCAGCCTTGATCCGACCCGACCAACTCAGATATGCGGTCGGTCCATCGAGTTTCAGATCCACAGGAGGGAGATCTAGCTTCATCAGCGTCGGAGCATGTGCTGAGGCAGTGACTCTAGTCGAGACGCTAGCTCCCTTTATGAGACTAACCAAGACCTTCATAACTTTAGTAACCATCTTCCCTAGAGGTTCCAACCCTTTAAATTTTGTATTATCTCTGTCTCCTGACATTCTCAATCATAAAGATCAAGTCTAGATCCCACAGATCACACACGCCTTTCTTCTTGCAAGTTCGTGCGACCCACTTTACCTTAGCCTGCATGAAACCGTAACCCCTTTTTCTCGCACGCCAAATCACAGCCGCTTCAGTCCTTCGCATCCTTGTCTTCAAGTGCAACTCCGGAAACGTAGGCCTGCTCCACTGACTTCCTCTTGCGGCAAGCCGCAGAAGCCCTTCCTGACCAAACCCTGCGAGTCGCGTTCCCGTAGGTGCCTTCTCAGTGCCCGTTTTGTCTCGATGACTTAGGTGCGGCAATCCAGTCTGCCACGATTCACAAAGGAAAGGAAGATCGATCTCTGATCTCTGCACCGATCGCGTTTGTCGCAATTCGCGAGTGGAAGAAGATCAATCCTTGGTCTCTGCACCGATCAAGTTGCACTGACGACGACAACGATCAAGTATAGATCCCACAGATCACACACGACTTGCTTCCTGGAAGTTCATGTGATTCACTTTGCTTTAGCCCGCATGTAGCCACAATCCCTTTGTCCTGCACGCCAAATTGCAGCCGCTTCAGTCCTTCGCCTCATTGCCTTCAAGTGCAACTCTAGAAACGAAGGCCTGCTCCGTTGACTCCCTCTTGCAACAAGATGCAGAAGCCCTTCCTGACCGAACCCTGCGAGACTCTCTCTCGCCGAGAGTTGTTTTCCTGTAGGTGCCTTCTTAGCCCCTGTTTTGCCGCGATGCCTTAGGTGCCGCAATCTTGTCTTCCACAATTCACGAAGGAAAGGAAGATCGATCTCTGGTCTGTCGCGATTCGCGAACTGAAGAAGATCAATCTCTGGTCTCTGCACCGATCGAGTTGCACTGACGACGACACCAATCGAGACCAACGAGGATGCCGGTTGGCTGCTAGGGTTAGGACTCTGATACAAATTTGAAATGATTTTGCTAGAAAAGTTAATCAATTCATGGAAGAATTGGGCTTTTATAGAGTCTTATAACTTTCTTTACAAATAAACTCTCGACTTCTTCTATATAGAGCCTTACAACTTTCTTTACAAATAAATTCTCAACTTCTTCTATATTTTCTATACCCAAATAGGACCCTAAACTATATATAATTCTCAACATATAGATTCTTTCTTATCCGGTTTTCAAATTATGCATTAGAAATATGAATACACTTGCCTATACCGTTGCACGTTATGAAACATATGCAAAATTTGATTTTTCATGTATTTTTAGCATTCATATTAACTATAATTTATTTGAGGTTAGATTTCTTAGAATCTTGTATATAATCACCTCTCTGTTTCCTTTTTCAGATTCAGCTTTTCAACTCTTTTCCATTCTGAACGTAAGTTAAACTTTGCATAAGCATTTATTAGCTAAAGCATACTTCTTCAAAATATTCTGACATATTCTTACATGCATGTATTCTTCATGTTCTTTAGAAGAAGAAACTTTAAGCACTCTTGGGCGATTCGTGATGATGGTATGGTTTTTTCTGCTGATGGTTGTGACATCGAGCTACACGGCGAGCTTGACTTCTTTTCTTACAGTCCAACAGCTTCAATCTTCGATAAATGGAATTGATAGTTTGATAGCAACCAATGACCCTATCGGTTATCAAGAAGGGTCATTCGCTTGGAGCTATATGGCTAATAGCCTTAAAATACCGCGATCGAGGCTCATCTCGCTCCGGACGCCTGATGATTATGCAGAAGCTCTTTGGCGTGGCCCGAAAAATGGAGGCGTAGCGGCAATCGTTGATGAGCTTCCATATATTGAAATATTTTTGGAGACAAAAAGTGGCTTTGGCATTGTTGGGCAGCCTTTTACTCGCAGTGGATGGGGATTTGTGAGTAAATTTCTAGAAGCCATTATTTTTCTTACATCCTTTAGTTAGTTTGATTGGAATTAGCTAAATCTGCAAGTAGATAAGCTGCTTAATATTATAAATAGGAATCATGATATTTCATTTGTCCTATTCTTTCATTTTAGATGATTAATTTATTAGTCATGCAGTTTTACTTAATTGTATGGTCACTAATCTTAAAGAAGTAATTTCAAGGAACTGAGGGGGTAGTATTGTTCATGGATATCTGCTATATAATGTTATATGATTTGTATCGAAGTGGTATTTGCTATAATACTTAAATTTCAATACAATATTAGTACCCGTTATTGCCACAGTCCAACACCACCCTCCCACCTTTTTCTTTCTTTTCATGGAAGGTTGCTTTGGTTTGGGGTGTTTCAAAGGGCCCTGTAGGTTTTATTTTATTTTTTATGTGAGGTTACATTGATTAGGAAATAAAATAAGAGCCACATGCAAATCATTCAAAATGTCTCTAATTCTTTATGTTATCTTTGCGACTCACAGAAATTAATCTTATTCCAAAAATAATGGAAATTAGATATCAATCTAAGATATGCAACAATGAGAGATTCTGCACTAGCCGTTAAAAATAAAAATATTTCAAATTGGTGGCAATGGTTCGATGAATCATCATGAGCCACGACGGTATCGTTTTGTCTTTAGGAGTCGAAGAAGGGATCCTTTCGTTCATATTAGACCGAGTGAGCGAGAGTGGGAGACTGAGTGGAAGGAAGAAGAAGATTGGAAGGCCCCAAGGAAGCCCTAACTTGCGGGTTCGAATAAAGGAGAAGACGACGCCACATAGAAGAGGGAAGAAGAAAGTTGGGATAGTTTCCAACCCTAACTTGCCGGTTTGAATAGAGGAGAAGGAGACGATATCGTGTGTGTAGAGAAGAAAGGAGTCGAGTGGCTCATGTGCGAATGAAGAAGATAAAGGAGGAGGCTTGCAGGTTTCAAACAGAGAAGTAAATGGAGTCTCAAAGTCAAGCAAGTTGCCTGCAAGTAAAGGGAGGACCAAATCGAGATCGGTTAAAAAAAGGTATGAGTTAGGGTTTTAAATTTTAAATTATATAAATACAGATAATTTAATATGTTATGATATTAACGTTTAAAGTTTTATGAATTGAAAGCATAAAATATAAGTGGAAGATTTTGTGGGGAGGACTTCTGATCCGAGTAAATTTTGGTAAAATAAGAATTTGAGAGTTTTATTTATATAAATATTTTCTAGTAGTATTTATTGAATTTGATCAGTGGTTAAAGAAAATTTAATTTAACAAAGTAGGGCTTTGCATCGTGATTTGTGCAAAAGAGTTAGAGATTAAGTGGAGGATTAAGCTTGTAAGGAGGTAAATGCTATGCTTTTATGTTTGCTATTTTTATTAAATGTTGTTAGAATATTTAATTTCGTGGGTTGGAATTTTTTACTAGAGTTGAAAGAGAATTTGATTGAAAATATGTTGAGTGAAATCATGTAAATCAATTAGTTAATAGCCCATTATTTTTTTTAGAAATAGATACCTTATATATGTATTTTTTAATTGATATAGGTGATTGTCAAAAGAAGTAAGAGAAGGAATATGCATTTACAAATTTTTTTTAAAAAATCGAAGTGGGTAATTACTCTTTATGTGTATTAGATTAGGTTTTTTTTTTTTTAATTTTTCATTTATTTAGACTCACCAAAGATAATTTTATAATTAAAAGAAAATAACTGAAAAATGAACTGATCTTTTATTATTTATGTAGCTTTATCTTTTGCATTGCACATAAAATAAAATAAATGCTTTTAATGATGGAAAGAAATGAAATCTAATTTAAATAAAAGATAAAAGTTTAAGTCTATCAGGAGTCACTCCCTATGGTACTAGGAGGGGTTGCTATTATACTTGTGCACGTTGAATGGCAAAAAAAATGATAAAGGTGTTTTTTATGCATTAAATGGTAAATGTGTGCCTTTATAGTAAAAAATTATAAAGGTTTTGATGGTGCTTCTGAGATGACTTTATTACAAGAAAAATGAACATTAAAAGGGAATGTAAATGATAAAAAGTATAAAAATATAAATGATTTAGAATGTATAATGAAAATTTGAAGATGTTTTAATGTTGAGCAGTATATTCATTTGAATCATGTTAGACAAATGTATAAAGATTTAATGCATGCTATAGTAATAATTACTCACTAAGTTGCTTAAACTTAACATGTTTGCCATTTTCGTGATAAAAGTGGTATCAGGGCATTTAGTTTTGAATCCTGATAAAAAAAACATTAGATTGATTAAATTAATTGTGAGCATTGTAAATGAAGGGTTAAATAATGCCCAATTATATTCTTTGATATGTTATTTCAGGAATATGGATAATCCAGAGAAAGTTGGACAAAGTAACATTGGTGCTGATACACCTCTAAATATCTCGGCGAACACAAATGTTTTTGCTGAGATAATAACTTCAGTGACTCAGATGATTAGGAGTTCTCAGTCTCATGCTAGTTCTAGTGGGCGAGACCAGACGAGCAAATATTTGAAGATGCTTTAGGCATGGTTTTAAAAATCACACAGTCGGTTCAACTGGTTCAACCTTTAGCCAACCATTCAACCAGTTCGGTCCAAGCTCATAATCTTTTCGGCATAGAATCGAGATTGAACCCGTCAGAACCGGCGTTGAATGGGAGAATTAGTCCAGTTTTTAAAGAACCAGTTGGTTCAAATATTATTCAACTTTAGACTTTTAATGTTGATCAGATGATCAAAAATAAGATATTTAAATTAAAAAAAAAGATAAAAGATCATGTTTTAAATATTTTTCAAAATATTCAAATGTTCTCTTAAATTAGAATATTATTTGTTGAATCGATAAAAATGACATTAATATATCATCATTCTATTATTTAAATTATATTAAAATAATTTAAATATTTATTATGTCATCCGGTTCAATATTCATTTCAGCACCGGCTGAAACATTGAACATTGAACCTTTACTTCTAGTTCAATGTTCGATCAGATTTTCACAAACATGATTTCAGGATATGAGGCCACTTCTTTTTTTGGATGAGGAGGTCAAGCAGATGATGAGAACTGACTAATGAGAGTGGAGAAGAGTATAGATGTGTTGTCTTGTCCACCAGAGATAAGGGTTATACTTGCTACTTTCGACTTTGAGACAGAAGCACAAAGATGGTGGCCATGACAGTTGTAAGGGGAATTTGGAGGTAGAATCAACCACTTAGCACTGTGGGAGGATTTTGTGACAACCTTTAGAGACCAGTTTGTACCACTGTCACCGAGTGGACAAATGCATTACAAGATTATAAGGCTGAATACAGGTTGATCGTTCGACAATACTGTACGAGATAGAGTTCACTATATTTTTAAGGTATCCACTCTAATTGGTTTCAAAACAAAGGCATTTCAGTTCTCTCACATTATTTAATCTCTTTATTAATGATGAGGTTTCTAACATCTCTGAGTGTCATTTTGTTTGATCTACGTTAGTTGTTGACTGCTAATGCTACTACACCATTTTAGCTTTCAGGTAATGAAAAAAGCAAACTCAAAGCACATATTCCTAATCAAAGTGGATGGCTATATAGCTTCATGCTATGATCAACTCGTTGATGTGGAGACTTTTTTTATACTTTATGAGATCAAAGAATTTACTCATAGCTGTGTTGCTTGTCAGAAAGTTCTTGGCGATGGATTTTTAGATTTACGCCTTCCTTGCTCAAAAGTCTTGCATATGAAGAGATAAATAGAGATAAAATTACATGGAGATTTTTTGATGGACATGGAGAGAAAATCATGTTGTTTTGCTAAATCATAATTGATTCGGGAGTCATAATTTGTGTTTGTAATAGTTTGTCCTCTGTAATTGGAGAAGTTGATAACATAATGAAAAGAGCATACTTGGAGAGTGTTTCCTAAGTCAATAGGAAGGGGTTGTGTAGTGGATGAGGAGATTAGTCAATGATGTTAATGAGTGTGGCAACTGGCGTTTGGTATAGAACACTGATGACATTTTTTTTATTTGGAAGTTGGGTGATGTTAGTTGGCTGTGTTTTATGTTGGGGGCACCTGTGATTTCATAAGTCAAGACTCTGATAGGTACTTATTAATTGCAGATGACAGATTACATTGGTGATTGGATATTGGGCGACATTGGTTGGCAGGCCTCTGTATCTTGAGATGATGAGTGTTGGCTTGTTGATAATAGGGGTTTAGAGTACGGTGCGGTAGTGGTGACAAAATCTCACACTAAAATGAAATTCATTCTCAAAGCTTTCAATATCATGAGCATAATATATTTGGATTGTCCGAAACAAAACTTTTAAGACTTAAGTGAAATATCATGATTGACAAAGGCAAACCAACTCTATGAACAATTTGTGAATTTGACATCTATGTATGAATGATTCTGAGGAGTAGAAATCAAATTTAGGGTTAAAAGAAATATTGGGAAAACTTTGCCATTTTTTATCACAAAATGTTCTTCATATAAATCTGCTAATGGCTTTGTAGAGATTAGAACAGTTTTGAGAAGTTCTCATCTTCAAATCTTCTTTTTGAGCAATTGATTTTTATATTTTTTAGATTTTTTTACAAAATGTAGAGTTTTATAAAAATAGCTGTGGTCATTTTTGTGAGTCATATAAATTAGGATATAAAGAAAATTTTGAGACATTTTGACTTTTTCTTTTCAAAGTTATTGAATATTACATACAAAGTCATTTGGGTTGTGACTGAACAACTGTCACCTCCTCTTGATGCATGCGAATGACTCATAATTTATCTCTTGTAGACATCATAATAGTTTCAAGAATTCTGATCTCCAAAACTTTCTTGATTATCAATAAGCAAACTTAAGTATTCGACGTGATGCAGGACTTAAAATTTTAAGTTGGAACGGACGGTCGGTTGCTGAAATTAAAATTTTATATTTTCATATTTTATTTTTAACATCTTACAATTTAAATATAAATTGAAAAAGCCACTAATATAAGTAATTTAATTAATAAATAATAAGTTTACATTCTGTTTGTTGGCATCTCTTTCTGTACACATTTTGTCCTCTAGTTTTCATCTTTTATCCAGAGGCTTAAATCTTAAAAATATTAAAACAATATAATTAGTTATTCATGATAACTTAGTGGAGTAATTACCCTTCTAAATCATATGAACTCAAGGAAAAGAGGGCATATCTATGTTGATTCTTCATATTTAGTTATAAAAAAATCATATAATAAACTTGGTAAAATATACTTAGCATTTGCTCATAAAAGGATTATAGATTTTCTATCTGCATTAACTTTTGCTTTACTTTTCAAGAGGTAATCTCTTAATTCTTAAGTTACGTCTTATTCGTAACTTATACATTCATTTCTGAGTACTGTCTAAACCTAATTTAACACACTCTTAACCGATACATACTCTGTTAGCATGTTGGGGGCGAAAACTAGGTCTACTATTGTATTAGTTGAAATAAAATAATAATGATAATAATTATAAATAAATAAAATAAATATATAGGTGCAGCGGTTAGAGTAGACACACTGCACCCTCTCATAGGAGAAAATTATTAAGTCCGGACTCTGGACGTAGAGATACATCCAAAGTCCAATGAAATCACGCCGCGTTGCCCAGTCGGGCAACCAACCGCCAAACAATAGAATAACACGGGAGAATATTCCTCTCGTGTTATTATGTGTTATTCAGGTGTTATTGTGTTATTATAACACCGCTGTGAGTCCAGAACATCGCGGAATAACACGGGACAATATGTTATTCTGTCACAATAACACCTGAATAACATAGGAATAATATTCTCTCGTGTTATTCCGCGATTCAACGATGAATTGCGCGTGATTTAATTGGATTCCGGAGATATCTCTAACTACATAATAATTTTACTCTCACAGGGAAGTTATTTCACGTTTTTTTTTCAATGCTTTCCCTCATTCAAATCAACAAAATCGGGAGATGAGAGGGATGACTGTAGAAGAAGGAAGAGAAGAAGAGGAGAAAAAAGAAGAAGAAGAGGAAAGAAGTTAACATGTATATCTGTAGGAATTTCGGCATTGCACGCGTAGGTGAAAAATCACACATTGTTGTTCTATCCCGAGCCCTAGCAAATTGAAAGTCAAGGAAGGGGGAGGTGCGGCTTCGACATCGAACTCTACCACTTGCGCTTAGAGGAAGATGGAAGCAACATTGTCGAGGGCTTCCAGTGTCGGCTTGAGTCACGCGTAGAGGAAGAGGAGGAAAAAGATCGCGCTTAGCTTTGTTAGGTCGCGTCGAGACCGAAGGAATGATGAAGCAGAGCCGAAGCTCGTTTGTGGTGCTCGCGTGCAAAGATCGGTGGAGGAAGGATGTCGTGCGTGGAGCTCAAGTGCAGAAACCAAAGGGAGGAAGGAGGGGAGCTTCATGCATGAGATAAGGCAGCTGACCAATTATTATAAAGGTAAATTTTGATTTAATTAAGTTAATTAATCAAATATCATATTTATATGTGTGTGTGTGAATGTTTAATGCAATGCCAAATTGAATATGGACTTTAATATAAGAATTTTTGGCTTTGATGGAGAAGAAGTTGGTAAAGCGAGCGAGGGAGGAGATTGATTTGAAAGCCTATAAGGTTGTCGCTATTGGAATTAATGATATTGTTAGTTAAATAATTATTGTTATTTAATTTTTTCAATGAGGAAGTATGGAAGAAGGTGGATAAATCCTTTGAATTTGATGAAGAAGACAAATAATTTTAAAGTGCAAGGAGATTAGTGTTTTTAATCATAAAATTCTTGCATATTTAAATTACCGTTGATTATTAATATTATTTTAGGAAAATTATGAGTTTTAATTACGTGTTTTGGATTTAAGATGTAATGGGTGTTAATTGATGAATAAAAAAAGAGGAATTCAAGGGAAAGAGAAAGAAATTTAGACAAATGTGATTGATTATTTCTTTTTATGTATTAAATTATTATTTTATTTATTAAATAATTACTTTATTAAATGATTTCAAACAAATAGTTCACTCACATCTTTCATTTTGAAAGTTTGAAATGTATATCACAAATGGAAGCAAAAATAACAGACATATGAATATACATTTTAAAGTATTTTAACTTGATAGGAAATAATAAGTAAATGATTAAGTCATTCAGGATTACCCCCTCATGATATTGGCAGTGCATGTGATGTACATGTGCATGATAAAATAAATGATAAAGGTATACCTTCCGGTGCAAATTTTGATAATATCATTGGGTATGGCGGTAATCTTGTTATAACTATTAAAAAGGTTAAAAATGATAAGGTCTTAAATTTAAATGAGAATAAATAAAATTAAAGTTAAAGTTTATTCTTTTATAAAGTAATGAATTGCATTTCTTTGATCATTCATGCATGACATTTGCATACAAATTTAATGCATATCAAGATTATAATTGCTCACTAATTCAAACTTACAGTTAAAATTAATAGTTTTTTTAAGAAAAATAAAAGTTGTTGGTTGTATGTCTAGCAGGAGAGACTTAGTTTATAGAAGGACTACAACTGATATATATATATATGATTTACTTGTTGTCTCTTTTTGCACAATTTCATTTTGGATAGTGAGATTATGTTGTGTGGATTTAGATGTTTTACTTGTAGAAATTTTTGTTATGTTGAATTATTTAAATTTTTCATATTTGTATTTGTGGATTGTTAGCAGCTCTTTTATACGTAGAAGTTGTTGAAAATATGTAGAAAAAGAATGATATCTTAATATCGTCCAAATGTAGTTTCTAATTTAGTTAATTCCAAGTTATTGGTGGGTCGTGACAACTATTGTATGAGGTAGAAATGTTTCTACTTACCTCTGATCGATATGCTCCCGTCGGTATAGCAATTCATGATTTAAATTACACTATTGTTTGAGGTGATAAGAAAATATCAAAATAAGCAAGTATAATGACATCCTCATATAGTAGCGTAAGGGGTGCACTTTTAGCACGCACATACAAGCATTCATGTATATAATATTTTTATTTCATTTTCACAACACATTATTTTATTATGAAATAATTTGTGTTTATCTATCATTGAATAAACATATCTCTACACGAATCTAGAGGTCATGTAATAATTTGATATATACACCTCTACTAGAATTTAAATTTCATGTAATAGTATGATATCTTAGAATAAATATGTTGCAATTATTCAACTTTTATATTTTTTGTCTAAGCATATGATGAATCTATTGTAATTTAAATCACACTGGAATAGAGCATAAATGAAAGCAGGAATAAATTTAGAAATAATGAATATTACTGAAATTTTAAAATATAATTACTCATTATAATCTTGTTGGTTTATCACTATCTCCTCGAAATCTTTTTCTTCGTTGCACAAACACCATTCTTATCTCTCTTGTCCTTTAATATAATTGCTTGTGCAATCTTGATCATTGCTTTTTTAATTCATTAGTTATTAATATTAACTTATTAATATTTCAAATTAACTTTTGTAAACAAAAACAACAAACTGTATTCCTTACATCATTCTTTCTCCTACTATTAAAGTCAACAATTCTTATCTCCAAGTCATACAAGGCAGTGTTCTTCAATTTAAGTTTTTTGTTATTTTAGTATAAACTAACTTTAATATTTTTTATATGTATGGATCTCGAGACATGACATGGATCTCGAGGCAATCTCTTGAGCAAGAAATGTTCAAACCTTGATAAAAAGCCATTCATAGCTTTGATTTCAGACTGACCAACTCAATAAGACGGACCCAATGATACCAAAGTTGATCCAATCTGAACAAAATCAGGACCCGATGAAGACGTTAAACCTTGTTTGAAAGTTTCTCAGACACATTGAAATGTCAAACTGATGTCGTATGCGGCGAGCTTATAATCAAATTGAAAGTCTCAATAAGACGAATCCGAGCCCAAGATCTCTCCATTCTGACATCATTAAGACACTCAATTATCCATCAAACGCCGTTTGATCGAGGAAAGCCCTACGAGTCGTCTGATCAAATTAATTCATATTTTTGCATTAATTGTACTCAGAGCTCTATAAATAAAGCCCAATCCCTCTCATGACGGAGGGGAGTTTGATGATCGAAGAAGAGAGCTTAATGGTTGAGGAAGAGCTTGAGGTTTTGAGAATGAGCTAAAGTTTAACATCATTCCCGCCAGTAACCGCTATCAACGACCGTTGACCATCGTCGGCCATCACCTGCCAACCGCCGTTGATCGTTATCAGTCACTGCCGGTTCCTTGCAACAAGTTTATCCACACTTTGATGTTATATAACTTAGGAGTCCTTGTAATCATTTCCCACTTGTGGAACAAGTGGTTGTAACTATAACCATCATTTTATAGTAGAACTCTTCAGCTGGGCCAAGCCTCGTGGTTTTTCCCTTTACGGGTTTTCCACGTAAACTTCTAGTGTCTCTACTGATTTTTTTTTTTGTCTGTGTGTATTCTGAATTCTCATGGAACGCTAAGACAATAATATATTACTCTATCGTCGCGAATCTTCTAGCACACATCAATTTATAAGATTAATTTAAATTAAATAATATGAAACTGAAGTCACACCAATCTTACATGGTTCATTGGCTCAGTTTGACTTAGAATTCCCTCATGAGAGCAAAAATTGCAAGCTAGGACTGCTCTTCGCTGTTTAGTCTTCCACGCACGAGGCTTCTACCTTTCATTCTTTTTCCTCTGCCCCGCACAGGACTTAGCTCTTCTTCCTCTCTTCCTCCTTTTGTTTGGCTAGGACTCGACTCCTCTTCCCTTTCAATTCGACTCGATATAGACCTAGGTCACCCACATGACTTTGCTTCATAAGTCTTGAGTCTCTCCTTTTTGTAAGACAACAATCCTCACCAGAGACTACTCGTATTTCTTCATGGAAGTGGTGCACCTCTTGCTAGGTTTTCTTCCATGCTCACGGTGTCGAGGCTCGCACGTGGCATTTGAAGGTACCACCTCTTCTCTTCTCCTTCTTTCTGACTCACTTGCTCTACCTCTTCCTCTTCTTGCTCGCTCTTGAAGTTTGTGTCATTTCTCTGTTTGTTTTGAATTAGTCATTCTCCTTTGTCCCCTCCTCTACTCCCAAGGCATAACTGCGTCGATGGTTTAAATTTAAACTGATGATTTTTTTCTTTATAGTTATTACAACGATTCTAAACTTCTCACGATAAAAGGGATCTAAGGAGGAAAAATTTATTATGCCACGCATTCAGATTTTGTTGTATTTTTGTTTTATTGGTTGTATTGGTATCAGTACAACCAAAATATAACCAAATATGCATGTACGTATTTCACACATAATAATTGCTTGTAAGCCGGATCTGGACCGGCCATTTAGGCTGTGGCTGACAGGTTGCCGCTGCCGTTGGCGCATTAAGACTTGTGCAATTTCAATCTCATTTGATGTCTCATCGAAACGTTTTGTGTCTATTGTATGTTTGCATAAATTTGCATTTGAATGGCTTTATAGTTTTAATTTTTAAACTAAAGTTGGAGTGGTTTTTGGATTCTTCGCAAAAATGTGCAAAAATTCATACTTAATCCGGTTACTTTTGAAAGCCAAGCCATATTAAGATGGACCATATTGATAGAGCAACATTTCACATGCATGTCTGGTAAAGCTTTCGGTTACACTTATTCTGATTGTGTCTTTGAGAATATTGGTTGCGACATTTTCATCTTCTACTAGCTGACATTTTAGCCATTAATTCATTTATCTTGATATTACCTTCTTCCATTGTTCGAATCTAAGAATTAGCTTAACAAAAAAACTCAGAAAATAGCCATTAAAATTATAATATAACGAGCAAAGCACGATGAGAGACTAAATTCATAAAAATTACAAGCTGGCAAGATTTATGTAATAATGATAAATAACCCATTTGCATTAACAATGCACAGAGATCAAATAATTCATTAAATTTTGAGAGGTCATGCCGCCTAGAAATTTGATATACCCCCTAGAAATTTGACACATTATTCTTCAGACGCATATTTAACCCAAAAGTTGGGCGAATTATTCCATCCGAAGCACGTACACAGCGCTGGGTGCGAATTTTAAGGGTACTGGGTGGGTATTGGGGGAGGGGTATTGGGTACTGGCTATTAGGTGGGTATTGGATGGGTATTGGGAGGGTATTGGATGGGTATTGGGGGAGATGCGTGCGGACTGCGTACGTTCTCCGTATGGAATAATGGCTCCAAAAGTTGAGCCTATAACTGAAAGCAGAGGTGTAACTGAGTAAAGTTTACTCTTCGTCCAGTTTGAACTTGGTAGGATAAATGGATCATGAATTTAAACTCATGAAACAAGTCAAGTTTAGGCTAACCCCGACTGTGGCTCATTAGCTCGTGAGTCAACTCATTAAAACAAATGCAATATAAAATACACTTAAAATATATTAAAATCTATGAATTCAGATGTAAAGATGTTAAAATAATTTAGAGGGATATTTACATCCGTACCACACAATGTTTATGTTATCTACTAACACCTATACATTCATATTTACATGCATACCACTCAAACCTTCAACATCACATTAAAATAAAATAAAAAAAAACCACAACACCACCTTTTTGACTATGAAATTCACCTTTTTATGTATGTGTTTATGACACCAAGGCGTTATAAGTGTAAATATCAAACTTTGGGAGTTGAATATGTGAATACAGAAGACTTGTATGGTATATATGTTAATTTCCTTATTTAAAAGTTATATCTTTCTCATATCAAATGATTAATGATCTTAATTTATTAGGATGAATTGAAAATATGACACTAAATAGGACGCAGTCCTAATGGAGAAAAAAGAATCATGTAGCCGACCCCACTTAGCGGGACAAAGGCTTGTTGTTGTTGTTGTTGTCGTGTATCAAATAGTTTTTTGATTATTTCTTTTAAAAATTCTCGTTACTTTTTTTAATCATTTAAACACGGCAGGCATTTCGTCGCAACTCACCGCTCGCAGTGGACATATCTAGTGCTATCTTAAAACTCGCTGAGCACGGCGATCTCCAGAAAATTCATAAGCAATGGTTCTGCCTGAAAAATTGTGATCACAGAGCAGACAGCTCAAAGCCAAATCAGCTGCATTTGAGCAGCTTTTGGGGACTCTTCATGATTTGTGGGATTGTAACCATTGCTGCTCTCCTCATATTCCTTCTTCAGTCCATCCGCCAATTCATTCACTTCAAGAGGCAAAATAGAGACAATTCGTCGAGTTGCGCGAAAACCATCTACAGCTTCTTCGACTTCATCGACGAGAGGGAAGAAGCAGTGAAGAAGATATTCAAACAGCAGCAATGCTCCTCACAGCCTGAGGTTTCCTGATCAGTATATTTTGTGTATATGCTTTCATAATTTAAGCCAAAATCTAGCTTTTTGTCAATCACAGTATTGATAAATTGTTGTATGAACAAAAATGTTTGTGTAGATGTTCAGAATTATATATATTTTTATGAAAGTGTAAAGTTTGATGCAAAAATACATCTGATATCATATTGTGTCTAATGATGAATTTAATTTCTACACATTATTTACTAAGTATTGTCAATAAGGTTCCTTTGTATTTTTTTGCACTGATTTACTATTTAAAGTTCTGATTTAAAATGAAATATCTGATAGTTTAATATCTTTTATAATAGTTTAAATTCTTTATAATATAATCAAAATAAATTTGAATATTTAGGCTCATTTAAAAATGTAATTATTAGCTATGGTGATTAAAAATGATTATATAATCACATATTTAATAGAATTATTCTCTAAACTTTTAATTATATAATCAACCTTTCTAAAAAAAAATGTGATATAGTTTTAAAACAATTGCGTCTAATATTAGTTTTAATCTCAATTCTAAAATCGATGTAACTAAAATTTAATGTTTGGTGGACTTTTCTAGAAAAAATATTTTGCTGTAGCTCGAGATATGCTGCGGTGCAGTAGGAATTAATAAAAGGTTCTTTTATGAGTAATTATTTGAATATATATATATATATATATATATATATATAGGAGGTTTGGGAATTTCTTGATGCACTAAACTTTGTAAAATTATTTTATAAACTAAAAAAGTTGTCTTAGGATTGGAGGAAACATAATTTGATCCTTATTTTTAAGAATAATGATGATGCACAAGAGTGCAAGTTATAGAGGAATTAAGTTACGGTGTTATATATTAAAATTATGGGGGAGAGTAATTGAACAAATGTTAAGATGTGTTATACGGATTTCTCAAAATTAGTTTGGATTTATGCCAAGCAAGTCTACGATAGAAGCTATACATTTACTGAGAGGTTTGATGGAAAAGTGCATGGAGAGTAAGGTGGATCTACATATGATTTTTATTTATTATTATTATTTTTATTTATTTAGAGCTTACAGTAAGGTTCCGTGAGAAATTCTTTAGAGAGTTCTAGAAAAGGTGTTAATATGACTTATATTCAAGCTATTAAAAATATGTCTAATAGAGTTGTTACTTGTGTTCAAAAAGATAGAGGACTACCCAAGTATTATCCTTTTTAATTTGGATTGCATCAGGGATCGGCTTTAAGCCAATGTATTTTTTGCATTAGTTATGGATATTATTACTAGACATTTGCAAGGGGATGTACCTTTAAATTGATGATATTCTTCATGTGGATAATTTTAAAGAAAGAGTTCAGAAAAAACTTGAATTATGGAGGTTAGCTTTAGAATCTAAAGGCTATCGTTTGAGTAGATCTAAAACTGAATACATGAAATGTAATTTTAGCAGTAGTAAAAGTAGTGGTGAGGTTGTAACAATGGGTGATCAAATCATTAAAAGAAGTGAACGTTTTAGATATCTCGGGTATATTGTTCAAAGAGATGGTGATATAGATGGAGACATTATTAGTAGAATTCAAGTTGGATGGTCGAAGTGAAAGAATGAATCAGGGACCATCGTGTAATAAAAAAAGGTACCCTTAAGACTTAAAGGAAAGTTTTATAACATGACAGTGAGACCCGAATTGCTTCTGTAGCAAAATATTGGCCTATAAAAGAGAGTATAAAACAAATTGTTGCTGAGATGAGAATGCTTTGGCGGATGACTGGTTTTACACAGAGAGATAAAATATGAAAAATTTATATATGATTCAAATTATTGTAGTAGAGGTTAATTTGATGGGTTCTATATTATGTTATTCATTAATTATGAGTATGAATTAAAATTCCAATTAAATTTAAAAAAAATACATATATTTATATTTAAAATATAATTATATAATTAATTGATTTAACATACTAAGTATGAGATGATGGGACCATAAATGGATAGATATAAATACCAAATAAAAACAAAATTTTATTCACCTCCATAAAGTTTGTTACTTATTTATAAGTTTATAAAACCTTAAAAATGATAAAGACACCCTAAAAATAAAGTAAATGAAGATAAATATACCCCATGTAAAGTTATATAATGGATCAAATTATTAATTATATTTTTATAGAGGCCACCTGATGAGCACGTGCAAAAAATTGTAGTGGCATAATATAATAATAAGCTGTAATTAATTTTCTAGATAATATAACCAAATATCACATCATTAATCATATTTTAAAATATTAATATAAATATTCTCACTCAATTTTTTTATTTTTATTTTTATTCATATTTCTTTTAAAGTGATAAATTTATGCTTAAAAATTTTAATCCTAGCATTAATTTTAGTGTTTCCTTAAAAATATGATTATAATATGCACAATTGACATCAATTATAAACACGAGGGAGCTCAGGCTTAGCTCGTGTTCGATTTGTTAAAAAATATTATTGTTCATGTTCAGTTCATTTATAATTCGAACAAAAAGTGTGTGTTCGTGTTCTGCTCGTTTGCTGAGCGAGCCGAACACTAGCTGTTCGCGGTCAAAGAGTCGTTTTTGACAAGCCTAATCATACAGTCGTAAGATATTAACAGTTGAGGTAAGATTTAAATCTTATTATTTATATTAAAATATCATTTAAAAATATATTAATATATTGTTATTCTATTTTTTTAATTAATATTTTTAATTAATTATAAATCTTTGTAGTGTAGTCAATTCTTTTTTTTAAATACTATTCATCAATATATATATATATATATATATATATATATATATATATATATATATATATATATATATATATATATATATATAATTGATGAGTAGTATTTCGAGTCAAAATGAGTCGAACACGAACAAACAAATCTTTGTCTGTGTTCGGTTCATTTATATGTTGAGCACAAAAAAAATTCGTGTTTGGCTTGTTAACTTAGCAAACGAATAGAACACAAGCTTCTTAATAAGCTAAACACAAGATTCTTAACAAGCTGAACACGAGCTTATTAACAAGCCGAACACTAGCTGTTCGCAAATAACGAGCTATTTTGATAGCCTTATCTACAAATCAACTACCCTCATTCATTCATTTTCAAATTCTCGCTCAGAATATAAAAATTCATCCATTTTAAAATTCTCGCTCGAATATAAAAATCGAGTAAAGTGTCAAAATAATCTCCAACTATTTACAAAAAGTCGTTTTAATCTCAGACTTTTTAAAAAAGGCCAAAATAACTTTCAGACTCTATAAACTAGAGCTGAAATGGAATAGTCTCATGAAATAATATTAGAGCTCAATTTTAAAATAGTTCGAAGATCATTTCGGCTCTTTTATTAAAGTTTGAAACTAAAATAAATATAATTATAATTATAATTATAACTATAATATATACAAGTACATCTAGGTTAGAATTATAACAATAATTTGTAATTAATGATAAAAATACTAAAATAATGATGATAATAATAATAATTAAATTATAAAGTTTTATAAGAAATTTTTTGTGTATCATCATAGTTGGGTGGGAAGATGACTACAAGTGCGATCTTTAAGTTCACTGCGCCCTGCGATGGGATCACGTGGCAGAGTAAATGCAGTAAATGTTATCGGTGTATATGGATAATATTTCTGATTTTTTTTTTTTTTAATAATTGACCAAAAGAGAGTTAAAAGTAATTAATAACGACACATGACTCCTATGGGACAAAAAATAAATTCCATAGGTGTTAAATAAATGCATAATAATAATAATAATAATTAAGCTATTTACATATGTACCATGCAATTCCTGTGTATTTGTGTATCTAAGAGCTTAATTTTGATGTTTACAGTTATGCCACCCAATAGAAATTTAATCAACTCATCTAAGTTGATGATAAATTTATATTTTGAATATAAAATAATATTTTTTTAATGCTTGATTGATTAATACTCTTATAAAAATATTGTTGGCTGGCACTTCGTGTTAGTGTTTAGTCCATGGATGCACTTTGACGCGTTGTTTAGTGTGCACTTATCAGCGATATAGTGATTGACGGTATAGTTTCTCGCCATGAAGTCGTAGATTTGAATCCTGTATGTTGCTATTTGGTGTTAATTTTTCAAAAAAAAAAAAAAGAGAAGGGATGATGATTAATGTCATATGTTTCAAATGAAAGAGAAAATAAGGCATATACATATTATCACGTAATTCTTCTGTAGTTACTTATCTATTCAATAAACTTTCATATTTCATGCTTCTGAAGTTTTAAGGCTTTATAAAGCATTTGGGAGGGTTGAATTGGACTTTTGAAGCTAGATTTCATAGATGAAATTAGGGCAATGGGGGCAATGTGGAGGCTTGGAAAGGATGAGGATGAGCCGCTTTTGATTGTAGGAGGGTTTTTGTGTTGGGAGCTAAGGGTTCTGTTGATTGGTTGGGGAGCTTAGGGTGTGTAAGGAGCTCTCGGGATGGGGCTATTTAAAGCCATGTGAGGCCATGGAGGGAAGCTCTGAGGTGTCTTGAGATCTCCGGTGGCTCCTTAGAGGATAAGAGAGGGATTTCCAGAGCTTGGGCAAAGGGATGAGAGCTTTCTCCACTTTTGATGTTTTGACCCTGGTGAGCTTCAATGGTAATAGAGGAATCATGGCAAGGTTTGAGAGGATTGGGGAAGCTTTTGGTGTGGTGGCTAAGACCAGATTTGGTCTGGTTTGACTCCCCATGAGCTGGTCTAAGGAGTCATGACTTAGTTGTCATGTGTTGAGTGACTTGGCTAAGTGTGTCTTCTTGTCTTTTTGTGTTTGTATCAAGCCTTGAATAATTTAAGTTAACTTTTATTTATGTAATGTCATGGATCATAGGTTCAGGCCTAGGGTTGAGCCACGTTTCATGTGTTGTGTGGGTGAAACATGAGGTTCGTTCTTGAGGGATGAGTCGCTTGCCTAAGCCTAAGTTTAGGCTTTTGTGATTAGCCGAAAAAGATTAGGCCCAGTGGGCCTTCATAATTTAATTTTGATTTTTAGGTGACCTTGGTCTTAACACTTTAAATTGATTTCATTTTATTTTGATAGGTTTGGTTGTTTATTAATTAACTTGATTATTTGATTCAAGTTAAACTTGGGTCCATTTGCTTTTTGGTAGATTTTGGTGATTTTAAATTTTAGGCATAAGTTGATGCGTGTGTTAATTTTAGGGTTAGTTGGTGTTAGGAAAAAATAGGTGAGGCCAAACTTTGTGTTTGGTGACCTACCCCTCTCTTTGGTTTGAATTTTGATGTAATGGGTTCCTTGGGGTAATGTGGTTAGAGATGGAATCCTTTCTTGGCATCATACTCAATGGGTTTGTATTAGGTTAAAGAGAATTTTGGGTTAGTCAATGGGTCACTAGGGTGATTCCCATGACTCTAAGCTCCATGGGTTGCTTAAGGCGTCCTCCACCTATCAGAATTCAACTTGGGCTCCTACCAACCTCAACCCTCATCATCTCAACCAACAGTAGAGGATTTAGGCTTAACCTAAGTTCTATATGGGTAAGTTTCATCTCTAAGCTTCTAGGAAGGTCACTAGAAAACCCTAAGGCTAGATCCTAGGCTTCTATAGAGAGAAAAGAGGCCCTCATAAAAGTGAGGTCAACAAGGTAGGTGACCCAACTTGTACAGAGATCCCTAGTTAACAAACCGTGAATTACTTCGTCTGCGGGAACCTCATTGGGCCTCAATTCAAAAGAGCGAAACTCTATCCTATGAATATCAAGTGGAGCTCCATGGGGAGAGCCTTACACCTGTTGAAGTGGCAATGATGTCGCTAGAAAGGAAGAGAAAAGGAGGTTCAGCTACAAAGCTGAAAATACTCTCAACAAAGAACTTACACCCTATATGGGTTGGGGAAGCTGACCTATGTGCACTAGATAACCGCCTAAGTAGGAATCTATGTTGGGCCTGTCATGTTGGAGAAGCAAGGGGACTTCTCATTGGGACATGCAAATGATGCAGTTATCTATCCTTAAGCGTGGAGGCTCTATTAATTAAGACTTGGGATATGGTCACACATGCAGCCCATTTTAAAAATGCCCCGAACTCCATGTAGGAAAGTAAAAATAGGTTTTAAAATTCTTGAATCTTTTAATCCTAAATTTGAATTTATGTTGAAATTTTATTAAGATTTTTTTTGAATTTTTTTAAAAAAATTAGGTCCAAAAGAGTCTAAATATTAGTGCACGATTTCCAGACAAACCACAATCAAATAATGGTGGAGTCAATTCAAGCATACAAGCATCCAAGAAAGACAGTAACACAAGCCAAATATAAAATAATAAAAGACCGATGTCACTAGGTCAGCAACATACCCCACAAAAGAAAAAGGCAGCCTAGCTTCACATAAGTATACACTTGGCTCTAGTTCTATACATCAATAAAATTTATAATTAAGGTATGGGACATAAGTGAGCAGCTCCTGGTCCCCATCACATAGTTCTGCCTGTCTGGCACCTAAGAACTCATGCTTCTAAGGACTCTAAAAAGTATATAGAAAAAATTAAATAAGGACTTGACCTGCATGAAAACAACATTAGCGTGAAAGCCAACAAACATGCAATGAGTCGTGTCCTTTTTTATCGGGAAGCTAAATTGCACCTGAAAGTAAAGGGCAAGTAGAAGTCATCACTTGCTCCCCCTTTAATGGTACATGTGTGTGTGCATATACATGGGCACAACTCCCTGAAGAAAAATGTTGTGATATACAACTATGCATATCAAAATCAGTAAACATGCAAGCACGCCAAAAGCACAAATGTTGATGCCTGGCTAGGGCAACCAAACCAATAGATAACTATAACCAGGACATCAAAAAGACTACCTAGCATCCTAAATCATAGTCTGACATACAATCTAACAAGAAAGTGTCCTAACAAGTATCTAAGTGCTCAGGATAGTCTCCAGGTATGTATGACTTTAGCAGGGTCACCACACCAGCCCCCTTCTAAAGATCCAAGAGATCTAAAAGGTGTCACTCGGGATGGATTTTGAAAAAGGGTTAGCCTTACACATGGCCTAGCTTGCCACATTTATAATTTTAAAATTATGGTGAATGTAATAAGTAGAAAAATATATATATTTTTATTTTAAATAAAGGTCATTAAAGGCAGATCTGTAGCATTTAGGGTGAAACAAGCTAGATCTATTTGACCCTTAGCACAATCATACTTGTGTCAGTCTCGATGCTTTAACTTGCATTGCTCAATGTGGTCGACTTGATGAGTAATGTTCGTTAAGGCATCACAACGAGCATGAGGTCACTCACCTATCGAGCTTGACTCGTTATTCATGCACACATTCCGAGCAAATGCAAATAATCATATGATAAAAGCAGTGGGGAGTGTGTCGTGCGGACAATGACCAAAGGAAATGGGTGTGTCATTGGGGCAATGACCCGAAATGGTGTGTGGTGCGCCCCTAGTGTGTGTTGATTTTTCGCATGTTTTATGTAAATTTAATTCCCTTGAGCCAGTGTCAAAAACATGACCCGGCTCGTAATTATGCAGTAATTTAGCTTACAAAATATGGTAAAAAACTTGACCCAATTTATATTTAGCGGTTAATTTTCAAATCGAAATGTTGTTAAATATAGAAAATAGTTCACACACTATGGGCTCTTCGTAAGTGCACGTATCGCTTTAAGTAATATAGGGCTTTCTTTAAAAACTATTGTATATATCCTACAGAGAAGCGAGGTAAGAAATCTCTTAGGCTAATTCTAGTCTACTACTATCAATCATTTGTTTGGACGGTCGATTTAAGTGATTTTTCTAACAAGTACACCTAAAGATAAATCTTAAGTTTAAAATAACTAATAAGAAAACATAAATAAAAATATTAATTCTAAAGAAAACTCTTTTTGGATGAATTGGTTTGGAGAATTTTGAGATGTTAAAAACTACTATTCTTATGTAGTGAATTGGATAAAGTTTAGGAATGAGATACATTAAAGATTGTATATGCCAAATAGGAGAAATCATTTTTTTTACCCTCTTCCGAGTGCATAAATAACATTGGCTAATCCAAGGTTTGGTTCTTAAATCTGTGGTTAGGCTGGGAGGATATTGGCTCTCACTTCAGAGCTCTCACTTCCCCTCGCCTGAGGGCTAACATCTCGCTTTAGTTTCCGAACAGTTGGACAAAATTGGAGATCTTTTTCTGCCACCCTAAAATCTCCAATTTTACGTCCATCAAAGTATATTTCCATATTTATTTGTCATGGACTACTCACTCATCCATTGAATTTGAATGTGGATCTACTTTGTTGAGAATTACACCGCCCTCTCATGTCTTAATGCAATTGTAACAAATTTTGACACTACAACGAGCTCTTATTGTAATGTAAATGAAGTGCAAGTAAAAACCATCACATTTATAATTAAATATTTTTATAGCATGCATCGCAATATCCTAAACATGAATCCTACTCATTGCAAAAGAAAAGTAAAAGGAAAATAACGACATAATCTTCTCATGCCACTATTTTCAAATAAGAAGAAATAATAAGATAAACACATCACAAAGCACAAAGAAAACACAATGTAAAACTTCATTTAATCAAAACAAATTCTCAAGATAAGTGTTTACAAAATCATAAGATAATGAAGAACATGATACTTAATTTTTTTCTGTTGAAAAAAGATAAAAATCTCTCCCACAAAGTCTACCGCTGATTCATGTAATGCTAGAGCATTCCCTTACAGATTCTCTCAAAATTTCCTGACCAATCTCACCAAAAAGGTAGAAATCTACATTTTCTACTCCTGTTTTAAGATCTTTAAACATTCTCCACGTTTTATCACTCACGCACTAACTTTTTCTAACATAAAATTACTCTATTATAGTGTAGGGACTAATTTCACAAGAGATGCCTGAAGAAACCTTCCAAAAATCGTCTAAATTCAAAATATATGGGCAAATAACAGTCTCTGGCGCTGTCGGCGGCCATTCTGCAGCAGCTTCACTGTTTTGCTCTGTTTTAGCTACGTTTCACCCCGTTTCAGTTGTATTTTGTTCCTAACATCTTCACTTGCAAGATAAGCATAAAAATAACATTTCTTTAAAGTTTAATTTCATTCAAAAATATATGAGAAATATAAAATAAATTAAACATAGAAAGATATATCGAAATGTGTTAGGTCAGAATTTTCTTTATTGCTCATTTTTGCTTTAAATTGCACCATTTTTATTTCTTTTTCACAAAGTGTCCATTTCTTGTACTTAAAACCAAAAACATGCAAAATATATTCCTTTAAAGTGCAATATTATTAAAATTGAGCATAAAATGTATATGAAAAATCAAGCATTTTTAAGGTGTGTCAGTGTGTCGTGGAAGCAATAGCCTAAAGAAATGCGTGTCCTGGAGGCAGTGACCCGAAAGGGTGGGCATGTCGTGGAGACACCGGCTCAGAGGATGGGTATGTCAGGGACGTAGTGACCCGAAAGGGTGGGTGTGTCATGGAGGCAACGACTCGAATGAAGAATGAACGTGTCATGGAGGCAACGACCAAGTGAACGAGTGTACCGTGAGGGGGGGCATTGACTCAAATGAATGATGATTCTCACTAATCAGAATCATACAAGTGGGGCGAGTTTATAAATAAACTACAAAAATGCAACTAAAGCATATGAAAACGAATGTGCAAAATATCATGCAAGTGAGACTAATGAAAATGCAAAACACACATTACGCAAAGAAGTAGTCTGTTCAACCAGTTACCTCGACCGGGACGGTCAACCTGGGGCAACTGATGCGACTTTTTTATATGTAAGAATTTATGACTTCAGATTTATATATTTATAAACTATATGAATAAAAATATGTATCTACTTTTTTTTATGATATAAATATCTGAAGGTTATGCATGTAATATGAATGTTCATGTGCTACATGGTATTTAAGAAAATTATGTGTTTGATATGAAGAATTATAAATACAATATAAAATATAAATAAAATTATTTATTTTGGCTGAATTTTGATCGAATTTGAATTACATTATTCACGTAAAATGAGTCCTGAGTCTGGATGTCGGCTTGCATCCAGTCAAAAAACATGATATGTTGGTCGCGGGAGATTTTTTTCTTCTCGGCGATCGGTATATCGCGCCAGTTATTCGGACACAGTTCTTTGTCCGGAATTCGGACGCATAATTTTTTTCTCGTGGGACAAAAGAATTTATTTTGTAATAGATTATTTTTAATCAACCTCCAAAAAAATTTATTTTTTATTTTATAGGGAATGAAATAAGTGAGAAGTATTTTAAACATATCATAATCATAATATATTTCAAAATTTTAAGATTTTATATTATTTTCAGCAAATTAAAATAAATACGAATCAAAACGATATTTCGATATTTGGAAAACGTGATAAACGCATTTTTAATTAATTAGCCGCATTAAAATGTGGCACGTTTTAACATAAATTTAATGGACAGTTTTAGTTACTTTAATGATTTGGTTCGCCCTTTTAAATATAAAACTGGAATTGTTCTGTTTAATTATCACTTTGACTTAACATAGCGCATTTATTACCTCATGTTCCGCTGGATTTTTTTTTTCTAATATAATTTTTTTTTATTTATAAAAATATTATTTAAATTGTCAAAATAATTCCTGATTATTTATATTAGAGGTCAATTTAATTTATAATCCTACAAAATATGAAATTAATTCTCAAATTTTTTTATATTTTTTGAAACTCTTTTCAATAAAAATTAATTGCAGCAAATAAAAAAAAAAGAAAAAAAAATTTTTAATTACATAGCCTAACGCTAGACGGGCGACCATATATGTGGGCCACATGGGGATCCTCATATATGGACTAAAATATCTCTGTCGTACCTATGTATTGTAAGGAAAAATTTTATATCCGGACTCTAGCGTAGTTATACGTGCGGACTTCCAGTAATATACCGTCATGTGTGTTATATTAAGCCCACATAAAAAAAAAATTTAAAGTGAAACCATAAACTCCGCAATAACCCCAAAATAACCCTGGAATAACCTCTGCGTTGTCATTTCAGGGGTTATCGAATAGTTTCTCTTCAAAAACCCTGAAATAACACGACACATGTTATTTTTGTGTTATTTCAGGGTTATTAAAGTGGAATATATTAGCTTCTCTTCCATAACCCCATAATAACCTCTGCGGTGTTACTTCGAGCTTATTGAAGTAGAACCATAAATATTATTTTGAGGTTATTTTAGTGTTATTTCGAGATTATTAAAGTGAAATATATGAGTTTCTCTTCAATAACTCCGAAATAACCCTGAAATAACATCTATGATTCTACTTTAATAATATCGAAATAACCTTCACGATGTACGCGTGGTGGAATATTATTGGAATCTGAGCGTAGAGCTAAGTTTGGAGTATTCAATGTGTAAATGTATAAAGACTCGTTCAAGTAGGGGTCTATTTCATGAATAAAATTAAACAAATTTACTCTTTACTTTATTATTGTTCTTTCTCTCCCATCCAACTTATACATATTTGTATTCAACACATTGAATTTCATGTAACTTTATTTTTCGCCAAATAACAAAGTGATAATAATTTTTAAAAATAGTGCTAAATCTCAAACGATCGGATTCAAAAACAAACAAAAAAAAAAATTAAATAAAAAAAAATGCACAAAATAAGCTCTTATTCTTTATAAAATGGATATAATAATTAATAAGATCACAGAAGTCATAATTTATTGGGAATATAAACTGCAATTAATTTATTGCATCTAAGATTTGAATGCATGCGTGAATTCTTTATGCTGACTAAAGCCCAATGCCGACGACCGTCTGCGCGCGGCTCAGCCATTCCTCCAACCCTTCCACCGACACCACCGCTCACACGCTCACCAATCAGCCGAATGTGTCGTATGCGGCGTCCACAGCACGAGGCTGTCACACGCCCGCACGCCCCCCGGGTGCGGGTGAGTGCTTAGCCTATTAGCCTATTGCTACAGCTCTGTGGTTCTCTCTATCTCCCAAGTTTCCTTTCTTTATTGTAAATTGTGGACAATAACTTTCTTAGCAAGGTGAAATTATTATTGTATGAACAAAGTACGTTGAATTTGATTCGTCAATTCCAGACGGGACACGTGTCGGGAAATCAATCTTGACGAGTGAAAAGAGGTACAGTCAGGGACAGATATATGCTGGAGTTATAGCCCTCTTGTATCTCTCGTGTGTAAATGAATGAAATAGAAGTACGCGTTATAAATGAATTACACAGGAGGTACAAGGAGGTCATAACACGCTTGTAACTCTATTGTAACTTCCGTGTAACCCTCATATGTTTTTTTACGTACGCATCTCTGCGTACGCTCTCCGAACGCAAATTTTTTCCGTAAAGAGGTGCAGTGGGCACGGCACGGGACATAAAGTGGTTAATTCTAAATATCATTGTCTCGGGTGATCTGTATGCAATAATTCAACTAACTCAAATTAATTACCATTAAAACTGTGGTTAACTTTATTTTGACAAAATGAGCATTCAGAAGGGGTGCTTTTGAAAATCTTAATTGCAATTTTGCACCTTTATTGTTGTCTAGTCTCACTTAACAATTAATAATTTTCCAGGGGGCGTAATAAATATAATGAATAGTCCATTGTCATCAAGCAGTAGCTCTGTACAATTACATTGCGTGGAGCTGTGAAGGCCAATATTCTATATTTATGAATAAAAAATCAGAAGAAAAGAAAAGTCCCATTAATTATAATCCATTTTAGCCCTCCCTAAAAAGGTAGATTTGACATGAAAAAATGTGTTTTTTATCTTTATTTCATAATTTCTTAATTAGTTAATATTAAAAAAAAACAAGAATCCTAAGTCATTTAAACAATTTAGGGTCTCTTTGAGGCAGCTTACTTAGTGCGGTGGCGTTTTGAAAATGCGTCTGGCCTGTTTGGGTAGACTGCGTTTTGGCAGTTTATTCAAAATGTAGAAAACAGTTTTTTCACACCGCACCTATTTATGTACGGTGGCAACTTTCTGATTATAGTCTGGCTTTCCAAAAAAAATAAAATTTTATAATAGCCACCACTCATAACTTGTCAGCAGATTAATTTTAATCAGCTTATCAGCAGATTATTCAATAAGCTGCAGCTGACCCAAACAGACCCTTAATCAGTTTAATAATATAATATCAAGAATAAGCTTCTCTTAAATGGAAGGTGTTGATATAACCTTGTAGTTATGAACTATGAACGATATATAGTAAGAAATGGAGGATTTTTTAGGTCATCAGAAGAAGATTAGTTGTTGTTTTGTTCGATCATAATTTTCTTACACGAGAAAGGATCACCGGCCGAAAAAGTGGGCGTTTGCCTTAATAGTGATAGTAGCAACAATGAGCATTAACATTGATATTGATAACATGTATTTGCTTTTGCTCGGGACAGTAAGTGTGTGTCGTCCTATCAATTTTATATCTAATGTGTGATGATAACTAAAACTTTCCTCAACTTAAAATTTTATTCATTTCAACTTGAGATTTAGAATATTATATCTACTAGTTTGTGTATATATGTATATTTATTTGTTCTCTAGTGTCGCGTTTCCTGACTTTTTAGTTGGTATTCGCAAAGCCAGTTATAAGTTTCTTGGAGTCGGGGGTTCGAATCTGCGTAAGTGTGATTAAGTTGAGTGATTAGCGACATGAGATCGGTTGGGGGCTCGTATCATAGCCTCCGACCAATATTTTTAATATATATATAGATATTTGTTCTCTAGAGTCTAAAACTACTGTTGTATGTACCCCAGTTCTGGCTAATGCATTTAACCCTTCTCCGGTATCTCTCAAACATTGCCGGTGCATGTGCTTTGCTGGCAAATTTAGTGTAGAAAATTAAATGCTTTGTAAATGTTTCATGCGATAAGAGAGGAAATGAAGAAGCGAAATTATAAGTCTATCCAGAAGCCGTATGGCATAACTAACATTAACTTTATTATTATTATTATTATTTAAAATTCATAAAACTATTAAATAATTTTAATGCGAGCAGTTTTCGGAGAGCCATTTTTTTTTTTTTTTGTCGGTAAAAAAAAAAGTAAAGGAAAATAGGAAAAATATGATGGAAAGCAACCAATTAGAAGTCTCGGCTGAAATTTTATTTTATTTTATTTGTAAAATAGTTATAGCAAATTTAAGAACTAGATGGTACAGTGTAAGGGAATTGCAAGGACTGTTGGTTATCATAAATATAATAATAATACTAATACTAAAATATTACAATAATGAGTTTATTGGAATTTTTTTATATAAAATTATTTATTTTGTGAGTACAATATTTTATGATATTTCAAAATGTATTTCCAAGTTCTAGATTTAGGGTATTTTTGAGGCAACTGTAGTTGATCGAGATAAACAGACTGGTTATTTGGTTTGTGCGTTTGAAAAACAGCTGATTTACGTATGTTTTGGATAAATGACAATTTTGCATTTGTGCAAACATTCTAATTTAATTTACTCATTTTATATAAAATTTAGCTATTTCTAATTAGCCTATTCAATTATAATTCAATAAATTAATTTATAATTAACATAGGATAAAGAGAAGCATAATGTTAAGTGTTGCCGAGATGAGAATGATTAGGTGGATGAGTGGCTTTACACTTAGAGACAAAATGCGAAATGAATATATCCGTAAAAGGGTTGGAGTTGCACCAGTGACGGATAAAATTAGAGAGAGTCGCCTTAGATGGTTTGGTCACATTAGACGTCGACCACCTGATGATCCGATTAGGAGAGTAGATGTTTTAAATACAACTTATGTTAAGAAAGGCAGAGGCAGACCTAGGAAAACTTGGGCTTATTGCATAAAAAATGATCTTAATTTATTAGAATTAAACGAAAATTTGACACTAAATAGGACGCAATGGAGAAAAAGGATTCATGTAGCCGACCCCACTTAGTGGGATTAAGGCTTTGTTGTTGTTGTTGTTGTTTATTGTAACATAGGATCATTTATCAGTTAAGCATTTGTTATTATTTATTTATTTATTTTAAAATAAATTATATATGAATAAATTAAATAAATAAATGTTGTCAAATAATTAATATTATAGTTAATAAATAAATAAATTTCATGGTTATGTGCTCTCTTCGTTCTTCCTTTGCTCAGGCTCCGATTCATTATAGCCCTGTTTGCTGGAGCGGGTGAAAGATGAGGGTTACCTTTCTCAATGGTTTCGGGGTGGAAGCGGGTGAAAGATGGGAGTTTCGAAGGGCTTCGTAAGTTGCATCTCGTAGTTGTCTTCCCAGCTAACTCTAATCGCGATCGTATCTCTAAGGTTTCGACGACGATGGTATGGGTTTTTGGGCGGAGCCAGGAAGAAAGGGATGCGGGCGGGGGCTTCTGAGCAGAGCCGAAGGAAGCAGGAGACACGCGAGGGCAACAACGTCAAATATCGAACGAAAAACTGGACCGCGGGGCTTCACCTGTAACGCACATTTAATTAAACATCGAAAATGAGTTTTGAAATAAGCTCTCCAAACATTTTTTTTTTCAAACAGTTTTAAAACGCCACGTCAACTAATAAGCTGCCCCAAACGCACCCTTAGAAACATTTAAAAGTGGACCATAGTGCTCTTTGTAATGTGAGCTTTGTTTCATTGAGAAGCTACTTTGGCTACCTAAAAAAAATACTTCATGTTTATTGAGATTATAAAAGTACACTATTTTTTATTTGAGAAGGGGAGGTCATAAAATGATATTATTTGCAGTTGTTCTTCGTTGAGCATAGTCGTCATAGGCTGACAATTGGATGACAATAATTAAGTTAGTCGATGTTGAATAAACAAATATGATCGTGTGATAATGAATTACGGCTATTGGTTGATAATGATTAGATGATAGTGATTGTGTGATGACAATTAGATGATAGTGATTAAATGATGATAAATAGATGATGATGATGATCTAAGAATGCAATAATGCTAATTCAAATATAATGTTTAGGCAATTGTGTATGGATAGTCTGTATTATTGTAGTTGAGCAGTGATGGTCAAATAACAATGTTTAGGTTAAGACAATCAAATGATGATATTCAAAAGATGAATTGAGGATTACAAGAAGAATGTGATGGTTGAATGACAGCGATTGAGTGATGGTAGTAGAATAATGAAGTTTGAAAAATAGTTGAATGATGATAATCAAGAGTAGAGTAGAGCTTAAATAGTATTTTTGTTGTTTAAACGACGACAATAAAGCGAAATAATAGAGACAAAAAATTGCACAAAAAAGACACATAAATTTATGTGGTTCGACAAATTGACCACGCCTACGGAGTTGCAGAAGATTTTATTACTTCAAAGAATTACACCGTCGAGCTCATCGAAAATTACAATTGAAAAAAAAAAAAAAATAAACTCCCTCTCCCTCTCCCTCTCCCTCTCACAAGTTCCACGTGAAAGTGGACAAAAAAGAAAAAAAAAAGATTCTTTCCTTGCTAGCAAACCGAAAAAAAGGAGAAAAGAAAAAAAAAAACTTACAGCTTTTCTTTTCCCTTTTCCTTTAACACTCACCATAAGAGTTCGAATTTGGATCCATTAGCACGTTAACCACTTTATTTATAATAAGCTAAGGAGCTTATTTCGGTAACCAAGGAGGCGAAAAACTTCACGCGGGAACCTTCCTGTGGTTCCGGGTGAGGCACGATGCGGAGACGGATGCAGGCGGGAACAAGATTCATATCTAACAATTATCCCACTTGAAAACTGAGACACTGACTGCATCACCTATTGATTGCATCATATGCTGGCTGTACCGACTTTTTCCTCAAACGTGATATTCTACACCACTGCAACTCAAAGCCCCTATCTTCACCCTAAAAGACCAACTGAAGTCGAGCACGACTTCAGTTTTTCAAGACGACTTCGGTTTTTCAAAAGTAACACTCTTAGGGTATGTTTGGCGCAGCTGCAGATTATCCAGATTATGAGAATAAGCAGATTATCCTGATAATCTGCTGATCAGCAGCTGATCAGGATAATCCGTCTGTCTGTTTGGTTTGAGCGTTTGGAAAATAGCTAATTCTGGATAAATGACCATTCTGCCCCAAATTTGGGATCTTTTTTTTATTTTTTATTTTATTTATATTTTGATTTAATTTGTTTTATTTTCAATAAAATATGTTATATTCATTTCTTTAATGCGAAATTCACTCCCTGAACAGGTCTTCTTTGCCTATCTAACAAATTAAATAAATTAAAAATAATATATTAAAGCTCTCGATCCTGTAAAGCAGAAAAAAAGAAAAAAAATTATGGCGAAGCGAAGGAAGGAAGACGGAGAGGGAGACGGGATGCACACGAAGGAAGGAAAACAGATGGCGAAGCCCTGGAATCGCAAGAGTTACGCACGCTGTGACTCGTGAAGGAGTAGTCACGAGGGAAGACGGGGAGGGAGACGAGATGCGTGCGAAGGAAGGAGAGGGAGACGGGATGCGGGATCGGGAAGGAAGACGGAGAGGAGACGAATCGCGGATCGCGGGTAGTAATAGAAAAACTGAATCGCGATTTGTGGCGATTCGTAAAACGCCGGAAAAATGGGATTTCCAAACAGCACAGTGGCATTTTCAAAAACGCCACCGCTGCAAACGCTATATCCAAACGGACCCTTAGTCAACATATCAACAGGTTGCTTCCACAGATTTTCTCAAGTAGTAACTGTCTGTTATCTAAGAATGGTCGAATGAAGTGGTACTTGTTCTGAATGTGTTTGGTTCTAGATTGAAATGCTAGATTCCTTGCAAGGAATATGACGCTCTGACTATCACTGTAGAGAGTACCCTTTTGAACCTCCTTACCTACTTCCTCCAAGAAACTCTACAACCATATAATTTCCTTAGCAACCTCTGAAACTGCGAAGTGGACAAAGAAACAGTCTTCTGTAGATTTGAGCCCCATGACACTGCAGTACCACCAAGAGTATAAATATAACATGTAGTACTCTTCCTACTGTCAATGTCTCCAGCTAAATCTGCATCAACATAGTCTTATACCTCTAGTCTCTTTCCTGAGAAACACAAGCAGGTTTCTGAAGAGCCTCTTAGGTATCTGAAGATCCACTTTACAACTTCCCAATATTCCATCTCTGGATTACTCATGTATCTACTCACAACTCTTGCTGCATGGGGCCAATATCCGGACTGGTGCAGACCATAACATACATAAGTGAACCAATAGTTGAAGTGTCAACAAACTTACTCATATAGTCTTGTTTCTCTTCTGACTTGGGTGACTGATTTTTGCTGAGTATGAAGTGACTGCCCAAAGGTGTGCCAACTAGTTTGGCCTTGTCCATAGTGAATCTGCTAAGCACCTTTTTCACATATCAGCATGTGAAAACCTCAACGTGCCTCTGACTCGGTCTCTAACAATCCTCATGCCAAGGATTTGCTTTGTTTCTCCCAAATCCTTCATTGCAAAGTATTTTGACATCTGCTTCTTCAGATTATTGTTATGGTCTGCAATAAGCATATCATTTACATACAATAGTAGGATGATATAAGAGTTGTCAAAGTATTTGACATATCAACAGTGATCTGTCTGACATCTTTTGTACCCTGCATTAAGCATGAATTTATCAAACTTCTTGTACCACTGTCTAGAAGCTTGCTTCAGGTCATACAAGCTCTTATTCAGTCTGCAGACTGAATCTTCTTTTCTTGGTACCACAAACCCCTCAGGTTGGCGCATACAGATGTCTTCTTGAAGGTCTCCATGAAGAAAAGTTATTTTCACATCTAACAGCTCAAGCAAAAGATCTTCAGTAGCAATCATAGCCAACACCAGTCTAATGGTTGTGAGTTTAACCACAGGAGAAAAGATCTCAGAATAGTCAATGCTCTGCCTCTGCTAAAAGCCTTTTACAACAAGTCTAGCTTTGTACCTCTTACTGCCATCAAGCTCAGTCTTCACCCGGTACACCCACTTGTTGTGCAATGTCTTCTTCCCTGGTGGAAGTTTTGTCAACTCCCATGTCTGATTTCTCAGCAGGGGATCCATCTCCTCCTTCATGGTCAGCTCCCACTTGCTAGATTTTTCATCGACCAATGTTTCTTCATAGCTCTGTGGTTCTCCACTATCTGTCAGCAAGATGTAGTTCAAGGTTGGTGAGTAACGTTATAGAAAACGCCTGCTCCTGACTGACCTACGAACGGTAGTTGGAGTAGTGAGTGACTCTGATCCTGACTGTGGAATAATAGGATTGTGTTCCCCGGATCCACTCTCTTCGTCATTCACATCTCTGTCATGTACTGTGACATCTGGTAGATCGTCGAACCTTACAAACTCTCATTCCTGAGGACCTGCTTCATAATTTGTACTAGCCTTGTCCTTGTACATTATATTCTCATTAAAGATCACATTCTTGCTTTTAATAATCTTCCGATCCTAATCATCCCAGAAACGATAACTAAATGCTTCGCCTCCATAGTCAATGAAATAACATTTCTTTGACTTAGCCTAAGGCTTGCTACGAGCATCAGGATTGATTAGAATATAACAAAGACAGTTAAAAGTTTTAAGATGAGAAAATTTGACCTCTTTCCCTCTCCAGACCTCCTTAGGCAATTCACAGTTTAATGGGACGGACCCCCTGTTGATCAAGTAAACTGCAGTACTGACCGCATCTGCCCATAAAGTTGGTGGTAGTCCAGGGTGCAATCTCATGCTTCTGGCACGTTCATTAACGGTTCTGTTCATATGCTATGCAAATCCATTTTGTTGTGGTGTCCCAGGAATAATCTTCTCCATTCTAATACCCTGAGCTGCACAATACTCATTGAACCCGCCATCGATGTACTCACCACCATTGTCAAACCTTAAACATTTTAGTTTTAGGTTTGTCTCTGTCTTAACCATGGTTTTCCAAGTTTTGAACACATTAAATACATCAGATTTGTGCTTCAGAAAATAAACCCATACCTTTATAGTGTGGTCATCTATGAATGTGACATAGTAGTGAGAGCCTCCAAGATATGCCATTGGGGAAGGTTCCAACACATCAGTATGTACAAGTTCCAGTTTTCCTGCCTTTGTTACTTTGTCACCTTTCAGGAAACCGACCTTCTTCTGTTTCCCCATAATGCAACTTTCACACATGCCGAGATCAACTGACTTCAGTTATGACAGCTTTCCTCTGGACTGAAGCTCTTTCATACCTCTCTGACCCATGTGTCCAAGCCTGCAATGCCACATGTATGTTGTGTTCTCTGTTACTGTAATATCAACACTGTTAATTAAGCCAATAGTCATAAACAACATACCGGTCTTCTCACCCCGAGCCAGTACCAGTGCTTCTTTAGTAACATTCCAAGTGTTATCTAAGAACATTATTGTATGCCCTCCTTCATCGATCTGCCCAATAAAAATTAAATTCTTCCTTAGCTTAAAAATGTGTATGACTTTATGCAAGATCCATTTATTTTTATTAGGGAGTGCAATTTCAACATCTCCCATTCCCACCACATTCAAAGCTGCTCCATCATCCAGGTACATCTTCCCAAAGTCACCTACAACATAATTTTGCATTAATTCCCGGTGAGAAGATGTATGAAAAAAAGCCACTGAGTCTAGTATCCAGTCGTCAACGGAGCTATGAACTGCAATCAATAATTCATCCTCCACTTTTTCAGTTATAGCATTAGCACTGACATTCTCCGTCTTCTTAGGATTTTTACAGTTCTTCTTTATGTGACCAGTTTTGCCACAATTCCAGCAGGTTGCTTGCTGGTCAGGCTTTGACTTGCACTTGCTTATGTGCTTTGATTTTGATCTTCATCTTTTTGAGTTTTTGTCATGTGATCTCTCTTTGGAATCAACGTTTAGTACTGAACTTGAACCCGAAGTCTTGCTAGAATCTTTCCTGCGCAAATCTTCAGCTAGAATCAAATCACGAATATCATCATATTTCAGCTTAGATTTACTTGCAGAATTGCTAACGGTCATCCTCATAGCTTCTCAACTATTTGACAATGAAGCCAATAATATCAGCGCTCGTTTCTCATCATCAAATTCAATTTCGACAGAGGACAATTGATTTGTGATAGTATTAAAATCATTGAGATGTTGTACAACGGATGTACCCTCCGTCATCTTCAAATTAAATAACTTTTTCATCAGATGCACTTTGTTATTTGCCGATGACTTTTCAAACATACCTGATAAAGTCGCCATGAGATCCGCAGTGATCTTCTCTTTGATGAGGTTGTGCTCAACTAGTCTCGACAGGGTTAATCGAATAACCCTAAAACCTGTCAATGCAACAGATTCCAATCGGCCCCGTCCATCTTGTCCGGTCACTTTACCAGTAATGGAAGATAAAGTTTCTTCCAATAAAGATAGTCCTTTATTTGCATCATCCAGTAACCAAAATCTGTGTCGTCAAACTTCTCGATCCCCAAAACATTCACTTTGTCTCCGACCATCATTCTTCCTCAGATCCGAACCGGGGCTCTGATACCAATTGTAGTTTAAACGACGACAATAAAGCGAAATAATAGGGATAAAAATTTGCACCGGAAAAAAAAGACACAAATTTATGTGGTTCAGCAAATTGTCTACGCCCACGGAGTTGCAAAGGATTTTATTACTTTAAAGTATTACACCATCGAACTCCTGAACTTTTAGAAAAAAAAAAAAAAACTACGCTCCCCCCCCCCCTCTCTAATTCCACGTGAGAGTGGATAAAAAAGAAAAAAAAAAGATTCCTTCCGAGCTAGCAAACCGATAAAAAGGAGAAACAGCTTTTTCTTTACCCTTTTCCTTTAAACACTCAGCCGAAGAGTTGGATTTTGGATCCATTAGCAGGTTAATCACTTTATTTATAATAAGCTAAGGAGCTTATTTTGGTAACCAAGGAGGCGGGAAGCTTCGGGCGGGAAGCGGAGACGGCGCAACCCTGAAGCAGGCAGCAACGGGAAAATTTGCATACGCCCTCCAGTAGGAGGCGGTCACTTCAGTATATATCTTCTATATACTATTCAAATAATAGAGAATGTACATGGAAGATATACAGAGGTTACATGAAATAACACATGAAACTCCTCTTCATGTAACATGCAGACCGTACGCAGCGCTGCGTACGATCTACGTACGCAAATTTTTCCCGACAGCAACAGGCTCCATATCTCCAAAGTCTCTTGAAATTTAAGTTTTTTAATAGCACTTGAGAAGAGTAGTTTGTTATTATTATTATTATTGCAAGAGATATAAAGCCTTTAAAATTGAATAAAAACACTTGAATATATTTAATTAAAACAATTATGGATCTCCCATCGCATGGGTTCAAATTGTTGTGATATGAAAGAAGCAAGATTTCATCTGAGGCTAATATCTAATATTTAGAATTAAATAAATAAAAAATAAACTTAGGATATGGTGTAATTATTTTATTAATTAGCTTCTATGTGTCATAAGGCCAATAATCCGTCACCCAGCCTATTAGCCCACGCCACTTGGCATGGCTTGGACAATAGTCCTCTCCATAGTAAAATTAAATGGGGATATTACATACAGACCGCTCGAAACTTTACTATTTACAAATCAACCCCCTTCTTTGATATCATTCAAATTCTCATACAACTATTAAAATTTATAGACGATTTGTTCTAAAATAAATTAATGATTTTTTTTTACGTCAGAAATACGGTTGCACGAATCTTAAGGAGATAACAGATCACACGGAAAGAGCAGTAAAAGATCGAGCAATCCAACATCATTCAAGTCGACCGAATTCCTAGCCGATAGAACTAAGGAATGTCACGCATTTATATCAATAACAACTTGATTGACACAATGGCGTTCAAAAGATCAACTGTCGCATAGCGAGGACTCCTTTTTACAAACTCATCATCGAAAAGTGACTGTTTATTAGATTAGGATAATGCACTATATGTTTGATGGAATAATCCTTCTAAATGACAACGAGTCTTCACAATGGATCCCCTCATAAAAGACGTAACAAGATCGCTTAGTTGGTCGAATGGCTTTTAGCCCACCAAATGAATATCATAAGACTAAGCCAAACATTTACAAATACAATACGATTCCAAGGACGCCTACAGATATGTAACGGCGCCAGCAGTGGTTACAATGTCAAACTATTTTGATTCAGTGACAAATATGTACATGCGTAATGACTCACAAATGATTGTAACATTCTATTAAACGAGTGATAGTCATATAATTGATCATGAGACCAATCTATGACTTATAATCAAGAGATTTTCTACATAAATGATTACTAGATCTATTTTCAGAGAATTAGTGTTTGTTGTGTATTATTCTTTCTTTTTCCTTATCTTTTTTTCATTCCTTTCGTCTGACCAATCCTATGTAATTTTAGATATTTTTATAATATATAAATTTCATCATGAAAAAAATGAAAATATTACCTCTCATATATAGATTTCTGAATAATTCCAAAGCATTAATATATATATATATATTGCAATTCACCTTTCTCGTATCACTGGAATATTTAGATGTATAAAAGTATGCCGGCTATCATGGAATAAAATGATATTTTTAATCTTATCCTAACATTTATCGGTAATTAAATTGTACAAAATAAATTACAGTCATTGCGTGTCGAAAGATTCACGATGGTAGAGTCCTTATTTAACATCTTAGCGTTGCACGAAAGTCCAATACAGACACAAATAATTGAAGTGACAGGTAGAGACAAGTAAATTTTTTACGTGAAAAACCCAAAAAAGAAAAAAAAAGAAAATCAGGGTCTACTAAAGTCAGAGCAAATCTACTATATGTTGACAAGTACATACACGAGTCCTTGTCCCATAAGTGGGAAAGGTTTACACAGTCCTTTGAGGTTGTGTAAAGAAGGATTCATCATACAATGATCGAGAGCGTTTGTAATTGGAAGTAGTCGGTGAAACTTTGGTGCACCATCTTCGAGGTGCATCATTGCATGGTGTTCAAGGTCATATGATGCTTTGTAGAGAATCTTCTTGTTCTACAACATTGGTCGTTGCTCCTCATGATGCTTCGTCACTCCTCAACATAAGTCTCGAATCTACACTGTGTTTAGTTACTCCGTTGTGTACGTCATGACTATGCCTGGTCGTTCATTAGTCCACTGCATATTTCAAGACACCGTAAGGGGACTTATTGCAGCCAACAGTGAGCAGCCTAATGTGTTCTACGATGGAAGTCACCCCATTCTCCCGATCCAACTTGTGATTCAACTCTTAGTTCCTTTCATGAAGGGGTGCAGGGTTCTACTTATATAGTATTTGAAAGGCCATCCTTCAAATAAAGAATAAATCTGAACTACTTTCACGGATGGCTAGGAGAGATAATCTTGATTAGACATTGTTTTTGTAAAAATCTATGTATCTTAGCGATGACATAATATAATAATCTTGGGATTATTAAATTTATCTCATCAAGATACTCGATTCGACTATAAACTCGTCATATTTTTTTAATATGTTTGATCTCTCAACTAGTCACCTGAATCATCTTATTTGTATGATGGCTTAATCTAACTCGAATTTGATCACTTTTGATGTCATTGGTATTGTCTTGTCGAACTAGTCAATTTGACTTTAAGTTTGCTAAGATAAGAGTCCTGTCTGACTTTTAAAATAAGCAAAATCGAGACAATGTGGCATCCTAAATGTACTAAATGAAAAATGTTATATAATATAATGTCCCCAAAAATATATATATATAGATATATAAAATAATGAAATGAATAAAGAATATAATTGACTTTGAAGAGAGGCTCTTTATGACTCACCACTGACTGCTTCAACCCCACCCCTTACACTGCTGCTCTCATCTTATAACCGACCCAACCTCAACTACTCTCTCCCCCAAATATTAACTGCGCATTCACTGCCCCCATTTCCTTCCAACTCACCATCAAAAATAAATGAAAAATATTAAATATTAATAATATTTACTCAATTCATTTCATTTCCACCCTGACTTTTTTAAAGATTTGCATATTTACCTCACCTTATATCAAAATGTGTATTGAAAAATATTGTGTGGTATAAATATAAAAACTAAAATTTAGATGTTACCATTCTTATATTTCATACCATCCCAATAAAATAAAATATTCAAAGGCATCAACTTTCCCTCACCACCTTCTCCTCCAAACATATTCATTATATAAAAACCAGTCTCTACAAGTCTCCACACTCGAAGAACTCCACCATCCATTCTCAATGGATCTCATCGACTTCCTCTACATCCTCACAGCCCTCGCTCTCGCCGCCGCATGGTGGCATCACTGCTCAACCCCCTCCTCTTCCTCCTCCGACCTTCCTCCCGGCCCCCGAGGCTGGCCCGTCGTCGGCAACCTCTTCCAAATCCTCCTCCAAAACCGCCCTTTTATGTACATAGTCGGCGACCTCCGCCGCATCTACGGTCCCATATTTACTCTCCGAATGGGTCAGCGCACGCTGATCATAATCTCCTCACCGGACCTCATCCACGACGCCCTCATTCGCCACGGCCCCATCTTCTCCTCCCGCCCTCCCGACTCCCCCACCCGCCTCCTCTTCAGCTCCGGCAAATGCACCGTTAATTCCGCGCCTTACGGACCCCTCTGGCGATCCCTCCGCCGCAACCTCGTCTCCGAAATCGTCTCCCCCGCACGGGTGCGTTCCTTCTCTTGGGTGCGAGATTGGGCTCTCCGCCTCCACCTCAGCCGCCTCCGCGCCTCTCGGCCGGTGGTGAATCTCATGCCGCATTGCCGCCTGACTATCTGCAGCATACTCGCCTGCATTTGCTTCGGGGCTAAAGTGCCGGAGGAGAAGGTGAGGGAGATAGAGGAGGTGTTGAAGGATATAATGATGATGACGACGCCAAAGTTGGCGGATTTTCTTCCGGCTTTGACGCCGCTGTTCCGTGGGCAGATCAAGGAGGCAAGGAGGTTGAGGGAGAGGCAGTTGGAGTGTATATTGCCGCTGGTGAGGGCGAGGAGGGAGTATGTGGAGAGTGGGGGGAGGGGAGGTGGGGGGATGGAGTGGGAGATGGTGAGTGAGGTTGGGGAGGCGTATGTGGATTCGTTGCTGGTGAAGGAGGTGGAAGGGAAGGGGAGGTTGGGGGATGAGGAGCTTGTCACGCTCTGTTCGGAGGTGATGAGTGCGGGGACTGATACCAGCGCGACGGCGATTGAATGGGCGATGATGCATCTTGTCATTGATCAGGCCGCGCAGGAGCGGGTCTATAATGAGGTTAGCCTTTAAATTATTATTATTATTATTATTATTATGGGCATTTACATGCATGCCACCCAATTCTTATGTATTTACACATTTAATACCTAAAGTTTAATTTTTACCTCTGTACCGCTCGGTTATTTCATATCAGATTCAAAAATGTCTTCCATGAATTGTTAGATATGTAAATACATAATAATTAAGTGCTATGCATGTAAATATTTATTTTTTATCGTTAATTACCACCCAATTCCTATATATTTACTTGTAAAATTGACTTTTTACATTAATACTCTCAAAATCTTCCATATTACATAAACAAATCCCACCATTTTAACTTTCAAAAGTGAAATGCATCTCTTTATGCATACTTAAGGCAGTTATGTATATAAGAACTATGTAAATATATAGAATTGAGGGTTTTATATATATATATCTTCCTTAATCTTTTTTAGTATTATGGAAGTTTACATACATAACACACAATTCTTACGTATTTACATATATATCTAGCAACTAAACTTTCATATTTATATCCATAACCCTGAAATCTTAAATATCAAAAGAAAAATAATACTACTATTTTTTAAAGCTTTTTTCAAGCATAGATTTGAAGCACCAAAAATGATATGTACATAAATATGTAAATACCAAAGAATTGTGTGCTAATTATGTAAATTTCTCTTCTTAAAATTGAATACGTATGAGGCTCCTCCAACCAAATTCAATAGAAACTGTTCTTCTATTTTTTTTTTTTTTTTTTTTTTTTGTTAAAAGATTGATCGACAGTCGGAGACCGCCGATCAACCCCTATAGGTTGAACTGATCGAGGAGCGGACTCCCCTTTCAGTCCGGTGTGCTATTCGAATCCTCCCGTCATGGGTAGGATTCGAACCCCTGGCCCGAGCGACTTACACCAAAACTGCAACCAATGAGCCAATGCTTTCACACAATTTTTCTATTCTATTTCAATCACACTTTAGCTTAAAGTTTTGCTTTTTTAAAAAATTCTATAATTAGCATTTCATACAATTAGCTCTCAAATTCAAAGTCAGAGAAGTCTTCGTAATAAATGCTTATAGGCCAATTTATGACCAAATGCTTCCCCCCAAGGATATATTTGTAATAAGAAAAATTTTCTAATTTTCTTAATATAAAAATCTGAAATAATATTATGACAGCATTAAATAAATTAAATTATAATTATAATTAGAAATATTTATAATTTTCAGGTGAATATGACGAAGGGGAGGATAACCGAAGAAGACGTAGAGAAAATGAGCTACCTTTCAGCAGTAGTGAAGGAAACTCTCCGGCGCCACCCTCCCAGCCACTTCGTCCTATCACACGCGGCAACGAGAGACGCCGAGCTCGGAGGCTACCGTATACCGGCGGCGGCCAGCGTCGAGTTCTACACGGCGTGGGTGACCCAAGATCCAGACTTGTGGACGTCGCCGGAGGAGTGGCGGCCGGAGAGGTTCATGGAAGGCGGGGAAGGGTGGGAGACTGATGTCACCGGAACAAAGGGTGTGAGAATGATGCCGTTCGGAGTTGGTCGGAGAATATGCCCGGCGGCGACGTTGGGGATGCTGCACGTTCAGCTTCTGTTGGCGAACATGGTGAGGGAGTTCAAGTGGGTGGCGCCACCGGGAGAGAAGGTTGATACGACGGAGACTTTTGCTTTCACTGTTGTGATGAAGAAGTCTCTCAGGGCTGTTATTCATGAAAGGGTGGTTTAGTTGGTTGGTTGATCAGAGCTGCAGTATGCGGTAAGGCGTTTATGGATTGAATTAAGAGATATAAGTTGGATTAATTAGGTTGATAATTGATAGTGAAAACATTAAAATTGGGATTAATTATTTTGAGATTGTTATGGTTTTGTTTATTATAATAATTTATACAGATGTTTATGAAAACAACTCTGAAATTATATAGAGATTAGAGATACGATGAGTAATTTTATATAGAGATTAATGTAAGGAATATTCACTTGTGAGATTAATTCTGATGCCAATGCTGCTAATTTTGTGTATGTGAAACAAAAAAATTGAGTTTATGCATGGCATTATGAGCTTAATTAGTGCATAAATGTATAAACTGTGATTAGCTAATGTATAAACTATGATTAGCAAAATAGTAGCAGATGCTTGCAAATCTTAATTATGTATAAACTATGATTAGCTAATGTATGTTTGTTGTTATGCAGAAATGGAGCAAACACAATCAGAGAGAACAGTTATAAGAAATTTGGTGATCAGAGAACCAATATTCTCCAATCAATTTACTTCTGTTTCTTTGTGTCAATGAGTATAATCTTCTTTTTTTTCTTTTTTCTTTTTTCAATTTAAAGCATGTCATGTATTACTTATTGTTATTTGATGATTTAAAAATTAATGAAATATTTTATTATAAGTACTTTTCATTTTTTTTTCTTTTTTTTTTCTTTATTGACCAAGAAGTTAACATATAAACAACACAATATATAATACATGTTCTGTCTGGTCTACTCTGACTATTGATCCCTGGGTGAAGAACTCCTGTCAGAGGAATGAGAATAGGCTATCGGACAGAGAGTAAATTACCATAATCTGATAGACGACTCTTTCCTTGACGAGGAAATCCTTCAAGATGCTTTCTAAATTTCATTATGGCCAATTCTCGGCCTCTTATGAGGAATCTCAAGGGCGTCCGTGAGATGACCGGCGATGGTGAGCCTTTTTTCGTAGTTGGGTTGTGTTAAGAGGCTTGTCAATGCCTCTACTCAGGCTTGATTGGCTTCGATCCTTGATTCATATAGATGACTACATCTGGAAGGCTTCTAATCCCGATTCAAGGAGGTTGCATTTGGTTATGTGAGTCTTTTGGTATTCCGCTAGTGGTCCCTTTGGTATTATTCTGGAGTGGATCATTTGATCTGCCATCGGTGGGTCCTTTGGCCTTATGTTGGTGAACCCTCATTCCTTGTCTCTTTGTTTGTTGGATCTCCTGGAGATTAGTGCTAATGCCTTTCTGATGTTCAATTATGCATTACAATTAAAATTCCATTATTCGTTTAATTTAATTTATTCTTCCAGCACTCTTTGTCATACAATTTTATTCCATTAAAAATATTAGGATTTATAAGTTTCTTAAAAAAGTCATCTTGGGCATAGTCAAGAGATTCTGCAGCATATACTCGATCGACAGAATCCATCTAATGCATTTTCTGATGCGTTGGGTACAGTCTCAACAGGCTAGGATTGATTTATTAGATTTCTTTTACTAGTTTTGTCTTTCTGAACATATTCTATCGCTGATGAAGAATGTTTCAGTTCATTGTCATGTTCTTCGTTATCCTTACTGTCAGAGACCTTTAGACAGCTTTTCTTCACCAACATTAGAAGCTCTGCCTTCTAAATCATGACATTCAAGTAGCACCTGTAGATATATAAAAGAGCACGTTTTCTCACCTGTAGATTCCTTCTTCTTCTTCTTTCCTTCTTTTTACTAGGTATCAGAGCAAAACTACCTTTTGCAAGGATGGATTAACCTGCATCTACCTCCACTTAAGAACAACATCAGGCCACAACAACATTCTCAAGTTCAAAGCATTTAGCTAAAATTTTCTAAACTTCTTACACTGAATGGATATGATTCTTTCTTAGATGGAAGCAGCTCCCATCCATCAAGATTCATCATAAATGAAATTGGCACCACAATAGATAATCAAGATTATCTTCTATGGAAATGAAGTGATAAAAACCTCGCCGCCGCAATTTTTTCCACAATTTCCTCCTCAATCCTTCATTATATTCTTCATCTATACACCACAACTGAAAAATGTCAAAACTTAACTAAGCAATTTTCATCTATAAACAGATCAAGAGTCATTCAACTTAAAAATGAACTCCATAGCATTACAATGGGAGCAACCACCATGACATAATACCCCATAATGATTAAGAATCTTGTAGATAATATCACAGCGGCAGGTTCCAAAGTTGACACAGAAGATATCATTCCTTACAAACTTAACAGACTGTCGCCCTGCTATCACGAGTTTAAGACCGCTATTCGTAACAACTTGCAATCACCCCGGAGAATTCTGTTCTCTCCTGCACAGTGAAGAGTGCAATATAGCAAGTGAATCTGTCAAGATTACACAACAAACAACTTTGTTATCCTACAAACATAAAGGGGGCTTCCAAATCTCAAGAAGCTCCAACAAGAACTTCTCCACTACAAAGAGCACCACCAATAGCAATATGTTGAAAATTAGACCAGTTGTAATATATCAAATTTGCAATAAAAACGGTAACTTGACATTCTTAATGCTAGCATAGGACAAATCTGCAGTACAAACCACCCTCAGCTGCGCCATCCACAACATCTAACACCTATCTACAACAGCAAGAATGGGTGTTGGATTTCGCAACGGCTCATCTTGCTCCACATATAACAAATTTACAACAACCAGTAACATAACATTGTTCTGACCATGTCGCAATTGGAAATGGTCACCTATCCAGAATGTTACCAAAACAAAAGTCAGAAGTTGCCTTTCTATTGTAGTATCAAAACTTATAAACTTTTGGAAATGATACATTCTGGCATATCGTAAGCTTTTTCCCACCATTCCGTTGAAGGCTATCAACATTATGTTACGTTTATTGACTCATTCTCTCAAATTTTTTTTCTTGTTTTCCATTAAAATACAAATGTGAGACTACTTCTTCAAAATAGAGGTGAATACATGTCAAGTGAACATAAAGCATATCTTCTTCAAAATATAAAAAGGGCCAAGACGAAATTAAAGTTGCCATAAAAAAGAACCAAACAAACTAAATTGGTTTCAATAGATTTAATTGTTAAAAAATATTATTGGAAATCAGAAGAGATGTTGAAAACCATTCCCAAATTTCAATTGTCAGATTCAAGGGTGCATTGGAAATTACTAAGACTTCTAAAAGAATTAATACATGTTGGTGTTAGATTATTATGGGACTGCAATTTAATTAATAAATGTGTTGGGTCATTATTTAATAAGTCAAAATTATTGTGGTCTAATTAATAATAAAGTTTATGACTTTAGGCACATTTGTCATGAAATTATAAGTGTGAATACTATGAAAGCAAATTCCAATTTAATGAGTGCGTAATGGAATTAAGCAATCCTTCGTAACTACCAGTTGGTTACTAATAAATAGAGGAGTAATGGTCCTCGATCCGCATACTTTTAAAACTCTCTCGTTCCCCATCAACGAGAGAAACCAAGGAAAACTCCGGAAAATCTGCAGATTGGAAGATCATCGCTCGCAATCGATCAAATGGATTCGAGTACGCTTCCGCTATCGTATCGATTCGATTTTTCTCATTAATTTGAACGTGAACGAAAGATTCTTGGCCATTTCTTAAGAGATTTTGATTCGATCAAAATCTATTTGTAAAATCTAAAGAAAATTTCTAACAATTGGTATCAGAGCCAGGTTCACGTTCTTGTTGTTCGTGTTTTTTTTATCCCTTTCGTTCTCCTTTACCCGCGAAGGATTCGCCCGCGAAAGGTTGCGGCGGCGGGACTACGGAGAAAGGAATGCCGCAGCGGGACTGCGACGTCGGTGGGTGCGGTGGCGCGTCCTCCGACGGCGGCAAAATCCGGCGAAAATCAAAACGAGCGGCGAAAGGGAGCCGCCGGAAATGGCGCCGGAGGGAGGCGCCGCCGGAGCGGCGCCGGAGGAGGGCGCCGCCGGAGGCGGCTCCGGACGGGGCGCCGGAGCCGGCGCCGGCGGCGCCTCGGCTCGCGAGCCTCGAACGGTTCGCGGACCGCGAACGGTTCCGCGGAGCGGTTCGCGGGTCCGCGAACCGGTCCGTGGACCGGGTCCACGGACCATTCCGTGGACCCGGTCCACGGAACCGGTTCGCAAACCCTGTCCGCGGAAAAAAAAAAATCAGAAAATTAAAATAAAATAAAATCAATTTTATTTTATTTTGTTTTGTTTTAAATTGATTTTCTTGATTTTATTTTATTTTGTTTAATTTAAATTTTAATTTACTCATTAATTAATTAATTAATTAACTCATTTTAATTTGGAAAATAAAATGAGTCATTTAAATTTAATGAGTAGATTACATAAATAAGTTAATTAATTTACTCATTTTAAAATGAGTAAATTAATTGTAAAGTTTAGGATTGATTAATTTTATAAAATCAATAATTTTGTTTTGTAAATCATAGAGCTTTTATGGCTTATAAATTAGCCCATTATTTATAAATATAAGATTTTATAAAATTAAATTAAAGTTTAAATTAAATTCGAATAAATGGTATTTTAAAAATTGTCCATCATTTTTAATGAACTTATTAAAGCATGATGTTGCTAAAGTGACCTCTCATGTGTAGATAGTTCATGACGAATGATGGATGTTGTGTGATGTAGGTTCATGCAAGTATTAATTGGCCCAAAGGAAAATTAATGCTTGCCGAAATGCATACACACTCGTGATGATAAACATGTAACAATTATAAACAATAATATATGAGTAATGAATCGATCCAAAGATAGATTTATTATTTGATATATGTTATTGTTAATGTTTGATCATTACAACAAGATTACTACTAGCAGTTAATATTACTGTCCAAAGACTTGATATTAATGTTGCATTAGGTATCTTGAGATGGGATTTACCATTAATTGAATTTAAACATTTTATTAATTAAATCTTTTGTTCATTTTTCAGTTGTTGCTTAATGTATCTGCTAATCTCGATTCGGTTCCAATCCTTAAGGGTGATAGTTTTAAGGATTGGAAAGAGAACATTCTCATCGTTCTTGGCTGCATGGATCTAGATCTAAGCATTAAGAATAGAAAAGCCCGCTCCTCTTACGGATGCAAGTTCCTCCGAGGATAGGAGAAACTTTGAGAAGTGGGACCGTTCTAATCGCTTGAGTCTAATGATCATAAAGCGCGGCATACTCGAGGCCTTTAGAGGTGCGAGTGTCTACGAGATCACTGATGCTGCAATTTTCCTTGCTGAAATTGAGAAACGCTTTGCAAAAAGCGATAAGGCTGAAACTGGTATTCTTTTAAAGAAACTGATTTCAATGAAGTTCAGAGGCAAGAAAAATATAAGGGAGTACATCATGGAGATGTCTAATATTGCTTCAAAATTAAAGAAACTAAATCTCGAGTTGACGGATGACTTACTTGTGCATTTAGTTCTTATTTCTCTTCCTCCACAGTTTGGCGATTTACGGTCGCGTATAATATGCAAAAGGAGAAATGGACTCTTAATGAGCTTATTTCTCATTGTGTGCAAGAGGAAGAAAGGTTGAAGCAAGGAAAGACTGAAAGTGCTCATCTGGTAAACACCTCTAAGGAAAGGGGCTCTAAAAGAAAGAATGAAGCTGCTAAAAGTAAGGGTCCTTCTCAAAAGAAACAAAATAAAGCTCAAAATTCAGAAAATATCAGTTGTTTCTTTTGCAACAAAGAAGGACATCGAAGAAGGAATGTCTTAAATATCATGCTTGGCGTGTAAAGAAAGGTACATTTTCTAACTTTGGTCCGTTCGAGGTAAATTTGGCTTCGGTACCTAGAAACACTTGGTGGTTAGACTGCGGTGCTACTACTAACATAAGTGTTTCAATGCAGGGTCGCTCGAGCTACCGAAAACCAAATGATGCTTGAAAGATGCATTTATGTGGGAGATGGAAAATCGGTAGAAGTGGAAGCAATTGGGCATTTTAGATTGTTATTATGTACTGGTTACTATTTGGATTTGATAGATACTTTTGTTGTACCGTCATTTAGACGGAATTTGGTTTATGTTTGTTGTTTGGACAAATTAGGTTATTGTTGTTCATTTCAAAACAGTTGTTTCAGTTTATCTATTAATTCCAATATTGTTGGAACCTGGTTCTCTAGTGGTATATGACAATCTTTATTTGCTTGATATCGTTGCTTCTTATAATGAAACTACGAGTGTGGAATCACGAGGTACTAAGCGAAAAATTAATAATGAAAATTCGGGAGCATTATGGCACAAGCGTTTAGGTCACATCTCTAGAAATAGAGTTGAAAGACTTAGTGTCGGATGGAATTCTAAATTCCATTGATTTTACAGACTTTGATGTCTGTATTGAATGCATTAAGGGAAAACAGACTAAAAGGAAGAAATTAGGTGCATATAGAGCTACAAAAGTCTTAGAATTGATACATACGGATGTTTGTGGACCATTTTCTACAGCTTCTGGAATGGTCAACAATATTTTGTATCATTCATAGATGATTATTCAAGATATGCATACCTATTTCTTATTAATGAGAAGTCCCAAGTATTGGACGTGTTCAAATCTTATAAAGTCGAAGTTGAAAACCAACTAAGCAAAAGAATAAAGAAAGTCGAATATGATCGTGGTGGTGAATACTACGGTAGATATGACGGTTCGAGTGAACAACGTCCGGGACCATTTGCTAAATTCCTAGAGGAGTGTGGAATTGTCCCACAATACACTATGCCGAGTTCACCTAGCATGAATGGTGTAGTCGAAAGACGAAATCGCACTCTTAAAGACATGGTAAGAAGTATGATCGGTCATTCTACCTTACCAAATTCACTCGGGGAGAAGCACTCAAGACGGCGACCTACATTCTAAATAGAGTACCAACTAAAGCAGTACACAATTACACCTTATGAGCTTTGGACAGGGCGAAAACCCAGTTTAAAGCATTTTCATGTTTGGGGTTGCCCAGCTGAGGCAAGGCCTTACAAGCCACTTGAGAAAAAGTTATACCCTAAAACAGTAAGCAGCTACTTTGTTGGTTATTCGGAGCGATCTAGGGGTTTCAAGTTTTATGATCCCAAATTAAAGATAATTTTTGAGACGGAAGCTGCAGTGTTCTTTGAGGATATTGAATTTGGGGGAGAAATCGAGTTAGAGACTTTGTCTTTGAGGAGGAATCGGACCATACTACTCTTGTTGAAGAGGAATTGGTTCATATTCCTGTAATTGTTTTCGATAATGATCGAATCTTACTCCGACATTGATCAAGTTGCAAATCAAGAACCCTCGAGGAACAAATTCAACAACCTCGAGAACAAGTTCAAGAGCAAGTGCTTTTGCGACGATCCACTAGGGAAAGAAGAAATGCTATTTCAGATGATTATATTGTATTTCTTCAGGAACATGAGGAAAATATTAGCATGATGGAAGATGATCCTATCAACTTTCATCAAGCTATGCAAAGTTCCAATTCGGAAAAATGGATCAAAGCAATGAATGAGGAGTATAAGTCTATGCAAGACAATAAAGTTTGGGAACTTGTTCCATTGCCGAAGGAAAGAAACCCATTGGTTGTAAATGGATTTTTAAAACTAAAAGGGATTCAAAAGGTAATGTGGAAAGACATAAAGCTCGTCTTGTAGCTAAAGGCTTTACTCGAAAGGAAGGGATTGACTATAAAGAGACCTTTTCTCCGGTTTCAACAAAGGACTCTTTTAGAGTAATCATGGCACTTGTTGCTCATTATGATATGGAGCTACATCAAATGGATGTCGAAGACCGCATTTCTCAATGGAGACATTGATGAAACGATCTATATGGTGCAACCGGAAAACTTTGTAATAGGAGACCCAAAGAATATGGTTTTGCGAATCGACGAAATCCATTTATGGGCTCAAACAAGCTTCCCATCAATGGTATCACAAATTTCATCAAGTGATTCTTTCATTTGGTTTTGAAATGAATGCGATTGATGATTGTGTGTATCATAAATTCGGTGGGATAAAACATATTTTTCTGATTTTGTATGTGGATGACATACTGCTTGCCACAAATGATATAGGCATGTTGCAGGAAACCAAAAGATTTCTATCAAATAATTTTGAGATGAAAGATCTTGGTAATGCCTCATTTGTTTTAGGAATTCAAATTCACCGAGATCGTTCTCAGTGTATTCTTGGATTATCACAAAGAGGCTATATTGATAAAGTGCTTAAAAGATATGGCATGCAGAATTGTAGACCAATTGACACCTCGTCGCTAAAGGAGACAAGTTCGGTCTCAATCGATGCCCAAAAGGAAACCTCGAGATTCGGGAAATGCAAAAGATTCCCTATGCTTCGACAATATGGAGTCTTATGTATGCTCGAAGTTTGTACGCGGCCAGATATTGCGTACATTGTTTGAGTTTTAGGCAGATACTTAAGTAACCCATGAATGGATCATTGGAAAGCAGCCAAAAGGGTTATGAGGTACTTAAAGAGAACAAAAGATTACATGCTTACATATAGGAGATCAGATCATTTGGAGATCATTGGGTATTCGACTCCGATTTTCCTTGGATGCCAAGACGACGAGAAGATCCACATCAGGCTACATATTTTTGTTAAGTGGTGGAGCTATATCCTGGAGGAGTGCAAAACAAACACTAATAGCTTCATCCACTATGGCAGCAGAGTATATAGCATGTTATGAGGCATCCAACCAAGGCATATGGCTGAGAAATTTTGTCACTAGGCTGCGCATTATGGAAGGGATTGAAAGACCACTAAAGTTATTTTGTGACAATAAATCAACAGTATTGTATTCCAATAACAACAGGAGTTCATCCAAGTCAAAGCATATTGACATCAAATTTCTTGTTGTGAAGGAAAGAATACAGAGTGGCCAGATTTGCATAGAGCATATTGGAACAAACTCCATGATTGCGGACCCCCTTACAAGGGTCCGATACCTGAGGTCTTTCATGAGTATCACTGCTCATATGGGTGTTATAAAGCTTGAGGAAATTTAGATTCAGTGGGAGTTTGTTAACTTATATTTTAGCTCTATGTTTTATTTTGTGTACAAAACATATTTGGATATTTTCTGATCAGAAATATGGTATTTTATTCAGTTCAGTACACTCTGTATAGTTAAAGTTTGATCTCACTTAAGTAAAGTAGGACCAGTTGAAAATTGACATGAACTGACCACCTTACATGTAATTTTCATTCCACACATTTATGATTGATCTATGTCATTTGATTATATTAATATATGTGACCATTGATGGGTTTAGTTGTGATAAATACAATGAAAACTGCTTTGATCCTATATTGATATGATTAATGGACCGTGATCGTAATGTGCCTTTATAATAATGACAACAAATTTTGAGCGCTCTAAGGTTGACACATTTATTTTTTACATATATAGTCCAGTGGGAGATTGTTAGATTATTATGAGACTACAATGTAATTAATAAATGTGTTGGGTCATTATTTAATAAGTCAAAATTATTGTGGTCTAATTAATAATAAAGTTTATGACTTTAAGCACATTTGTCATAAAATTATAAGTGTGGATACCATAAGAGCAAATTCCAATTTAATGAGGGCGAGTGGAATTAAGCAATCCTTTGTAACCACTCGATTGGTTACAATAAATAGAGGAGTAATGGTCCTCGATCCGCATACTTTTAAAACTCTCTTGTTCCCCATCAACGAGAGAAACTAAGGAAAACTCCGGAAAATCTGCAGATTGGAAGATCATTGCTTGCAATCGATCAAATGGATTCGAGTACGCTTCCGCTATTGTATCGATTCGATTTTTCTCATTAATTTGAACGTGAACGAAAGATTCTTGGCCATTTCCTAAGAGATTTTGATTCGATCAAAATCTATTTGGAAAATCTAAAGAAAATTTCTAACAGTTGGAACTTCCATTAAGGGAGCATGCTTGCTTGTGATTCCAACATAAAGCTTCATTTTTTCAACAATTTATGTTGCAATTTCCAAAGCAAATAATCTCTTTTTACAAATTTAAAATTTTATATATTTATACATTTTAACACTTAAGCAATCTAGTTAAATCACTCAAAACAGTTTGGAAACTTGTTTAAAAAATTTAAGTCAATTAGTTGAAGTATAAGTTTAATATTTTGCTTTTTAATGATTTAATTATTATCAAACTAAATTTAATTCAGATTTTTATTAACAATTATGCTAATTGATGATTAATTATTCATTAAGCTAATTAATCATTAAAATTACTTTTAGTAATCTAATACTATTAAACAAACAGTTAACCTTTATTATCTAATAATTAATAATTTATTTATTTATTAAACTACTTGATAACTATAATTATTTATAAAATTAATTGAAATTTTATATATAATTTATTTTTTTATTAATTAATTCTTAAATAGTTACATATAAGCTTATATAAATATAGTTAATAGAAAATATAGTAATTAATTGTTAGATCATAATCTATTAAATTAATGAAAATTCATTTGAATAAAATTAAATTAAAGCAAAACAATTATCTTCCCCTTCACCTCTCTTGCCTTAAACGCTCGCATATATCCGTCCTACCTCTTCCGATTCAGCCCGATACCATTGCCCTGGTGATCGAACCCTTCTTGCCTTAAACGGTCATGATTAAAGCTAGTTGGGAAGGCAACGATGAGATCGCAGCTTGCAAAAATCCGCCCCACTTGTTTAACGTTCGAGTCCATTGAGTAAAGTAGCCCTCGTCTCTCTCCCCCTTCCCCCCACCCATGTTTCAGCTTCTCGAAATCCCATAAATCTTACTTCCGACGGAATTTACAAAACCTTGGATTTAAAGATATCATTTTTGTTGTTTGTAGAATTTTGGTTAAATTCTACTACCAAACAACCCCTAAAAGCGTTTACAACATTTATAAATTTATGAATGTTTGTTATATGCCAATAAATATGCATTTCACCTTCATACAAAGTACAATATTATCAAATTAAACTGAAATGCATTGTACAAAATCTAAATGCCATCAAATAAACAGAGATCATTTGGTGCAATGTCAGAAGTGCATATTGGTTCCAAAATTGTACGCAATCACATGCTGTAACTTTGTGTGTGTGTGTGTGAGAGAGAGAGAGAGAGAGAGAGAAATTTTCTATGTTTTCTTTATTAGCATTTGACCAAATATTTATAAAATTTGGAAGGTGATTTCAATTATAGTGCTTAGTTTAAAAAATTAACAATCAAAAAGTACTTTGAGTGTGTGATAAAAAATGAAAAATATATGAGGTTGTAATGCATGTTGAGAGCATACGAAATTGAATGTTGAACTGAATGTCGAATTATAAATTGACATGTTATCAACTTAATGTTTTTTCCTGCTCTCATTCAACTATAATTTCAGAGTTGTGACTCCTTCAACCCCGGACTCATATCGAATATACTGACCTTGGAGATATTTGATCTTAACAAATTCGGAGTTTCAACTCCTCAGAGCTAGTCTTGGCCTCACATGGCTTTTTCACCATTTTATTCATCTAGAAGAAAAGAAGTCTGGGTGAGACAAATAAAAAATGATTATACATTAGCAGAAGATAAAATAAGCACACAAAGCACTCGGCCTCCAAGAGCCCAATACATTCATGAGATAATATATTCTCAGGAATATAAATAGTCGAATGACTGGGTGGGGACTTCCGTGATTATTCAATCCTCTTATATTGTTATTTTGGGGTACTTCACAATCGTTGTTCATTGGGGGCCGCTTGGTAGGAGCGATTTTTACGTATGGAGACCGTACACAGAACAACATACGATCTCAATCATAGCCCTTCATCTTGATTTTTTTAAAAAAATTAAGTGGGGCACACTCCCATACACTTTTTAGGGGATGGACAGTTGTGATTGGAGACCGTACTCAGTTCTGTGTACGGTCTCCGTATCCAACTTTTTCCGCTTTGTAGATACCACAAAGACTGGCTCAGAATGTCCCTTCTTAGATTTCTTGAATATTACAATCGTAGATTGCTCGGGGTGGAATGAAAGTTTGGTCTTAAACAATTATTCCTCGCATACAAATTCATGAATATATTGTGTCTCGAACAACAACTTCTTGCAAAGAAGAATCTCATGAAACATTGTCTCATCGGTTCCTTCATCCAACGTCTTGTGCTTAAATATAATGTGATCATGTGTGTTGCTAAAGTACCCACATAGCCAACCAGCATAGCCACTCTAAAATTGTTGGCATTAACCACAAACCGTGATTCCTTAGAAAAACAGTCAGCTCAATAATGATTGTCACCATCCGACATGACAACTGAGCAACACAAACTCCAAACACCTTCATGATTTCAATAAACTCAGGTGACGGAGGAAGTCGTAAGTCAGCTCTTAAAGCTACCTCATGAACAACAATATATCTTGAAGGAGAAAAATACGCTATGTAGACTGAAGTCGGCAATTTCACGACCATGTCGTTCGGGACTAGTATTTATTTTGAAACAAAATCAAGTCGCTCTTTGTCAGAATTAATGTCGCATTCTTCAAATTCTGACCCGTCCTTTGGTTCTCAGCGGTCGTCACTTCCATAATGCAAAGGAATATCTCGTTACTCACTTAGTATGCAGAACGAGGATGACTTTTATCTTCGCCGCAACACGCAAGAAGATTTTGTTGCTCAACTGCTATGTAGGACAATGACAATTTTTCTCTTCGTCGCAACATGAAAAAAGATCTCATTGTTCGTCAACTATGCAGGATTGTGACAACTTTCCCATTGGCCGCAATACGAAAGTTCTCGTTACTCGCCTGCTATGCATAATGGGGACAACTTTTCTCTTCGCAGCAACATGAAAGAAGATCTTGTTGCTCACATGCTACGTGGGACAGGATTTACTTTCCGCTTGGCCCAACAAGAAAGAAGATCCCTTTGCTCGTTTGCAACGCAGGATGAGAACGATCATCCTTTGCACCGCAACACCAAAAGAAGGCCTTGTTGCCTATCCTGCTGCACAGGATGGGGACAACTTGCTTAAAATAATAATAATAAAAAAAGAAGTTTAACATGCCAGGCTGAAAAAAAAATGTTTTCATCAAAAAAATTTCTAGAAAATAGCAAAAAAAAAAAAAAAAAAAAAAAAAATCTTCTAACTGAGTTGGTAGTAATCTGAAACACAAAGCAAGCAGAAAATTATCCCAAACAGATCCTTAGCTGCTAGTTAGACTCAAGTTGGTTATTGGGTGAGATAAGCATCCATAACTTACTAGTGGAGTAATTAAACTTTCGTTCAATTCCACTCAATCCCTAATTAACAAACTTGAACCTCATTTGAGCCCATTTACAAACTACTCTCACTGTTTATGAGTCATTTTTGTTCTACAAGTATTTGGATGTATAGTGCAAATACAGAACGTATGAGAACATGGATTTATATTTCATAACATTAATCGGTGCCCCTCACAATTTCATAAATACAATGAGTAAAAATTACAACTAAAATGAAAAATCATTTGATTTGAGTAACTTTATTGTAAGCCAAAAATTTATTTGTATAATATGGGCTCCCAAAATTCATGCCACCTCAAAAATTGAATGTGTGGGTTTACTTTAGATTATGAGTCAATTTTTCAAAAGACATTAGATTGTAAATAAGACACTATCCAAAGATTTTACTCTTATATAGTGATAAATTTTTGATATGAGGTTGGAGATTTCTCATAGACGCAAACCACTATAGTTAATTACGCTTCTCGATAATATGAAAGAATTTTCGATTAAAGCTAATCATTAAAGCGTTGATTACTCAATGTACAATAACATTAATTATGGTTTTATGATATGCAATTTAATTGAATTTTAAATTATAAGAATTTATCACTATAAGTTTTGAGAGCATATGATTGGGGGAATGATGATGAACTTAATTAAGATCTCATACATATATAATTTCATGTTGTCGTGTACCCTGGTCTACATTTTCAGAGGGTGCATTCGACCTAATCTGATCGAAAAATTTTTATTAGCAGTCATGCAATGCTCCGTTCAAGAGAACATTGTAGACCTGAGGTATGTAAATGTTTGTTTAAATGTATTAATTTAAGTTCATAATTGTTAATAGAGGGTGTTGTGCCCAATGCGTTTTATGATTCACTTCTCAAAGGGCGAACAACAATTTAAAAATATGCAGGCTAAAAACCATAACTTTCTTAATAAAATAGGATAAACAAATTAATATTAAAGAATTGAAAACAAACCCTTAATATATTTTTCATATAAATTATGTATGGACTCGAAATAAAGAATTGGAAACTTATGATAGTTAAGTTGTTGAAAGTTCTATTTGAAATTTGTCTTCAGATTTGATTTGCATTGTATTCAACAATTAGGTGCTTTAAAATATTACTCTTAGAGATAAACTTATTCTAAATAATTAAACATGTTGAAAAGTTGATATGTTCAAAAGTCAATGTTATGTGAGACATGTGATACAAGTGTGTGTGGTAGTTGTGGTAGGTGAAAAATGAATGATTAAGATTAGTTTTATTAGTGAATAATGTGCAGTATTGATTACTTTTTAAAATGTATACATACCATATACTTTTATGGGTTGTGAATTAAGTGTCAAGAAAGTTTTGTAAGCTTCTAAATAAAGTTTGTGTGAGTTTGAGAACTATATTTTGTGATTTTGAGTTTATGAGATTTAGTTTTCCTTTCAAGTTCCGATGCTTACCATGACCAATTACGATAATTGGAACAACAAGATGAATCATTTACTAAGTGCAAAAGATATGAAGGTATCATCAGGAACGGTTATAAAGAGCAAGATGATATTGCTCTATCTAATCTTTGAGAGATTTAAGAAAGTGGGACAAAAATGCTCTCTATCCCATTTATCAAGTGGTGGATGAAGATTGGTTCGAGAAGATCTCAAGTGCAACCACAACAAAAGAAGCGTGTGAAAAGGTTCAAACTTGCAACAAAAGAGTGGAGTAATCAAAAAGATTCGTCAAAAAACTCTTAAAAGTGAGTTTGTGTTTTTATCAAAGGAGAAACCTGAATTAATTTACGATTATTTCTTCATGGTGTTGACTATTTTCAATCAATTAAAAAGAAATTGTTAAGATACGAGTGAAATAAAAATTATAGAAAAAATCCATTGCTCTCTTTATCCAAAATTTGAGCATATTACTACTCTATTGAAAAAAACTAAAGATTTAGAATCAATGAGTGGAGAGTAATTATTGGGTTCTTTGCATGCTCATGAAGAAAAATTGAAGAGGAAGAAAATACAACATGAAGCAATGACACTAATTCTTCTAACTCAATTTGAAAGAAGAAATCTTTGACAATGATAAATGCCAAAGTAAAAGAGGTCTAGAGGACATGACCTAGGATATGGCCGTGGAGAAGGAATAGATGCATAAACAATAATTTCAACAACTTCATTAATAAAGATAGAAGTGGAAATCAACAAACATCAAAAGGTCATGAAAGAGAAAATTCATGACCAAGATATGATTAGGGCTGTCAAAACGGCTTATTGTTCGTGAACAGCTCGTGTTCGGCTCGTTAAGAAGCTCGTGTTTGGCTCGTTCGCTAAGTTAACAAGCCTTAACGAGTCGAACATGAACAAAGATTTGTTTGTTCTTGTTCGGCTCGTTTTGGCTCGAAATACTATTCCTCGATTATATATTTACATGAACAAAGAGTTGTTCGTTCGTGTTCGGCTCGTTTTGGCTCGAAATACTATTCCTCAATTATATATATATATATATATATATATATATATATATATATATATATATATATATATATATATATATATATATATATTAATAAGTAGTATTTTTAAAAAAATTTAAAAGATTTGTAATCAATTAAAATTATTAATTAGGTAAATATAATAAAAAGTATTAAATTAGATTTAAATGATATTTTAATATAAACAATAATTCTTAAATCTTGCCTCAACCATTAACATCTTATGGTTATGTGATTATGATTGTCAAAACGATTCTTTGTTCGTGAACAACTGGTGTTTGGCTCGTTAAGCAAATGAGCCGAACACAAACACACTTTTTGGGCTAACACGAGCTGAGCGCGGTGTTCAGCTGGTTTACACCCCTGCCTCCAAGAATTAATTCAGCCCAAATAATTTGGTAATGCGGACCATTGGCCGGACTGGCCCGGCTTCACTGTAGAGGGAGAGGGAAACGACGAGCCAGGGGGAGGAGAGATCACGCGAGATCCAACAGTCATAAGGGAGGTTAACCGATCTCTGTGTCCGCCGGCGAGGCTTCAAGTGTTGATTGGGAAGGTTTGATGCCCTAACTTGTCCTCTCATCTCTTCCCCTGTTCCATTGTTTCCCAACTCTTTTTTTTCTTCCGTCCTCCTCGAATTTGCAATTTGAGGGTTCTAGGAACCCTTGATAAGCATTACTGTTCACAGGAATGTCATCGCCTAACTGAGGAGATCGTCTTTTGGAGGTTTCAGCTGGATAGGGTTTAATGCTTGTTCATTCTATTTCCTCTATTTCTTTGGGGTAAGCAAAATTTGAATTTCATATCTTTTTCTTTAATTCATAATGTTAATATATCGTTTCAGTCATAAGGATAATTATGCTTGTCATCATGACCAGGGCTTTATTAAATTATTTTGTAGCAAGTTCAAAACTAGAGAATGCCATAAGTTCATTGCAATAAGAAGTTTACTTTTTAGGCTGCGTAGCTTGTGATATCTAACTATTGAATGGGCTACTATATGCATGTAAGTTGATTTAGAATATACGCGATTCCTTTGTGTTGGCAGTAAGGTATATGTTAATATTCTTCTTAAAAACTTCGAATTATTTATTTTCATATTGTTCATTTTTGTTTAGATTGTTTGTTGCGGACTCTTTGTTGTTAATGTTGAGCTTCATATTGTCCATTTTTGTTTAGATTGTGTAGCATTTTTTTTTTTTATGAGCATATTAGAATGTTTTATATCTCATCGGTTTGTTAAGTAATGTTTTTTAATCATAAGAATGAGCCAATGAGTAGGGGTGGACACTATTTGGTTGCGTTCCTAACAGGACTTTGTTTGGAATCGAATTAAATTGAACTACAAACCAAAATTGAACCGCTTTCGGTTTGGTTTTCGATTTTGATAAAAACTTCTACGTCGATGTGGTTGTAAATATTATTGAATCAATGCATTAGGAATGGTTGTAAAGAATTATTTACATGCACATATAAGTACAAATTCTATCACGCGAAGTATTAATAATTGACTAAGTTGGCATTTAAATTATAAATGAGTGTTCATTATTTTGTATTCTTTAATGATCTATTACTTATTCTCCTAATCAATTTTGTTCAATATTTTCTTTTTATAAAAAATGCAAACTTAACCAAACGAAACAAAATCAATTTAATAATTTTGGTTTGATTCGCTTTTTTGGTTCGAATGGTCTTTTGTCCACTTATATTAATGAGTCACTACTAGTGAATTGATGAATCCCACTTGACGTGCTGTGAGGTGCAGTGTGAACGTTTTAGATATCTCAGATCTATTGTTTAAAGTAATGTTGGTATAGATGGGGGTGTGATTAGTATAATTCAAATTGGTTGTTAAAGTGGAGGAATACATCAGGCCTTTTGTGATAGAAAAATATCGCTTAGACTTCAAGGAAAAAAATATAAGATGGTGGTGAGATCTGCAATGCTTTTTGGCACAAAATGTTGGCCTTTAAAAGAGAAGCGTAAAACTAATTTAATTGTTACTAAGATAAGAATGCTTAGATAGGTGAGTGGCTTGGCACTTAAAGACAAAATGTGAAATGGATGTATCCATGAAAAGGTTTGTGTGGATCCAGTTGCAAACAAGATTAGAGTCATCTTAGATAGTTTGGTCACTTTAAATTTCGACCATCTGACGATCCTGTTAGGAGATAGATGCTTTAGATTTGACTTATGTTAAGAAAGGTAGAGGTAGACGTAAAAAGACATGGATATCTTGTATTAAAATGATCAATTTATTAGAATTAAATGAAAATATGACACTCAATAGGACACATTAAACATCTTAGATGGTTCGTTCCAAGTTTTTTCACTTGAGGGTCACTATGCTTTAAAGTTTATATGGTTGTGATGCAGATTTAGTGAGGTAAATTCTAATCATTACCCCCTTGGTATAAACAATAAGGCCACATGTGTTGGTTTATATTGTGTGTGAGTGTTTGTTGCCACCTCTGTCCGTTAGTATTGTGTACGTGTTATAAACATATAATATCATAACAGATTTTGGAACTTATCAAGATGTTTAAGTCGTATGTTTTAACATTGCTAGTATTTTTTTTTTCTTTGCTGCACAATTACTTAGCAATGATACAATGTTCTTGCGTAGGGAATGTGGTCTCTCTCTCTCTATGCACACGAGCGCCCATGTGTGGGTGTGGGTGTACGGGCGCGTGCGAGCGCGTGCATAACTTTTTTATGTCATTTTCTCCCTTTGTTTTCTTTGATATTTTCATTAACAATGATATTCTGAGGAGCTTTATCATCGTTTAGTTTGATCTTTTGCATAAAGGTCCTTCTCATGAGAACTCAATTTAATATTTGTATTTTTACAAATTTTCCTCTGAGGCATTTGATTTTAGTTGTATATTCTATTGCCTTCAGGTTGCATGGCTTTTGGACAGATGAAAAGGGTCATGAATTTAAGATTTTATAGTTCAAAAGTTGAATGGAAGAGGCTAAGACCTATGATTCTAGAAAGAATTAGGAACCGGGCTGGAGATTATCCTGTAAAAAGCATGATTCCCGTGGCGGAAGATGTACTTGAAGCAAGAAAGCTTCTAAGAGACGGTATTTCTGTCCTACTGAAATTTATACCAGTCAAATCATGCAAGTAAGCGGAAACAATTTTTGAATTCTTGATCCTTAACCATCAATGTTTTATTTTTTGGGCATTTACATACATACCATACAATTCTTATATATTTGCACATCTAACACATAAATTCAAATTTTAACTTCATATAAGAATATCACTCTTACCAACTTTTAAAAGTGAAACACATAAGTTTATATCACCAAAGTGTTATAAATACAAATGTCAAACTTTAGGTGTTATATTTGTAAATACGTAAGAAATATATGGCTTTTATATAAAATTTCCTGAACTTTTTAGTTTTGCTAACGTCTTGTTATCAAACATTCGGACGAATATGGCATGCCCAAGATGTGGTTGGCAGAACTTAAGTGAAAATTGGCCTCATGATTTGTTTATGCCTACTCATTTAAGGCTTAATAGCTACTCTCAATTTGTCAGCGATTTCATCAAGTTAGGTTAAGACTTCTTTATACAAGTTCCTTACTACACCAAATTATTTGTCACATAAAATTCTAGTGAAATTTGGTTATATGCCTTATGTATTTTACAACAAGTAACCATTGAATCTTGTTATATATACTAATACCAGAGTTAACCCAAGTCACAATAAAAATGTAAATATTATTGTTAAACTTTCAGAGGCTACAATGAAACCTCTTCAAAACAAGAATAAAACAATACAAAACACACAGATGGCTCTCTAGGATGAAAGCAAGATGGGTGAACACTGGTTGGACAATAGCTGGGACAACTGGCTCGCTGGTGTGACAGCAACAGGAGAGGTTAAAGGGGGTGCAGACAGTAGCTGGATAAGGTGGAGGGGGTTGCGGTAACAACTTGGGGAATTGGAGAGGGGTGCGACAGGTCTTGTTGGATTGGAGGGATGTGAGGGCAGTCGGAGATGTGGAATTGGATGCGATAACAATAGGTGAGATGGAATGGGATTGATGGCAACAGTCGGGGCTGAGGGATAGGTTGGCAGTAATAGTAGGAGGGCATCGAAATGAATAGCAACAGCAGGAAAGTGGGGTAGTAGCTACCGGCAGGGAAAGTGGGAGAGGGCTAGTGCTCATGTGGGTGGGCAACAAATAGGTAAGGGAGAGTAGGTAAAGGATAATTATCACAACGGGAGCAAGTTAATATCACTACCTCGGACAAGCTATAGTTGGAGTACATTCTCGCATTCAGATACAACCCTAGACGGGAAAAAAGCTGGTGACGGCAAGCCGGACAGAAATCTCCAAAGCAAAAACTAATCCTAATGAAATACACACACACACACAAACAGATATATATATATATATATATATATATATATATATATATATATATATATATATATATATATATATATATATATATATATAGAGAGAGAGAGAGAGAGAGAGAGAGAGAGAGAGAGAGAGAGAGAGAGAGGTTTGAGTGTTTTTGGTGTATGAGATTGTTTGCAGTTAGATTATTTGCTCTGAAATTTATGATTGCCTCTTGATTTTTTCTTTCTGTTGTTTTGTGATTTTGGTATGATCTTTTTTATTCATCATTGTTTGGGTGATAGATATGTGTGATTTGTCGAGAGACGGTTTAGATGAGAAATTAAAGTTTCTTATATAAAAAATCTTTTGGAGGGAGGGGGGGGGGGGGAATTTTTTTAATGTCTAATTGCACAAATCCACGATTTATAGTGTAAATGTAATTCAAGCTTTTTGCATTGAAACAACAGAGAGGAGGAGTAATCAAGTTTCTTTAGATCCATAAATCTCGACTTTAGGATATGTGTGATAATATCTTATATGCTTTCTCACTTTTATACTCATGACACTCATGATGATGTATCGTTAGCTATATGAATGTGTTCTCATGTAAGGTTTGAATTAATCCACTGAAAAGTTATTGTTTGGAGGCCCATACAAAATATCCTCTCAGCTTATGTATTTGAAGAAAATCACTCCTTTACATTCCCTCTTTATAAAGAAAATTCTCATTTAACTCATTGCTCACTCCTATGATCTGTGAGAAAAAAAAAGCTCACCTATTCGCTGCTCTTGCTATTGGATTCACGATTTAGCTCAATGCTCAGTCCTCTGTGTTGAATTTATTTTTAGGTGTTAGATATGTAAATACATCAGAATTATGTGAGTGAAAGTTAGGTGAGGAACGATTCTCATTTCTTTTGGATGGACAGTTTTTGGCCTCTTTTTTTCTCACAGAGCATTGCTGAGATACTTTTTTTTTTTAATGATGAAAATGTGATGATTGGGATCATTTTCTTGTTCTACCTTTTTGCTCATTTACTATTCATGAAGAAGGGGGTATTCTTTCTAGACCATATGTGCAGTTTATTCCGAAAGAATATGTTTATGATGATGTTTTTTAATTTGATTTTGGTCTTCTTTACTTGTGCTTTATTGGATTAGTAGAATGTGAATGAAGGCAAATAATTTCTTGGCCTTATCCTTTACAATAAATATGAAAGCTTCATTGTAAAATTAATTCTTCATACATGTATATGCATTGTTATTGAAACTTCCAATGCCTCTTGTGTTGTTTTATTTATGATTTTTCGAAAGAAAGAGGTAGCTCTTTTTCATATTGAACTTGAATCATGATTGTTAGTAGCTTTGATATATATGTGACATAGTAATTAATCCCTTTATATTACATTGTTTTGTGATGGGAATATCTAAGGACGAAACATGTGCTACATCGAAGAGAAATTAAAATAATATTTTGTGATATATGCTTACAAGCGGTTGAGACAGGCAATCGACCTAACATGCACTTTAATAAAGAGGGGTGACAAAATATAATCAAGAAATTTAAAGAAAAAATTATGCGAGAATATGATAAGACCCAATTAAAAAATAAATGAAATGACATAAAAAAGATTGGAAGGTGTGGAAGGAGTTAAAACAAGGTGAAATTGAGCTAGGTTGAGACAACTAAAAAGAGTCACGGACTATTGATGCCTCGACCAAATGGTGGAAAAGGAAGTTGGAGGTACAACTTATTCATATATATATACATTTAATACAGATGCATGAGTACATAATATTTACTCTTACGTTATTTTTCATTATAGGTATTGCCTGAAGCAAAATAAAATTAGATATTATGGTATATATCCTGAATTAGATGGTAAGCTTGATGTAATGTTTGGAGGATTTGTTGCCACTGGTGTTCATGCTTGGACTTCAAGTCATCAACTTTTTGAAAACTTAGTAAATGAGTCAGAACCTTGAAGATGAAAACAGCTCGGATGATCTTGTTGAAATGTCATTCAAACCTAGTAATAGTAGTCATAAAAGTCGTTCATCAGGACACAGTGGTGGGGAAAAAAAAGATGATAGGAGCATTAAACTTCTTATTGGATGTATTAAACTCTGCATTATCATAAAATATGAGTTCAAGGATATCTACTGACTCGAGAATTATGCATTGCAACTGTGGCATGCAATATTGTGTATTTACGCCATGAAGAGAAGTTATTTATAGGAGAATATTTTATAGGTGTCCCGGAAACAAATCGCTTGATAATTGTGGCTTCTTTAGATAGGTTGACTACTGTGAGGCTACTTCAGATAACGACCATGTGCGGCTAGCGGCTTTGGAAAGAAAATTATCTAAATGCTTGATCGTGTAGACATGAAGACTAATATTATAATAATATTACTTGTTATGTTATTTTCAAATTTTGTGTTATTCAATGTAAAGTGATTTATAGCTTTTAATATAATATATTAGACTTTTAATTTTTGGTAATATCTTGAAATTTATTTATGATGTTCAGTTCTGAATTATTTCTAAAATGGTGAATTTCTCTTACTTTCTGAAAGGCATTATTTGTAGCACAACAGATTTTGAACTGAATTGTCCAAATAGACAGTGCTTCTACTGCACCAACTTCCTCGCAACAGTTTCTACGGGCAAAAAATTCACAACTATTTTTTTAAAAGTGCTGTAATTATCTCGAAGAGACCCTTTTTTTACATGCGTTTGAATAAATATATATATAGATTCCTCATACCATAAGTAGTGGATAAGATTAACAAAGATTTAATTGAATGTAAGATTAAGATTTATTCGACCAATCTCGGTAGCCAACGACAATGGAAATTGCATCATCAAGAAAGAAAGATTGCCCAACTGAAGACTTCATGATCTGCAAATTAGTTTTTTATTTTTTTCCTTTCCTTTTATTTATTTTTCTTTTTTTTTTCTTTTTTTTTGGGGTAATTTTGTTCACATCGCACTAGAGCTGCATTAATTATTCTCATACCTTCAGACATTCAAAATCATACGGACACTTTGAAGTGAACTATACTGCCTTAATGCTGGTCAACATAGAACTATGGTAAAATTGAAATTAAATTGATTGGGATGGAGTGGAGGAAGAAGTGAAGATTACAAATTTATTTGGCTCGTTGGTTCTACTTTTGAGTTCCCAGTATTTAAAAAAACTGAGAATCATCCCTTAGCTTATCATTTCTGTCATGGATCTATTGCACATTTTTCCAACTGAAATTGTGTTATGTACCTCTAGGAATTGGGCAAAACTCTTTTCAAAAAGGTTAAAGACATTTTATTTTGACGAGATGTGTTTCTTTTGTAAGCATTTAAACTCCTAAGCCCCCGGATTGATTAATAATTTATAACAATCCATGATATTGCATGTGTATCTTTATCTACCTACAAACTGGGATTGCAGTCTTTTAATTTCTCTCATTTATATGGTCTATAGAATATGTGTCTAGAGTGATAAGTTGTTAGTCAGCTGCGTTGTCAGTTGTAAGTCCCCTCTGACCTGGGTTTGATTCCTAGGGGATGGCTAGCACGTATGGGGAGCAGTGTTTCTAAATATTGCCCTTTTTAAAAAAAGAAAAAATATGATCAATAGAATATCATATGGGACAATATAAAGTCCAAACAAGGAAAAACTGTCTTTGCATACTGAACTCTTTGATGATTATGAAAAACCACAGCTTTGTTGAAGATTTAATTTATGAATAGGGAAATTTAAATACACACCACACAATTCTTTTGTATTTACATATGTAACCCCTAAAGTTTGATATTTACACTTATAACACCTTGGTGTCATAAACTTATGCAAGAAAATGTGTATTTCACTTTTAAAAAGGTGTTGGTGGTGGTGCTACTTTTGATTTGACATTAAAGATTTGAGTGATATGTGTTAGGTATGGCTCATATAGCGGAAATTTGGAGTCTCTTGGTAAAAAGGTTTGCCCATGAATTATTTCTCATAAGGGGCTGGATATTCGCCAAGGTGAAGATTTGTTAGGTATGGCTCATATACCAGAAGTTGAAGTCTCTCGGAATAAAGCGGGTTGGGGAGAGCGAGGGCGCGTTAGTAATTTATCTGTGGATTTTTTATATGTCTATATATATGTGTAATCCTATGGGTATGAAACTGAGCTGTAATAGAACTCCTCTTCGCCGCTCTGCTCTGGAGGATGCAGGCATCTTTGCCGAACCTCGATAAATCTCTATGTTCTTCTGGATTTGTGTGATTCTTGCATTCCTTTGCCCTAAATTGCAGAACAATATGCATGTTAATATGAATGTTTTGGTGATAGTAATGGAAATATATAAGAATTGTGTGGTGTGTTATGTAAATGCCCCTTACGAATATGGTTTACATGACATGTGACAGGTTCTGCCCCGAGGTTTTCATTGGTCCCAGAGGCCATGAAATAAAAACTTGCCGTAGCTACAAACGAAACATCAATGGCGGCATCCACCACTGGACTGACGGCGACATCAACGACATCCTCAGTCCTGTCGAAGCCTTTCACTTGCAGACCATGTTTCAAAAAATTATCAAACACGAGCAGCGATTCGACTTCGACCGCATCCCCGCAGTGCTCGAACTATGCTATCAGGCAGGCGCCGACATTCCGAACGAAATCCTGCCCAATCCCAATCCTAATCCAGATAATTGGGTCGACGTCAAGGCCGATGAAATCAGTCGAATCGCTCAGAGCACCATGGATGCTTGGGAAAGACTGAGGGTAGGAGTGCAGAAGCTTCTGCTGGTTTACCCGGCTAAAGTCTGCCAGCATTGCTCTGAGGTTCATATCGGACCATCGGGGCACAAAACGAGGCTATGCGGCGTGTTCAAGTTCGAGGGATGGCGGGGGATTCACATGTGGAAGAAGGCGGAGGTGGACGACTTGGTGCCGCTTAAGCTGGTCTGGCATCGGAGGCCGCGTGATCCTCCGACGCTGTCGGACGGTGGTCGTGGGTTTTACGGCCATGCGCCTGCTGTTGTGGAAATCTGCTTGCAGGCAGGTGCGAGGATTCCTAAGAAGTACTATTGTATGATGAAAATGCAAGGTTTGCCACCTCCTTGATGAGAAATTATTGGAACCAGGAGTTTTGATGGAATTTTAATCAGCACTTTAATCAGGATCTGTCACATATACAGACATATCATCAGTTTAATACATGTATAATATGTACACGTGATAGACCCTCATTGAAGTCCTAATCATGAAATAAAAAAAGAAAGATTTACATGCATACCATTTGATTCTTATGTATTTACATAACTAACACTTAAAACTTCAACTTTCACAAATATATGACCTTACTTGTTAATGAAAAAGTTTATTTCACTTCTTAAAAGTTAAAATAATAGTGGTATTAATATATATATATATATATATATATAAAGTTTATATAATGTAAATATGAAAGTTTAGGTGTTAGATATGTAAAAATCCAAACTTTTCAGACTGCATGTCTATCTCAATAAGCAAATTAAAGAATAATTTAGATAATGTGCTGCATGTCTTGACTGGTTGTAGAAAGCCTATCTTGTAGATCCTGATTCCCTGAATTATAGTGACATCTAACCATAATGTGGACTAATAAATCATCATTAATTGAGATAGAGAAATCAAATTTGTCTTAATTAAATGAATTTGGAAAGCTATTAGAAAATACAAGTGGCAATATAATTCTATTTATTTTCAATATTTTACAACTGAATATCTTATTGATGGAGCATCAATATTGTTATTTTTAATTACAGATTTTAAAATATATATTATTTAAAATTAGTATTTAAGTAATGTATGACCATCGACTATATATGTTTGTGGCATAAGACTCCATTAATGTGATATGTATATTATTCAAGACTTGGCGGCCTCACATACATATGAATTTGAGGTGATGTGACCTCCTGATCCACCATTGTCTGTACGTCCGTCAGAAAGTCAGAACATTAGCGTGACAAGTGGAGCGTGACAAGTTGTAATAGAGCATGGTATTGCCTCCCAGGTATGTGGACACTCCACGGTCCAGTGGGATCCTCGGTGGAGCCGATCCGTGACGAGGGTTTCACGTGATTGGGTGGAGAAAAGAATGTCACGGACAAAAAGTCTCATATCGGCTAGGTGTAAGGCTGAAAAGTTGTATTTAAGTCCTGGACTGACCACCTCTCTTAAGAGTTCTTTTGAGAGCATCCTCTTGGTTGACATTTAATTAATAATGTTAATAACTTGTTTTATTCAATAATAACCAGCTATCAATATAATCAATTTTTTTTTCTGCAAAAAAATAAAAAATAAAAAATAATTAGACTTTACTCCTCTGAACTAGCATTTTAAAAAGCCTAAAATTTTATTTTAAGTTTGTGCTTCAAATTTAACTATATAAAGTGTGCGTAGGTATAGGCTAAAATTTAAATGCATATGTGCCAAATACAATCTTTTTGAAACATTTACATACATACCACTCAATTCTGATATATTTACATATCTAACACCTAAACTTTTTACCACTCAATTTGTTTGATTTAATTTTTTTAAAATTGAGTCGCTATCTTCATTAAAAGTTCAATATTTTGGGTTATTATTTCGGATTGCATATTAATGTAATGATAAATGCAACTTGGATTTGATAAAGTAAAATTCACGATAGCTCCATCACTCGGAACTATTATGGATATATATCAGATATCGAAATTATGGAAATGTTGACAAAATCTGAGTGGCTTTAAGAAAAGGTTGATGGTGGCAAGGTGGAGGGAGGGGGCTATCATTAATGGTGATTGTGGATCACATGCAACTAATGGCAAAGCCCACTCAATTGAAAGAGATGTGGAGAGTGATGGGCTGATCTTTTCTATGATTCTATGACATCATGCATGAATCCACAACCATACCTACCCCTCTCCCTCTCTTCTCTCTCTCTCTCTCAACCCCCCCCCCCCCACAATCACACACACACACACACACACGATTTTATGTATGTATGTATGTATGTATATATATATGCATACATACACACACACACACACACACACACACACACACACACACACACACACACACACACACACACACACACACACGATTTTATGTATGTATGTATGTATGTATGTATGTATGTATGTATGTATATATATATGCATACATACATACATACATACATACATACATAAAATCGTGTGTGTGTGTGTGTGTGTGTGTGTGTGTGTGTGTGCGTGTGTGTGTCTACCTATTTATCTATATGTATATATACCTATATATCTGTATGTTATATGTATATATATCTATATCTCTATATGTATATTTACATGTATATCTATATGTATATATACCTATATATATATTTATATGTATATATACATATCTATATATATATCTATATGCATATATTCACTATATATACTATATATATGTATCAATATACATACATACATATATACATATGTATATATGTATATATATATATGTATGTATGTATATGTTAATATATGTATATATATATGTATGTATGTGTATATATATATATGTGTGTGTGTGTGTGTGTGTGTGTGTGTGTATATATGTATGTATGTGTGTGTGTGTGTGTGTTGTGTGTTGGAAATCTCATCATCAATGCAATTTATTTGCTTATATTATTGTCTTTAAAGATATATAAGATAATTTGTTGATGTTGATCTTCAACCTAATTTGATGATTTTGTTTACAAGCATTTAATCGTTGAAAAAAACAAAAAATAGATGTCTGTTAATACCTAAAGTAAAAGTATTATTTTTATATACTACTTTTTAAATAAAAATGATTAAATTATTTAATATACATTTTGTGATACTAAAGGATAATCATTTGATAGATTAATATACTCTATAAACTTAATTAATCATCAATATTATTGTCTATACATATACTATCTGTTAGGATGTCAGTTTCTGTGTTTGATGAATGATAATTTTTTATTTTTTAAAATTTTTATGAAATTTATATCGTATAGAGTTATATAATGAGTATTAAGGTGAATGATCATAATTAATTGGAAGTATTATGTTAAATCAAATAAGAACTTATTTGTTAGATAAATCGAATTCTTCTACACTATAGCCAAGTTAATGTGTTATAGATATTTTGGTTAATTCCTTGTCTCAATTGTTGTGTTGTTTCTTTCAATTAACAAAAAGTTTAAAGAAAAAAACTATCCTTATATGCGTAAATTAGAAAAATTTACTTACTAACCACATAATTCTTAATGTAATTGCACATGTTTAACACCTAAAAAGAATCATTAGAAGCACAATAATCACGATTAATAATATATTTATGCTGTTGGGTGAGATGGAAAGCATCATATATACTATCATATACAGAACTTTTAATGGTATGGTTAACCCTAACTCTACCATTGATTATGTGCAATGATAATTAATGGAATATATATATATATATATATATATATATATATATATATATATATATATATATATATATATATATATATAACCACTCTTTATGTCTCCTTCCTACCTTCCATCCACTACATGTATATCTTCGTTGTTACACTCTCCACCTCAACTTTATATTTATTTATTTATTCAATCATTTAGACATATCCATGCCCCCTTTCATTGTTGGGCTAAAAATATATGTGTATTAGAGGATGAGACTTTTGCAGTAGAGATGAGTGACAAAAGCATTTTATGAGTACATTATGTCAGCATTTATATTTTATGACTTGTTGTTGTCACAGGGAGGGAAAGAGAGAGAGTTATGACTCATTTGAGGCAGCTTATAAGTGCGGCGACGTTTTTGAAAACGCTGTCTAACTTTTTGGTTTGCGCGTTTTTGAAAATGTCACCTATCGCGGTTGAATTTTTTGCACTAAACGCAAGCCGCGAGTCGAACTCCGCAGTCGAACAGCGGACCGCGTTTCGGGATGAACTGCTTATCCTGACCCAAATATGTCATGTGTGTGTGTGTGTGTGTGTGAGTGAGTGAGAGAGAGAGAGAGAGAGAGGTATATTAATATATAATTGATGGAGAAATCACAACATGTGTGCATGTTAGCATTTTCTAAGATAATGTTCAGCCGGCCAATATACTTCTGACGTGATCAAGCGGGAGACATTAAAAAGCTTAAAAAAGGTCGGTTAACAATGACATTATTAGTTAATCTGATTGTGATTGAAGACTGATTTGTAATAATTTAATCTAATTGCAAATCAATTATAAATTATTATTTATAAAATATTGTAAGGTGAAGTATATGGGATTGTTGAAAGTGATGACTAATCTTTAAATAACATAAAATTTATGAGCTTTCTATAATTTTCTAGTAGATATCTCGCAATGGCAGCTCAATGTGTGCACTCATTTGAAATCAATCGATTCAGGTTGAGCTAACTTTTCAATAACTTGCCCAGATGTTAGATATGACTCATATTTCAGATAAGAGATAGATGCTGGAGCGGAATGAAAACATCTGTCCAATTAAGAGAATTTCGTTAAGTGAGTTGGGGGTGTGGAGCATTCTTTTAAGTGTTTAATTTGGCCAACATCAATCTTGTATTGTTCAAGCCGTGACTATATAGAAGCTCCCATGTAATGAAGGCTATATAAATCCTCAACCTGTCAGGTAGTGCTGCTAGGTTTTCTGAGCTCACCTACCTTAATGACCTGCACATGGAGGGGTCTTCTCTCTGATATCACCAACTTTATTATTATTTTTGTAATGCTGTAGGTGGCTGAATACTAAATAATGACATCGCACAAATTAATTTCTATAAATATGTGTGTGTGCGTGTGATGATTTAAAATACAAAATGTAATTACTTGTAATTTATACGCAAATGAAAGGAGATCTTGGCAATAATTTTGCAAGTTCTCTTATCATTGAGGTTTTCTTGAATTGATGTTACTGTGATTCAATTCTAATTGCAGCTTTCTAATTACTGTTATATGCTTCATTCGATACAGAGCGTAATTACTGTATGTAAGAAGAGATTATCTCTAAAAACAAGGGTGAAAGGTGTTAAAGCACATTAAAAATCTTTAGAGTTGTAAACAAACCGCTTATGCTTTTGAATTCATGTGAATGCTATTATATAAATTATATTGTATTCACAAATATAACTGTCTAGGAATTTTGATGAATTTTATGGAGCCCACTAGTCGAAGTGGCTGAATCGAGCCCACCTGCCGAAGTGGCTAAATTGAAATTATTCGTCGAAGTGGTTGAACCCATCTCTTCCACCCATAAGGGATAACCTAAACCCACCTATAGAGATACAACTACTAGAGATAGGCATTATGTCCAGCAAGGACTCAAGTCTATTCATCTTTAAAAGTATCATGTGATACCTACATCACATTCTTTTCATCAAGACACCATGGATGGAAGTCGTACAACACTGAAGACATTTTAACTTATTAGAAGTTTGAGTTCAATAAATAATCTCTAAGTCCTCTCATTGATCTTACAACTATCTCCCTGTCTTCTACTTTTCCTCTATAAAAATAAGATATTTACTAGTTTGTATATTCTCATGAATGGTACGGGACCCTACGCCCAAAAATGATCTAGCATACACACACAAACACACAAACGCACACGCACACCCATTGTTTTACATTTGATAACAATACTAATACGTTGATTGAGACTATTACTAAAAATGAAAAGTTTATGCTATAAAATATGTTTGTTTGTTTCTTTTATAATGATTTCCCCTTAGAATCAATAAGGAATCCCTCCCAAGATTTTCATCTCTTTTAAGTTTTAGAGAAAAAATTATTATAGAGGAATTATACACAGATTTTCTTGTGATCTCAGTAAGTATTCTTCTATGTATAATGTATCATCTTCTAATAAGTGTACATTACACTAAGAATAATATTACCACCAATATCATAATTATATTATGGTAACAACGTCAATCATATTGTGCATGCTTCTTCATTTCTTTTTATACCATCCAAGAACGTTTTAGTGTTATTTTTGCAATTAATTATAATCAAATCTTGTCAGTTTAATATAAAATAGATAAGGCGTATCTTCAAATATTCTAAGCATACTTCTTATGCATATTAATAAATTACTAAAGGGAGATGCATGAAAAGATACTCTTAAGGAAGTAGCAATCATTTGTAAGTGATCCATTTATTTATGACAAATTGTGACAAGAAAAAAAAATCATTTGTTATTACTTTAGAAATAAGCATGTCTAATGTTCCCTACAACACAAGCTTCCATAGCCCTCTTTTTCAAACTCCTATTAAGAGAGACAACTTTTAACTATATAATTTAAACAAAAGAAAAAAAAGAAAAAAGTACAGATAGAAAAATTTGTTCTAACAACTTAGAAATAGAAGGAAGAGAGAGAGAGAGAGAGAGAGAGAGAGAGAGAGAGAGAGAGAGAGAGAGAGAGAGAGAGAGAGAGATGATCAATTTGATATAACTAATATTTTATTTAGCCAAGAAAATTTGCTAACATAGAAATAGGAACTAAACAAAGCCCTTGCTTTCGTATCTCTGAGCACTTATCAATCATTCCAGTATAGTTAGCTTCCTTGGCCCCTTCACTTGTACGCTCTTTATATTCCCCAGAACCAGACATCTTCTCCTACATATATAACATTAATAAAACCAATTCAATTAATAAGAAAAAATAAATTATTGGTCATAATAAATAAATCAACTAATAATGCAATATATATCAAATATATGAGGTTTTCCCTCAAGTTTAGCCGTATTTTTGTTTGCAATCTTGTCAACTCTCTTCTATTCCAAAATGAATTGTCAAAGACCCCAACAAATGGCCTCAAGATCAATGGTGAATTTTGGAGGAGACCGGTGATTTTTATAATTATTTTAAATTTCTTAAAATTCATATAAGTTTATATTTAATTTCTTCTATAACTATATGTTTTTATAATTAAAATCAATATTACCTCTCTAAGCATAACATTATTTTTTTGCTCTATTAATTAAAATTTATAGATCTTAATATAAACATGATGCCTTCAACAAATTAATCAAACAATACCTTGCTCTCCTTCTTCTTCCTTGTTTCCATTTCTAAAAGATTGAATTCACCAACCTATAATCAGCAAAAATAGAAATATTTGAATATTAAACCTTAATCATCAAAGAAGAACAAAATACTTTTTACAAATTATTAATATTGATAAAATAATCCCAACCTTTGGACTATTTACAGGAGAACTAGCTGTGTCTTCCAAGGAATCATCTTCCAAAACTCTTCTTTCCATCTTCCTCTTCAAGCTTAGGTTCCCCAACCTCTCCGGCTGCGGCGGCGGCTCTCCGGCAATCTCTCCGGTGATCTGATGAGGCTTCCAAGCAGTATAAGAAGCAGCATCAGACACCATTGAAGAGCCAGCTTCTTGAAGGCTCGAAGAACAACTGCTACTTGAAGCTGCTTCTGATGCTTTTCTCTTCTCTGAAACCTTGAAATCTTCAAAGTAAGAGGTCCAGCCACTTTCTCCTTCTGAAGAAGAAGACTGTTCTTTGGAGCAAAGAGTCTTCTCTTCCATATGCAGTGGATAGTAATTCAAGGGAATATGTTGCAGGCTTCATATATTTATAACAGAGGATCAGGAGGTGATAATTGAGATGGAAATTGATAATAATGGAGATGGCTACATGAAGAAAGGTGTGGGGTTATACAATTAACAGTTATAGATTGAATGATGTGGAAGTTTAGTGACCATTAGCTTTTTGGCACAAGCGCCAATCTTGACTTGTTTTCTTAATTGCATTGTTTAAGATGTTACTGTTCATTTTGCCCCTCATTATGAAGATCCTTTACTAGTGATTATAGTTTTTCAGGCAAATATAAATGGGTAGGTGTTGTAGATTTTCTAGTGCCTAACCTTTTACATAAATCTAAGGCATAAACTTCAATTTTTAAATATATGTCACCCTATCTATGCATGAAAAGGGTGTGTTTCACTTTTCAAAAGTTAAAAGTAGTTGTATTTTATGAATAAAATACCAAAATAGTTGGACACTATTTACATGAGACTATTTTAGTCCCACACTTATTAAAGTGTCAAAAGTAATCCTCAATTATTTAAAAAATGAGATCTAATAGTCCTTGGTGGGCACTATTTCAACCAGCAATCTAGTCATTGGTGCTACGTCGTTGCAACTATGTTCCGTCATGAATGTTGAAGCTTATGATTAATGGTTTCAAGTACGTGAGGACCGAAGGATGAGAAAGTTGAGAGTTTTGCGGGTCTTTGTACGTCGCGATCCCATCACTTACTTCTCTGCTCGAAGGAGAACAAATATGGGAGAGGTTTTTGTATGTCTCAATCCATCCCTGCCTTTGAGTTGCAAGAGCGATGTCATAGGAGGTGACAGAATAGCTTTTCAGAGGTCTTTGAACACCACAGGAGTCTCGGAGTTTTTTTTTTTTACACTGTGATCCCAACGCTACATTCATGAGTGTCGAAGGAGGCAAAAAAAAGTTAGGGTTGTTAAAATGCCTCGTTGTTCATGAATAACTCATCTTCGACTCATTGAGTAGCTCTTGTTCATTTCATTTGGTAAGAAAATAAGGAGAACAAGAATTATTCGAAATAATTAAATTACACACACACACACATGTGTGTGTGTAGATATATATATAGCTATATGTATATGTATATATACATATATATATATATGTATATATATATATAATTGATGAGTATTATTTGAAATAATTTAATTGACCGCAAGGCATTGATAATAAATTAAAATTATTATTTTTAAAATAGAATAAAAATATATTAATTTCTATTCAAATTAGATTTTTTAATATAAATAATAAGATTTATGTCTCGTTCTTATGCCTAACGTCCAAAGGCTATGTGAGTAAAATGTCAAAACAGATAAGAGTTGAATACAAATAATTTTTTTATATTTGATATATTAACGAGTCGAACACGAACATCGATATTTTTTAATAAGCCAAAGACAAGCCAAGCTTGTGCTCTCTAAAGTTCGGCTCATTTACACCCCTACACAGAGGACAGTTTTTGAGACGTTTCTGAATTCTTTGTAAGCCACGGTCTCCTCGCTGACATCTCAGTTAGTTCGTACGACAAAATTCACAGATTGGTGGATACTAGAAACAGAGGAGAATTGGGTGATATGTATGCAACATTTAAGTATTAGGTGTTAGATATCATATATCATAAAAATTGGGTGGTTTAAATGCACCAGATAAAAAATCATCTGCATTTATACATATTTCAATTGTTGATTAAATAAAAATTATTTTATAGCCAATCAAATAAAAAATCAAATTCTTTGTAACTTTGCAAAATATGAATCCGAATCTATTTATTTATGGAATATTTACATAAATATCATTTAATTTCTACGAATTTTCATATCTAACATCTTTAATTTTTACATATATATCTCCTCTTATTTATGTATGGAAATGTATATCTCATTTTTTTAATTAAATAGTGAAATTTTTTATGTGATATAAAAGATTCGGGTGATATAAATACATAAATCAATTTTAGGTGGTAGATATGAAAATACATCGAAGTTGGGCGGTATGAGTGTAAATGCATATTTATTTTATATTAATGCTGCCATATATAAGTGGGCCTTTTCAATTAATTAGGCCTAATTGACCCAAAATAAATTTGGTAGGCAACGAGCAACTCGGTGAAGAGAAGCACCAAAAAACGGGGCATTTACATACATAGCACCCAAATCCTATGTATTTACATATCTAACAACTCAATCTGACTTTTTACATTTATACAATTGAAAATTTTCATATGATATCAAAAATATCACTATTTTAACTTTGAAAAAAAATAATGTATCTTTTCATGCGTAAGTAATGTGGCATAAATGTAAAAATTAAAGTTTAGTTGTTAGATATGTAAATACATAAGAAAGTGGTACGCATGTAAATCTTCTAAAAATATATAATAAGTATTATAAGACATTTATGAGTTTAAAGTTTTAAGTTGAAGTTTTTATTTACTTATTTATTATTTTTTTTATGTGTGCGCACTTGCCTGCGACATTGTTATAGAAAGTTTAGTTTCTCACGATGAGATCGTGGTTTGAATCGTGTATATTATATTTTCGGCTTAATATTTTGGGAAAAAAATATTTTTTTTCCAGCAAAAGCTAATTTTTTTTACTTTCTAAAATGAGTATATATAGAAAATAAGAAAATAGTGCATCAAATTTTATTTAAGGAAATCACAATTTTTACATCATATTCATTTTCTAGTTATAGTTTAGCGAGTGCCATTATAGTCTTCTTTAAGCATATATATATCTCCGATGATGTTAAATTTATTTTAGTTGGGAAATTCCAATTTGATCACCCCAAGATGGATTTAGTTAGAAAATTTTTTGAGAATCTGAAACTTATTGATGGATGGAAATTGGGAGTGTTAGATGGCAGACACTTACTCATTCAGATACAAAATGAAGAAGACTATGCTTGACTCTTTAATCAACAATCATTTTTTATTGCTGGCACTCATATGAAGCTTATCAAATGGACTTCTGATTTTAACCCATCTAAGGAACCTCCTATCGTTCATATGTGGTTCAAACTTTTGGGGCTTCCCTTTCATTTGTACTATCCACGTGTTTTGTACAACATTAGTCAAGCTCTCGGTACTCCTCTCAGAGTTGATGCTCCTACTTTTGATAGGGTCTCTCAAGGTAGTGTCAGGGGTGGAGAGGGATTTCACTCTCCCTGATGTGGATCTTTTTTGGATCACTGATGGTGCGGATGGGTTTTGGCAGGAGGCTATGGTGGAGAGCAAGTCTCTACTTTTGCCAGCATTGCAGAATGTTCGGGCACATTAGAGACACCTGCTATAGACTGCATCCTCCTTCGAGAAAAAGGGTTGCTGGTTCTTCTGCTGTTGTTGGAAATTCCCAACTTAGAGTTGACGCTACCCTAGCTCAGGAGAATATGGTAGCATCTGATACTGATAAAAGTTTAAACTCAGCTGACATGGTTGTCGGGGAGAAGTTTTAGTCGGTTATACAAATTGTCACTCTCGAGACTACAGTGGTTATTGTACAAGCTGGAAGTGTGGCACTTCTTCCTGTGTAGCAAGCCGTCCAGGGGGCTACTTCAGTCGTTCGCTCCAACAAATACATCCAAACTTTCAGCAGAAAAAGAAGAATTGCCCTACCAATTGTCGAACCCACCGGCAAGGATCAGCAAGACTCTACGGAAGAGGAAGAAGTAGAAGAAGAAGATGAAAAAGACTGACAGGCTTATCATTCTCGAGGGAAGAAGAAGCCTGGGGTTACACTCCTATTTGATGATACCTCGGTGACTCAGAGCAATGGAGTTGCATTAAATAGCTTACTCCATGGATCTCTAAGAAACAAAGCGACAATATCACGTTCTCGCTCTTGACTTTGTTCTGTAATTTTTGAATATTTTGGATCTTTTTTAGTAGCATTGTATCGCAGGGGGAGGGCTCTATGGGCCCTCTCCTCAAGCCTCTCATGAATCGCTTTTAAATCAATATAGGCCCTAGGACTTATATTTATATATATATATATATATATATATATATATATATATATCGTGTGTGTGAGCGCGCGCGCTTTGTGTATTCCTGTTTTTGCCCTAGTTGTTGAGGCTGATGGTAAAGTCGGTTGCAGTTTTATTGAACTTGAAACTGATTCTCTGATTTTTTATGAGTTGTTGTTTACAGATGGAACCTCATTGGAGTATTATTCTACAAATAAAGAATATTTTGGATTTATCTCATTGTTTTGTCATTAAGTTGTCTCATACTAAGAGGAATGATAATAAAGTTGCTCATTGGGTGGTCAAGAAGGGCTAGAAGACTGAAAGTGTTTGAATTTATAATTATGTTCCCATGGAACTATTTTGGACTGTTTTTGCTGATTCCTTTTAATGTTTTTGTTGTGTAGTGTTTTGTGTGAGTATTGTTTTCTTATATATATATATATATATATATATATATATATATATATATATATATATATATATATATATATATATTTGTTTTGTTGTTCTTTTGTGGTGTGAGTTGTATTTTCCTTTTGTTTAGAAATAGGACTTTTAGGTTTTTTTATTTTTTTTGTGAGTTGTTGTATGTGGCGTTAGATATGTCCTTATTGTCAGTTGTATTAAAAAATACAACTGTTTGGTAGTTCAAAAATAGCAACTAAAGGCTCTTTACATGTGACACACATAAATACAACTGTTTGGTAGTTCAAAAATATCACCTAATTGTCATATTTTATAAATAATAATATTTTGTGTGCTATGTATTTAGTTATCCATTATATATATATATATATATATATATATATATATATATATATATATATATAAATGTTGATTAAATGTTATATTGCATTTAATTTGAAAAAAAAAACTCGATTTTTGTTTATTATTTTTATTTATACGGTTTGTAGCCCACGGTTAGCTCTACATTTATTCTTTGCTTCGAAATTGCATTTCTTTCCAACGACTTAAAACAAATATTCCTACAAAACTATTTCATAAAGGCCGCCCAAAACTTGTTATTTACAAATCTACCATTCTCTTTCCTCTATTTTTCAAATTCTCGCTCATATATCAAAATTCATGATAAAACTCTAACTCATATTTTAATTTTTATCAAATTATCAATGATTTGATTCTGACACACAAACATACATCAGCCTAGTAGTTCAAAAATATCACGCAATTGATTTATTTGTAAATATCAATATTTCTGATAACTTGTATGCAATTAGGGGTGTAAAAGAGCCCAACAAGAGCGAGTCTGGGCTCATATCATGTTTGGCTAGTTAAAAAATACCACTGCTTGTGTTCGGCTCCTTTATATTTCAAACACAAACATATTGTTTATGTTTGGCTCGTTTGTTTAGAGAGTCAAACACGAGTTGTTTGCGAACAAAAAAATCATTTTGACAACCTTAGTCATGCATGCAGTTGTTAGGCGTGTAAACTAGCCGAGCTTTAGCGAGTCCAGACTCGGTGTGTTAAAAGATATCATTATTCGTTTTATATATCAAGCTCAAAAAAATTGTTTGTGTTTGACTCGCTTGTTTATTGAGCAAAACAAAAACTATTCATAAACAATGAGCTATTTTGACAACTCAAATCAAACAAACATAAAAATATTAAGGATATGACGAGATTTAAATATTATTATTTATATTAAAATATTCATTAAATAGAATTTAATATATTTTTATTCTATTTTTAAGTAGTAATTTTAATTGATTTTAAATCTTCATAGCTTTATAGTCAATTAAATTATTTAGAAATAATAGTCATTATATATAGAGATATATATATATATATATAATTTATTTATTTTTCGAGCGAAAAGAGTTGAACACGAAAAAATAAAATATTATTCGTGTTCGGCTAAAATATTGTTTCTGTTCTGCTCGATTATATATCAAGTATAAAATAAATTATTTATATTCGTCACGAGTTGAACAGGAACCGACCCAATCCAACTAGCCGTTTTAGCAAAGTATCCCTATAATATCTTAGAAATTCCTTCCTTTCCCCACGCACACATTAAAAGTAGCAAAAAACCGCAACCTTCTTCCTCCCCACCCATCACAAAACAATTATCCCAGAAAACCTTTAAATTCTCCGGCCATGCCCGCCATTGCTCCGCCACCTGACCACAGCCACCACCGCTACCACATTCGTGAAAGCCTAACAGGCCGAGCTGCCAAATTCATCTGCTCCATCTTCCTCACACTCCTCCTCATCACCGCCGTCATCATCTTCGTCCTCTGGCTTAGCCTCCGTCCTCACCGCCCCCGCTTCCACCTCTCCTCCTTCTCCGCCCCCAACATCGCCTCCGGTGCCCTCCAAACCATCTCCTTCAACGTCTCATTACGAAACTCTAATCGCAAGATCGGCATCCACTACGACGCAATTTCGGCCTCTGTTTTCTACAACAACGACGCGATCGGATCCTCGCCGGTGCTTTTCCCGTTTTACCAGCCGCCGAAGAATACGACGGCGGTGAGGGGAGAGATTGGCGGGGAGGAGTTGTCGGTGGGGGTGGCGGCGGCGGGGCAGATGGCGGGGGCTGCGGCGGGGGGACGGGTAGGGTTCAGGCTGGAGTTGGCTTCGACCATTCGGTTTAGGGTTTCGATGTGGGATTCGCACCATCATGGAATGCATGTTGAGTGCTATGTTGAGGTGGGGGGAGATGGGGAGATGCTGGCAGAGTATGTTGGGAGGAAATGCCCCATCTATTTTGGCTGAGAATGAGCTTTGGTAACAATATTATTTTTATTTTTATTTTTATTTTTTTTACTTTTTAATAATTACATTGGTAGTGCTTCAATATCACAATTTGTAGTTTGATATTCTTTTGATGACTTGTGGTTTAAAAATAGATCTAGAGAATAAAATGTGTGATGTGTCGTCAACAAATTTTTATTACGTACAGACTTCAGTGTATTTTTTTAATAAGAAATCTTTCAAAATTCAAATTCAAGATTATCTGAATCTCGATTTCAGTAATGTTATATTCAAACCGAGTGTCTTTACAAAACAGAATCCAATAAAGATATTGGTTTAATTTGAGTTTAGATCAAACCATTGAAACATATTTCAATGTTTTGGATTGTTATTTTTATAGCTAAATTGGAAGTCTCGACGATAGATATCCAATGAGTCTAAGCCCACTCAATTATGAGATGATTAAGATATTCAAATTATTAAAAAAATCTTTATGATATATGGGATTCAATATGGGTCGTCCAATCTCATGGTTGGGAAAGTTATTTGTCAAAAGACGAAAATGTTCCTCCCACAGAGGCTATAAATAGACTCATCTCTTCACTTGAGAGGAAAATAAAATAAGATGAATTCCAAAGTTCTTTGTGGAGTGAAGATCTATGTTAACTTCGACCTTCATAGTTGTCAATCATCATTGACCATACTTAACAACCGACGTCAACCACCGTTGAATGTCATCGCATGTTGCTACTGACCACTAGTCACTAGTGATTTCGTTTGCAAAAGTTGCAGTCTGAATACGGTTTTTATAGTAACAAATGTATTGAAAATCTAACGATAATCACTGCCCTTTGTGGTCACTGACCACATTCAACTATTGTCGACCTTCACCACTTGTCACCATCGACTCCTATTTACTAATATCGTAGTATGAATATAGTCGTTGTGCCTAACACCATTATCCGACATTGAAGACCCAACAAGTAACTACCGTCTTTCGTAGCTGCCAACTACCATTAAGCACCGCTTGTCGGCCACCATATGCAATCATCAACCACCGGTTGCCGGCAACAACGACTTGCAACCATAATAACTAAAATATAGCCTCTAAACCAAGTATCACTATTACAACAACCAATTACGTCCATCACAACCGACTACTACTGCTACATCTTCGAACTACCACGTCTATGACCAATTGTCAATTTTGTGGCAACCAACTACGATCATTTTGGCAGTCTACTATTGTTATAACTTCAAATTGTGACATTCATTGCCAATTGTTACTATTGTAGTCATTGACTCCAATCTTTATGGCATCCAACTATGACCTTTATGGTTGACTACCGATGTCACAACTTCCAATGACAACCTATATGACTAACTCTCGTTATTATAGTCACTAACTATAACTTTTATGATCAACTACTTTCTTTGTAGCAACTAACTACGATTTTTTTAGTCGATTATTGTTATTAGGAGTTTCAAAATTTTACCCAACATGCCAACATGACTCGAACTTGACTCAAAAATTCGGATTAGGGTAGACTCAAATTTTTTTCAAGTCGGATTTCAGGTAAGAGAATTCAATTTGTTTATTATTTGGGTTAGATTCAGGTTGAACCCAAAAACCAAAACATGACTCAAACAAGCATGAAAGTTCGAGTCAAGTTCGAGTTAGCGGGTAAAGCTCGGTTCAGGTTAGATTCAAGCCTTATTTTTCAAATCGTTTACTACTCCGGTAGGGTTCAGGTTGACCCTAATCGGGTCAGACCATTTTTGGGTTAGACCCGAAACCGTGACACAAATGGACACCCCTAATTGTTATAGCATGGCATATGTGGCTAACTACTGCTATTGCAGCCTCTGAAATAATCCTCTATGACCGACTTCTTCCTTTATAGCAACTAGCTACGTCCTTTGTGTCCAATTACTACTGTAAAACTTTCAACTACGAACTTTATGGCCAACTGCCACTATTGTGATCATCGATTACAACCTTTGTGACCAACAGCTACCTTTGTAGAAGCCAAATATGGTCTTTATGGCCAACAACTATTGTTACATCTTCCAACTATGACATCGATAGTAAACTACCTTATTGTAACCACATACTACAACTTAAGACCATATACATTCAAATACATCCTTTTTGGACAACTACTTCTAGAACAACTTTCAATTACGATGTTTGTGACCAACCGTGATAGCTCGAACTCTCACATATCAATGTATTGTTCGCTTCGGCTGAATGGTCTCAAGATTTTGCCTCATTGGTGTAACTTGTAAGTGACCACCCATCATAAGAATGCTCCAACACGAGCACACTTAACTCTAGAGTTTCTATCAAAATTCTACTATTACAAAAAAATGCCTTAGTGTTTTAAGAGTTCACCTTCATCTTCTTAAGGGTTTCATGATCTCTCCCACTTAAGTATTTGACGCCTCTTCGACACTCTATACATTGAATTATTCACCGGGTAGATATGACACTAGAGGTGACCCCCTACATATTCAAGAGGAGACTCTCACCATGTATTAATTTGTCCCATCCATGGTTCAAGAGGCGTCTACTATGGTGTAGCACTTTGTTCGACATGACACTTAGTGCATTTCTTTCGGCTGTTGTAATACTTTGATACCATTTGTGATAGTTTGAACTCTCACCCAACAGAGTGATGTCTGCTTTGGCCAAACAACGCACACAGACAGAAGCACACTTAACTATGAAGTTTCTATCAAAATTTTATCAATTCACCAATAAACTCTTTAATTTTTTAATAGTTCAACTTCATCTACTTAAGCGGTTTCACACCATTTGTCGCTTTTGCGACCATCGACAATAACCTTTATGATTAAATACTGTCTTTGCAGTAACCAACTATGATTTTTGTAGCAAACTACTAATGTTACAACTTTTGAATACTACTTATGTGACCAATTGTCAGTATTTCAAACATTGGTCATCGCTTTTATGGCCAATTACTGCCTTTTTAACAACCAACAATGACTTTTGTGACCAATTACTACTATTACATTCCAACTACAATCTCTGCTACCAATCACTACTATTATAACAATCACTCATGCCTTTGTGATCAACTATCATAATTATAATAAAAAAACTACATTTATTATATGATATTATAACTACATCATTTATAATTATCAACATCATAATTTTTTTTGTTTAATTTAGTAAAAGATTGAACTATGTACTTACTATTACATAATGTATTGCTTTTATTAGGCTAGACCCTGTATTTTTCTTTCTTTCCTTCTTTCTTTTTTTTTTCTTTTGTAAATTTTCATATAAAAGTTATAATGTCTCCTCTTATTACTTCTTTTTTATCTCTTTGTGGGCGTACTATATCTTTTTGCGATGCTAAGATATTAAATTGTCACTTCACTGCAGTGAAGTTTTTGACACACAATGATATATTTTATAAATTTTCTTTTGAAAAAAAAAATTCTAATAAAAATTTATTTATAGCTGTCACGTATCAAAAGATTTTATGGACAAAATTAAAAATTATTGTAGTTGCTTGAAAAATTAATCATGAAAATATTTTTCCAAACAAACCATTAAGACATTCGATTATGCAAACTTTTAAAGATATATGTTGATTCCTTTAGTTTAACTTGGATTCATTATTTGATAGTGATGTGGAATAGGGGGGTGAGAGCCCCTCTTATATTATAGATTTAAAGAATAATTAATAGTTCTCTAATTTTGTATAATAACTAAATAATAAAGATGTTTAAATGATGTTCAAATAATCTCAAAATTTTAGAAAGCATTGATATGAGCTCTATAGCTTTCTTAATGGTTTCATGATTTTTAAATAAAAATAAAACAAAATTATAGAATAAATTATAAATAATTTTCTTCAAGGAATTTAGGGCGAAGTAAATAAGAATCGATACAAATCCAGAAGAACACAGAGATTTAACGAGCTTCGGCAAAGATGCCTACATCCTCGAAAAACAGAGCGGTGAATTCACTATTTCAGAGGAGTTACAAGTTCGGTTCATACCCATAGGGTTACACATCTATTTATAGATAAAACAGACAGATAAATTACTAAAACGTCATCGTTTCCCCCAACCCTCTTCATTCCAAGAGACTCCAAATTTTCAGTATATGAGCCATACCTAACAATTATGATAACACCAAATTTACCTCCAAGTCTTCTTGGTGATTTTCATGATTGAAAATTTAACTTAAATTTCAAATCAATTTTATTATCAAATAATATAAATATTATAAGAAATTCAATATATGTAAAAGTAGGCCCAAAATTTTTTGGGACTGTTGTTTGGTTATGTTTCATTATAAATATTACTTTTATTTTCATGTTACATTGAATTTATTTTGATTTTATGATTAAATATTAACAATAAATATAAATACATAATAATTCTTGATAGTTTAAATTTTCATGAATGTCCTTTAGATTCTTTTCCGACCACGAAAATTAGTTTCATAAAAGAAATTAGAAACCCTATAGAATTATTGTAATCAAAATTGTAAAAATATTTTTTATTAACTAAGATGACAAGCATGATGAGTTAAGATAGTTAATTGAGTGGCGGGTGATAATGAGCTTGAGGGGGATGAAAATCAATAACATAAAGATGATACAACTCCCCAAAAATCTTCAAGGATTTTATATTTCTCCCATACATAAAATTTTTACGTGATGCCTCTTTGGTGATTAGGGCAGGTGGCGATGTATACTAAAATATTATGACATCAACTAGATACAATGAAATTCAATGTGGGATTTTGATTTGAGTGAGAAAATATTCCACTTATTGGATCAAGCAAAATTGGTAAGATTAGTGCGACATTATATTATTCAAATTATAAGGTCAAATAGCATGTGCTAACTAAGTAAATGAATAAAGCCGATCATCCTCCCAATGGCTATTGATTCATTTATGAAATGAAAATAGATAAAGATCTCAAAATTTTCATTTTGAAGCTAACATGCTATGTTGCATATGGATGAGTCTAATAAGACATACGAATCTAGGTGTTATAGCTTATTTTTTATGAGAGATGCCATATGAGTTGGTTGGGTTTCAACTTGAACGAGGGAGCTATGCTATTTAGGTAACTTGATATACCATGTCCATATTGGAATTATTATTCATGATGTGGAGTTTATTCACATTTTTTGGCTTCAAAAGTTTGTTGGGAAATAGGAGATTTCCAATTAGAGTTTGTATACAAATCCCACATGAATATTTCAATTAGTTGAATGTTACAATAAAGTAACATCCCAGAGATGTAAAATGAGTCTTTTTCTCAAAAGCGCAATGAAGAACACTTAGATTTTATGCAAATTTATTATTTAACAACAATAATTTATCAAGATGAACAGGGTTTTTGTTAATGAAGAAAAAAGAAAGACAGATGAAACTCAGATTTAAGTGATTTAGCCATTTGCAACTACTGAATAAGAAACAAATAATTTATACTATAATAACGAGGTGTTATAGTTTAGAAATACAAGGAATATAACTCTTGCTTTCATTCTAAGGAAAGTAGGGAGAAAGAGGAAAATCCAATTATAAGCATAGTTGTAGTTAGTATTTTATATGTTGAACCTGTTCTTTATGAGATATGTTAAAATGACACGTAAATGGTTTCACATGGTAGACGTCTTATAAATGATGGGATGTTTCAACTTTGTGGTAATGAGAGATAGCCCAAAATTGGAGAATTAGAGAGAGGCACACGTGCTACTTTGGCGTTGTAACATTAATGCAATTCACCAAGGAAAGTAAAAATGTTATGTACCTTAGGAATAACATTGAAAATATAAATTAAGATAGAATGATTAGAAATAGTTACAATCTAGCAATGGGGTTTTATGGGGTCAAGATATTAACAATGATAATATGTCATTAATAAATAATTGATTTTGATAAAATCTCAATAAGGGTATCATTTTCATGAAACTAGCACTGACGATGAATCGTGATGGTCTCATTGTGATTTTATATGATGGCAATGATTCAATTGTTGTTTGGTTGCCTGATTTAGTGGTGTATTTAAATGGAATGCATAGACTTACAATTTTAATTTTTTGTTTGATGAAATCGAAATACAATTTAAGATTATAGTGAATTTAAAATTCACTTGAGGGGTTATCTGGTCAGCACTAAAAGTAGTACAACATTTTTTAAAGGAGTTTTAAAAATTCAAGTATGTAGTAGGAAGAAAAAATAAACACGATGTAAAACTTCAATGTTTTTTGAAATCAAACTATAGTTTATTCAAAATATTTTTAGAATTAACTTGATTTGGACGAATTAAAAATACACTAATCACTGTAACGTGAGGTTGCCACCTCCTGCTATTGTTTGCTGCAACTGCCAGCTGACGCCTGCTTTATCTTCTTGTTGCCACCATTGTTGTTGCTAACCACCGATCGTCTTTTGCTATTTGCAACCCGCCTGTCATAGCCCTCTGTTTATTGTCGCCCACAACTATGGTTTGTCGTCAACCATCACCTGCTAGGACTGTGAACGAGTTGGTATTGAGCTGAGCTAGGGTCGACTTGAAATCAGATCAAATAGATTGAGTTCTAAATAAAATTGACTTGTGGCATGTTATGTTTGATTTCAAGCCAACTAGGCTCGAAATTGAATCGAGCTCGATCCGACTCGAAATCAATATGAGCCTGATCTGACTCGAAATCATTATGAGCTAGCTCAAATGTGAGTTATTTGGACTCGTTCCAACATGAAATCAGATCGAACCTACTCAAAATCAAAACAAGATAGCACAACTTAAGTTATTTGGATCCTTTATAGCTCTAAATCCGCTCGCAGCTTGTTAAATTCGATTTTATTTAGCATTAATATATATATATATATATATATATATATATATATATATATATATATATATATATATATATATATATATAAAACAAATACTCCAGTTCGGGCTCAAAATTAGCTCGAAAATTTTTATCCAAAATTTTTTGCTCATAACACGTCTCATTTCTTTTGATACAAAACTCAAATTCGATCAATTTTCAAGTGATTACGATCTTCTAGTTAGATTCAAGCCTTATCGTTCGAAAAAAATTTGCGTACGTAGACCGTACGCAGCTCGCGTACGCCATCCAGTAGGAGGCGCGCCACATATGTATGTAACCTACATGTACCCTCCAAATAACATGAAAGCATTATGTGAGGCTACACGTATGCTATACGAAATAAAACATGAAAACTCTCTGTGCAACCTACATGTAACTTGGTAGACCATACGCAGCGCTGCGTACGGTCTAATTACGCATATTTTTTCCTTATCGCTCGCTGTCATCTTTTGCCTTTTACCAATCATTGACTGCTAGTGCTGCCGTTTATTTTATATTGAATTCGTTTTTCTTCAAATAAAAAAAAGTGGCAAAATCATATATTTATCATATACAGAACTAAATAACTCTCAAGTATGCCAAATAAAATACATAAACATTCATTTTTAAGCAAACAAAACAACCCTTTTCTACTTCACAATTAATGTATTCTAAATACAATAAATTTGTATGATTTTCAAATATACCATAAAATTACCTATGTTATTGATGTCACATGTCGCCACAGATTGCCGACATGTGGCTAGCCACCAATATATATATATATATATATACCATATTTCTGAATAAAATTTATATTGAACCAAATATCTCAAAAATAGTTCAAATATCCAAAACTTCATATGCCTTATTGATCCGAGCTAGAGAATTCGTAATCTTATCAGCGTTGTATGATATATATATATATATATATATATATATATATATATATATATATATATATATATATATATATATTTCAAATATATATATATATATATATTTCAAATATCCAAAACTTCATATTCATTATTGATCCGAGCTAAAGAATTCATGGAGGTAGAATAATAAATTATCGTCTCAATGTTGTACGAAAATCCAATATATACTCAAAGAATAAAAATGACAAGTTAAGACAATAGAAGTTTTTACGCGAAAAAGCCTTGAGGGGAAAAATCCCATAACATAACCCAATCAGAAATAATCCATTATAGCTTGATTAATACAGATACAGACTATTGTCCCACAACTGTGAAAAGGTCACACAATTACATTGTTCGTATGCAGTTCGACTCATTGCACGGTGGTCAGGATGACACGCTGCTTTACAACTTCGGTAGCTACTCCACACAATGCTTGTTACTCGCATTGTTGGTTGTTGTGAAGCAAGGTACTTCAGTGTAGTTGGCGGTGATCAATGATTTGCTAACAATCGGTGACCGATGACAGCACAAGTAGGAAACATTCATCGGATCTTCGGTGTTGAACATTGGACCAACTATTTTTTCTTCCAATCCTTCTTAAAATTCATGTTATAAACGGTTCACAGTTTAAGCCCATTTCATAAAGCAGACAAGACTCTATTTATTGAGTCAGAGAGAGCCCTCCTGACAAATAATGATAGAATTCGTACCAGTTCATTGATGACTTAGTGAGTTCCCTTTAATCAGACAATTTTTTTGCATACATTTGAGTGTCATAGAGGTGTCGGAATTTAATGATCTTATGCTTGTTAGATTTGTCTCATGTGAACACTCGATTTGACTATAAGCTTGTTATATTTGAAATTCATTTGACCTTCTATTTGGCACCAGAAGCTTTAAAAATGGTTTAATGTTTGATCTGTGCTTTATACGCCTCAGATTGGATCAACTTTGGTAGCATGCCGTTTGTCTAGATGAACCGGCCAGTTTGACTATAAATATGCTGGAATTTGAGTTATGGATAAATTTTAATGAAATTTGGATGTTTCTTGTTATTTTTTTTAGATTCATGTAATACCTCAACATTTACGAAGAATAATGAAAATTTATTAATGAAATATCAATTATATTTCTTTTTAACAAATCAAAATAGAGCCCTTTGGGCTGACACAATCCAAGTTGAGTTAAACTGATAGAGATTAACTTTAATCCACCTGAGTGTTATATCTAGTAAGTTTGGCCGGTGTTTGACTCAAAGTTAGATTTACCTTAAATAAGATCTATCAATTCTAATATTATCAAAATCCCTAATTGGTGATGGAAAGCAACTGTGAGCGACGATGAATAAATCTTGTTCATCGTTGAATTTATGAAATTTAGTTTTACGTCTCTGAAGCGACAAAACACATGAGAACTCATATTGAGCGCCTGAAAATTGGATTTAATATAGCATTGAATTCATTTTTTTTCCTTTTCGTAATTTGGTATTTGGTTGAATTTAAGTTAAATTGTTAAATTAATAATTAACTTCTATAAATAATAGGCTATCATAAGGCCCCCTTTGACGACAAATGAGGGGTATTTCCCTGTTTTATCCCTTGTAACCTCCCTATAGCCTGTCTGTAACCTCCTTATTGTAGATTATAGATAGGTTATATAGAGGTTATACTTACGTGGCAGCCTCCTATTAGACACAATTTTTTTTTTTCCATAAATTGAGCATGAAAAATAATGAATTGCAATGAAGGAGTTAATCAAAAGTTTAATAAAAAGGGCATAGGTTTTGTTCTCCACAATAATGAGCGGGAAGAACCACCCGTTTATTTAGCTTTGCATATCCGGTCCAAGTGTGACCCAAGGCCCCTCCTTGATCTGTAAACCGGGCCCGGCGCTGGAGACGAACCGCTGGAGCTCAAAACCCTTCCCGCCGGCGGCGAGTGGCTATGCACAAGAGGAGGGGAAAGCTCTTTTTTTCCGCCTTGCAGAAGGCCTTCAAGTCGAACGTCGCCGAAGAATACCCGGCCACCTCTGGCCTCCCAACCCTAAACAAGCTCGTCAACAAACCGCATGGCAATCCTCCGACCTCCCCCAACTCCTCCTCCGCTCCAACAGAGAGCTCAAAGAGGGCCATCTCCAGCCTAGCCGACATGTTCGTTTTGCAGTTAAAGAATGCGTCTCCGAAAGACCCTGGTAATGCGAGAGCCGCTTATTCGGCTTAGAATTTATTTCTCACGCCTTTTTTGTGTGTGAGTTCGTGGTTGATTGTTCTTCTCCTGGTTGGTTACAGCGCAGGAGTCATGTGCCGAAATAACGAGTGAGATATCTTCCATCATTCCATGTACGCTTCTCTTTCGCTGCTTCTATTATTTTTCCTCTTTTACTTGTGTTGCCTTTAATTGTTTCGGTTTATTTTCAGGTTTTGATGACCCCGAATCACCTACGACACAAGCTAACTTTGAGAACTCACGTCAGAGGAAGAAGGAAACGTCTAGATTTCGGAAGCAAAAGGTTATTCTGAAGAACGTGAAGTCTCGGCATTTTTTAAAACTTATGGAAATATGTGGAGAGAAGCTGGATATTGAGTCTACCCTTGGTTTATTTGGTAGGTTAGGTAGACAAATAAGCTTGAAGGAATATAAGACATTGATAACACTCTGGTTAGGAAGGGCTAGAAGCAGCAATGTTAAAGATTCTTTGGGTTATCTTCAGAAGTTGTTTCATCTCTTTATATCCATGAGAGAAAGGGGTTTTCAGATTCCGGAAGATTGTTATGGTCCTCTTTTTGTGTATATGATTGACATGAGAATGAAGGAAGAATTCAAAGTCTTTATTGAATTTATTAAAGATTGTGACGATGGATCCTACACCAAATTAGGTTACTATGAGATGTTATTTTTGATTAGGATAGGTGATAAATGTAGAATTAAGGAACTATGCAGCTCCATTGCAGCTGGCAGGGGCGACAATAACATTAAATTAGCAGGTATTCAATCTTTCATTGTCAAAATAGTTATAAAATGCAGATCTACATTTCCTTTTAGATTTCATAAGTTTATTCTCTTTTTGGAATACTCCCTACTTTTAGGAAGATGATCAACCTGCATATGTTATGATTATTGATTGAATTCCTTTCTTTCACTTGAATGCATGAACTTTCTGTTATTATTCTGGTTCCTCCTTTATTTGTTTTTTGCTAGCAGCTATCTACAAAATTCAGTCCATCCTTACAAGCTCAACTATTTATTTTTTTTATATGATGAAAATTGATTCAACTTTACTGAAAATATATTTAACAAACTTCGAATAACTTTTGTGTTTTTTGGTCCCACTTAATACTCATATTTGCTGTGAAATACATTGAAATGATTGAAGTTTACACATAATTGTGATGCAAGCCTTTATTTTTCCTACTTAATTACGTTTGCACGAAGTGCGTATTAATAGGATAAAAGTCAGCAACAAGAAGACAGATTGCTGGTTAATTAATATTTTGATTTCTTTTGTACTTTTTAATTTTATTTATTTCTTTATCTGCAATATGAAAGTTGAAGTCAGATTAATAAACATATAACTTTTATTATTTGAATAGAATTTTATTAGCGAGTCAACAATGCTTAAATGTTTTAGTAACAATCTTCAAATATATGTATCATTAATATACTAAAACTCTATGTGTAATTGTATTAAAAATCAAGGAAATGTAATCTAACAGTCTAAAATATGTACACATAAATACATTTTTTTTAGGAAAGCCCAAGGGCCACATTGATTGAATTAAAAAACGGTTCCAGAAGCTTGAGGGGAGGGCCCAATAAATGGAGCCCTACCCCTACGATACAATGCAAACACAGAGATCTTATAGATCAAAGCAAAAAAAGTACACAAATAAAGCCTAAGAACGAGAACGTGATACTCTCGCTCTGCGTCTTTGTGATCCATAAAGTAAGCTCTTTAAAGCAACACCATTGCCCTGAGTAACCAATGTATCATCAAGTAGAAGTGTATCTCCACGTTTATTCTTCTATCGAGATTGATAAACCTGCCAATGTCCTTTGTCTGCTTCTTCTTCTGCTTCTTCTTCCTCTGCTTCTTCCTCTTCCGTTGACTGATCCTGCTGATTCATACCGGTGGGTTCGGCAGTGGGTTGGGGATTTCTTCTTTTCCTGCTGAAAGTTTGGATGTATCTGTTAGCGCCGATGTCTAAAGTAGCCCCCTGGACGGCTCGCGCCACGGAGGAGTCTCCTCGATTCCAAAGATGTTCGTAAACACCGTAGTCACATTTCCAACATGTTCGCAGAACACCGTAGTCACCGGAGTGACAATTTATACAACCGGTTGATGAGTCTCCTCGACGACTCGTCGACTGAGTTTAAACTATTATCGCATCAAACGCTATCCTATTCTACCGAGCTAGAGGTAGCATCGACTTTTGTTGGAAATCCTAATAACAGACAGGCGCCGTAGCCCTTTTCCTAGAGGAGGATGCGACTTATAAGCATGTGTCCTCGATGCGCTCGAACATTTTACAACGCTCTGCAAAGAGATGCTTGTTCTCCACCACAGCCTCCTGCCAAAACCCTTCCTCACCATCTGTAATCCAAAAACGATCCACATATGTATGTATGTATGTATGTATGTATGTATGTCACCATCTGTAATCCAAAAACGATCCACATGTGTGTGTGTGTGTGTCCTGTGTGTCCTGTGTGTAAACATTTTAATATTCACATGGCTTAAAATTTTCTAATAACTTGGCTCGAGTCAAAGCCGAAATCTTCAACTCAAAGTTTAGGTCAGCTCTCTCCAACTTGAGTTGATATTACTCCTGTATTCCACACTGGGAAAAAGGGAATGTACATTAAGATCAATGATCTATAGTTTTTAAAATCAATATGATGGGTAAATTTGAAGTCATATAAGCTGTAGACAAGGAGATTGAAAGCATTTTGTGGTAGAAAGATTAATATTACTCTTACGTTTGATATTTAGAACATTTTTTGTGAGAGTTTTCATGTGCTTAGATGGTGATCGGAGCAATAAAAATTAATTCCTCCCTCTTTTGTTTCTTTAGTATGGTCTTATCATTGATTAACATGTTTATTGATAAATTTTAGAGTAAAGCTTAATTCTACCATTTCCAACAAATACTTTTTAGTCATCTTATTTTCTGCAGCAATAAGTGTGTTTATTCAATTAAATTGAATATCTTGATATTTTGGGCACAAAAAGTGTGAAATATTAATGATAGTTAACGATCCGGAGCCATAATTTCTTGATTATATAAACTCCTCTTACCATTGAATAATTTTGGTTGGATTAAATAGCCCTGTTTTTTTCTTCAAATTTTAAGATGATGACTTTCTCTTGATAATAATTTTTAGCATATAGCAGTTCAAATGTATCTGCATCAAATACCTGTCATGATTTTAAAATTTTAATACAAGTTTTGTTTATTTATTTCTTCAATTTCAAAAGAAAATTCGAAGTAGATTTATCAGGCATATGGATCTTTTTTTTTCATTTGAAATTCCACCAGGCTTATAGATTTCTATCATTCCTAGTTTTATGATAGTTATATAATTGTCTTTTATCTTTTTGTATATTTACTTCTAATGTAGTATAGTAATCATTTTTTGACTCAACTGCTTCCATTTAGCTCTCACTAAAAATATATCATATCAATATCTTGAAACAAAACTGGATGAAGAAATATTAATTTTAAAAATATGTGAAATAACTTAGGTCTTTCATGTGCTAAAAATATCATTATATCTTTCAATTTTTGGGTAAGCAATAAACTTTGATTAATATGTATATGTATATGTATTTCATTTAGCATCTCCACAATGAACTTCTTCAATAAGCGATTAAACTAACATTAATGAACTCAATCAAATCTTTAGATACTAAGTTGTTCATCAAGAGTTATGATTATTAATTTGATATTTATCCTTCTTCTCTATGGCATATTTGAAGCAGGCATTTGCGTGCACATTAATCTCGTGCACTTATCATTACTCTTATGAAAAAAATTTCAGATAATTTTATTTGTACTTAAGGTCCTTATACTAATGATGTAGCACAAATCTCAGAATACATCCTTAAGAAGTAGAACCTAGAAGTTATGAAAAATTTGTATTGAGGAATACCAATTATATCTTTTATTTTGGAAAGAAACGAACTTTTCATGCTTTAGTTAACTGGTATATTTCTTTCATTTAGCATAAACACTATGAACTTCTCAAATAAATGATTAAACTAACATTAACCTACGATAGCAAAATGATCAAATACCACACGGTTCATAAAAAATCATAATTTTCATGTAGATATGAATTGTTACTCTATATGAAATATTTTAAACAAACATGTGTGCATTCTCGCATCTATGAAAAATAATTAGATAAATCTATTTAATACATAAAAATCCTTATACTGATTAACCAAGTTAAAAAATCAAGATACCCTCTAATTTATGATAAAATACTGAGGAATACCATTATCACTTTTATTTTGGGAAGCGACAAGCTTTTAAGCCTTAACTTTTATGCTTATTTCATTTAGCATTACCACTCAAGTAAGTGATTAATCTACTCTTAATTGGCAATAACCAAATCATCAAATACTAAGTGGTTCATCAAGAATTATATTGTTCAATTCGATCTTTATCCTTCTTCTGTACTTTATATTTTAAAAAAACCATGCTCATTAATCTCTTGTACTTTTTCTTTGCACTCATGGAAAATAAAAAACAAGTGAAACATCTTCTTTAGAATTAAAAAAATAATACAAGTTGATAATATTACAAAAAGAAAGCACTCTAAAAAAAAATGTGGAGGGATTCACAACTTTATAATATGATATATGTTCTTATGTAAAGATATAATAACATATGTAGAAATTAGAGCTTCAACTGCTGCGTAGAGATCATACCAACAATGGTGAAAACAATTATATTTTTAGAACAACAAGTGAGAGAGGTGAGGCTGCAGGAAGATAAGGCACGAGAGATGTGAATGTGTTCTGTCATTTGCTGCTTCTCATGGTGATTAGAGAAACAGATGTTATTTGAGGATTCACTTTTGATATTCCTAGTGGTGGCACAGCACAGTTATCTTGTTCGAGGATTTCATTGATCCTTTTGGCAGAGATCATAGTTGGTGCCTTAAATATCACTTCAGCTTTTGCTTCCTCTGTGCTTATTACACAAATCCTCAAGGCAAACTGAAATGAACTGTACGAGTGATGTTGTGTTTTTGACTTAAGAAAAAAACAAAATTAAAGGGGGCAAATTGTTGTCATGTTGTAAAATTTTTGTTTTAATGAAGTGATGAATTTTTGTAAACGATGGTGAGGATTGGGTAATAATAAAATTATGCAGGGGAATCTTTTGAAGGTGCTATAACGTTTTTATCATGATGAAGTATATGTTTTTGTGGATAATGGGTGATCGTTGCTGCTTTCAAGCAAAGCATAGACATTTTATTTTGAAATCACAGGCCACTTTTTTTTTGTTCTGCAGATCTGAAACATTTTCATAGGATGATAATCTAAAAACTAATGGGGATTGGCTTACTTGAGCAGGGTTATGAGAGAACTTTTCCCGAAGCATGTTAAACTGTACACTAGTCCATTGATGAAGCCTATCCGCTCTAACGGATGCATCTCAATGAGAATCCCCTGTGAACTTTATTCTACTCGAGTTTCCATTCAACATCTGAAGTTTATAATAATGAGCGAATGCATTTTTCCTAATTACTCAGTAATAGAATGTAACTGATTGCTTGCAGATAAAATTATGATTCCTTGGGCCAAACCAAAACTTTGTGAAACTGATTTTCTTCTTCTTTCAATTTTTTTATTATTTTCTTTTGATTCATTTTATTTGACGTTCAGGATTGCATGTTTTACTGAAATATTTGTCGGAATATCTCTTGAGATGCAAGATTTTTGCGAAGTTTCTTATTTTATCTATTTTTTCATACCAAACAGTTTTATTACGGGAAATTCATGCATGGAAAAACTTAAATAAATAGAACCTTGGATGAATTGTTTTGATGCATTTTAAAGATGTTCATTTTTTAATTGTCAGCAGAATATTTAAATTTACAACTTAATAACAACTTTTGCTGAAGTTTTCTGTAACTAGAACACCAATTTCACTTCGGTACCCTGTTTTATTTGGGCGAATTATTCCATTTTAGTACTTTTTAGTAATTTATTGCTGTTATTTTCTTGTTTCCATTGAATTTCACTTTTTCAACATATTTGTTCTACAGAGAGCTATTTGTTGGCCTTGTGTGAAAATGATATGGAGGAGGAGCTGATCCAATTACTAGAAGCATTTGATATGAGTGGTGTTTTGTCAGTGGAGCTTGCGTCGTGCATATCTAAATCTATAGGGAGGTTGAGGCTAGAGAATTTTATTGAAAAGTTTATTTTGGCATTCAAGATTAGAGGTGTGCTGTTGCTATCTTTTCGTTTTTGTATAATTACCCTTCCTTAATGTCAGAAGCTGGATCAATTTTCTAATTAGTAATTTTTTTGTAAAAGAATGACACTTTTGTGTAACGAATAACTATTGAACAATACATCCATCAATATGAAATTTGAATGCAAATTGATTTTAATTTATTGTATATGGGTGAAAAAGCACGTTCTTTATACAGAATGATTGGAAGAGAAAATGAAGATGAGTGATATGAGCATTGCAAGCATGTTTTTTTGTGCACTGAAAGCTATATGAGTTGTTTATATTGTCTTGAACTATCAGCCGCTCTACCAAATAAGGAAAAAGGTGACTAGAAAGGATGTCACATTTTGAAAATCATGGTCTGAGTGGTCTTTCCTTTTGAGAAACCTTTTATGACATTGCTGCTCTGATGAAATTTTAATATTTGAAATATCTTAATAGATTTGTGATGCATTTTGTTCATTTTAGCATAATGTTTGCCGAATTTGGCTTGATTCTGCTGTTTGACTTTGTAGTATTCATAGACAGTGGTTTAAAGTGCCATCTAATAATTTTCTTAGACATTTATCTTTATTTATTTTTATTTAGAATAATTCTATGACGAAGAAATTTCATTTGCTTTTTTGCACCATTCAACTTAAAAGTAGCACTCGTTGAACTTTGCTTCCAAAATAACTTTTGGATTGTTTTCTTGGATTGAGTTTGAATTGTATTCTGCACTCTTCCAGTTATGCCCAATTATTTCCAATACTATTTTAGATGAGATTACATGAAGCAAGTACTAACAGACATCAGCTAGCATTGGTCTTATCAGCAATGGATTCATGGAAAATGGAAATAAAGTACATGCTTATAATTTAAGAAATTTCTTCCGGCATTAACAAGCCTTTATTAATAAAGCTTAAGCATGCAAATCTTATATTCTGTCTTGATATAAAATTTCGGTCATGTTGATAAGCGTCCTACTTTTTGAATGGCAAGGACTTTCTTAATATTATTTCTAAATGGTGAGATCGTATAGCTCTAGATTTGTGCTTGGTTGCTGCTTTCCATTTTGTCCTAAATATGGCTTTTAAGGATCAATCCTTTGTTGGATCAAACGGCGATTATTACTTCTGAAGTTAATCTATAATATATCATTTTTATTAATATGCTTGTGATAATTCTAGGAACCGAGGAAGAGAACATTTCATGCTTCATCTATGATTATGCTTCCAGCGTACCTAATTTAGTGGTGAGGAACTTCTTATGACGATGCTGGTAATTTCAATTCTTTATCTGAAGCTTAATAAGGTGATGGTGCATAAGCTTTTTTGTTTACCGTTTCTTGTCGATAAGTGACAATTTATAATTTAGTGGGCATTTGATTTGGCACACAAAACTTGTTTCTTGAAGTAACTCTCAGTTTTTAGTATTAGTCAGATGATCAACCGTCTACATTCCTATTTGTTTTTTCTATTGACAAGAATTCGCTGCATTGCTTCATTATCATCAATTGGCATACCTGAAAAAAAAAATCATTAGCCCTATCCAACGACCATTCAGAGATGGCTTTAAGAACCCTTCTACATTATTTTCAGTGTGTGCTGCATGTGATGTTAACTCTATTTTATTCATTTTTTTTGCAATCTCTCATTTGTTTTTTCCTTTAGGTTGCCCCTATCATTGCTTGGTCAACAAAGGACTTTGAGTTTGTTTATTGTAAAGAAAGTTACTTTTGCGAGCACCAGGAGTCATTAGATACATTTAGTAACTTTGTCTACTTAATTCAGTCTTCTTAATCAAGTAATGACTATAAAGATTTGTGTTTGAGGCTAGTTTGTAGATGAAAATTATAATCTATTTATATCGGAGTTAACCCAAATCACAATAAGAAAAACAAATATTATTACTGAAAGCAAATATGAGATTACAAGCCAATATATTTGAAAGATAAAACACAACATTACGACACCAAAAAATTTGAATAACAATAGATATGGCACAACTACTCAAACTTGTTTGGATCCCGAGGTGGTCGTGGTGGTCTGCAAGGTTTTGAAGTTGGTAAGAGGGTGGAAAAGACGGATGGCAAGCAGAAATGAGCAAGGCGGCTGTTTCACTGGTGCCAGACAACAAGAAAATAGTAGGGAACAATGCAGGAGGGCTTTCTGGGGTGATGGTAGTAAGGAGAGAAGGCTGAAATGGTGGTGGCGGTCAGGAGGAAGGCTTGGACAACGATTAGTTTAGGTGGCACGAATGTGGTCAGAGACGGCTGTAATAGCAGCTGGTGGGAAGGGGAGGGGATTTCTACTGGCTGAAATTATTATGCTAGCAAGCGGGAGCGCTGGAATTGTAGGAAACTTAGGCTGGAGTGCAGAAACTGCAGGAAGAATAGAGTTGGCAGTTGTTCTGGGCGGCTGCAGTGTGGGGAGGATGTGGAAGGGAAATAGGGAAGATAAACACCTCCTTGGGAGAGAGATGCAGCCTGAACACTATCTAATCCGCGAAGGGAGAAAAGGGACTCTGACGACTGCACTAAACAAACTTATGATAAAAACTGACCTAAAACATGAAAAACAACATATATAATATTAGGGTGACTAAGAAGTGGACCCTGCTCCCTTTAAGCAGCAATCCCAAGAGCAAAAATGTTTGTTGGCCCTCAAAGCTGCGATAATGAACCGGTCCATGTTGCTGCTGTACTCTCGTGTCTAGTACTGTACCAACATTTGAGGAATCACTCGCATGCGTGATGGCGTCCCGCCCGCGTCCCGCCCGCGTCCCGCCCGCGTCCCGCCCGCGTCCCGCCCGCGTCCCGCCCGCGTCCCGCCCGCGTCCCGCCCGCGTCCCGCCCGCGTCCCGCCCGCGTCCCGCCCGCGTCCCGCCCGCGTCCCGCCCGCGTCCCGCCCGCGTTAGCTAGTTTAATTTGCCTTTTTCATTAAAAACCCTCAACTTTTACTTCCTTTCTCAAATTGAATTATTCTTGTAAAATAGGCTTTAGATGAGAAATGTTATACAAGCATCCAAGAAAATTTGGTGAGTCCAAGATGTCCCCTTGAAGCCTATTTGTTTACCTATCTTTGCTTCTAGGCCAGCAATTTTAATCTCTTTTTCTTTCCCAATTTAAAATTTAAATTGCCATCCTGCAACTTTGCTGCTTAACTTCTAAGGTTTGACTGGAGAAGAGAGAGATTAAAGGGGCTCTTTATTATGAATGCTGAGATTTTTATGAATAAATTGAGATTTCATAAGTAGTTTATAATTTTTTTGGGTTGTAAGAGGCTCTTCTATAGCCCATTTTTCGAAATTAGATTTAAAGCCTTTACCTATGGTTTTAGATTTTTGAAATTTGTCATCTCTTTCGCAATTGTTATTTTTCTCATTAAATTTTCTTTATTTGTTTCAAACTTTGACTTGACGTAAAGCGTCGTAAATAGAATACCAAGTAATTCAGATGACATTTTCGCCTCATTTGATGTTAACCCTATCTGAATAATGCTTGTAGAGTCACAATGACTTCCAATGGCTGTGCTTGCACTTGTGCTAGACATTTCCCAGTGTAGTTTTTTTTTTTAATTCTGTGCTTTGCCATTATGGAATTATTACACAAGTTATGTAGTGTGTTTGAATTACGTTTACGAGTCATTTATTTACCAAGGCATGAGTCTAAAGTTGTATTAAGTTCAGTTCATGTTTTCTATGTTTCATTGCTGTGCAAGCGCACATATATTCTGTTCGTTGCATGCTTGAGCATGGATCTAGGTTTGTGGCATGTACATGGCACATGCATTATAAATGTGCATTCATGCGGGCATGTGTTGTTGGAACTTCATTGTGCTTCTATGTATGTATGATTGATGGAGTGCCATTGTGGACAGTTGCATGCATATTGTGCATCAATTTGTGGGAATATGTGTCTGTAGTTTGCATGTCTATATGTATCTTATGTTTCTTGATGCACCTGCATATTGTATTTATTTGAATGCGCATAGAATCCCTAAAATTTGAGGTTTATGGGGCCACACCATAGAATACCTCTATGCCTCTTTTACTTTGTGTAATTGACGTAGGGCTTAGGAGGGCTGAGCCGGTTCAGCCGTACTATTGCTTGGACCGACCGGTCCAAAGGGGCGAGTTTTACCGCCCAAGGGAGGGGTTTCTCCCCTTCCTTACCTATCTACTATTATAATATTATTTGTTTTTTTAGGGTTATTTTTTTTTATTTCTATTGGGACAGTCGTCGGTGTCCCATTTTTTCCTTCCAGGGCTATATCTGACAGCGAGAAGGTGCTCAGGCTGTAACTCTTTTGAGGTGTTGTGTATCTTCCCTTTCTCTGCTTTTTGTCACTGCTCCGGCAACTCTTCGGTCGTTGATTCCCACTCCTTCCTGTTCCCAGTCACTCCCTCTAGCACCCCTTTCCTCTTTATCTTACCGCTACCAGGGTTTTCTCACCCATCCTGTTATCTCGCATCCCCCCTACATCTCTATCTACTGCTAAACACCTGAGTTGCCGTTGTTCCCTCTTCCAGGCCTCCTATTGCCTTCCACTATCCAGTCCAATATCGCACAACACCTGCTCCCAACCGGCCATTCAGCTTTCCCGTCTCTTCCACCTCACAACCACCCATATCTCCTAGCCGTCTCCTTATACAGCTGCACCTCCCATTCCCTCTGCCATCAACCAAACTTGGCCCTTCTTCCTCCCATGACCATTCACAGTCAGGTCCACTCACTTATGATGTCAGCCAACCGCAACTCCTTGACCTACCTTGCCTCGGCTGCCACAGCCACAACCGCACCCTCCTGCCGTCGAGTGGCCATCCGACTCTTCCCTGTCGCCCTAAGGTGTTATTTATTATTTTTTTTTCGTTTATTTCCTTTTTTGAAGAGCCTTGGTTTTAACATATTTAAACTTCAACAATAATATCTTCGTTTTCTATTGTGGTTTGGGTTAACACTGGTATCATTTGGTATCAGAGCTAGCTTAACTCTAATCTTATCCTAGGGTTTCCTAGCATCCGTCTTACCCTCTACCAAAATTTTTTTCTTTTGTGGTTTTCTATTGTGTTTGGGTTAACTTTGGAATCATTTGGTATCAATGCTAGTCTATATTGCCTCGGCTGCCACAGCCGCATCTGCACCTCTCTTGCTGTTGAGTGGCCATGTGACTCTTCTCTGTCGTCCTAGGGTGTCGTTTATTGTTTGTTTTTTATTTATTTCCTATTTTGAAGAGTCTTGATTGTAACATATTTACACTTTAACAATAATATTTTTCGTTTTCTATTGTTGTTTGGGTTAACTCTGGTATCAGAGCTCGTCTATTCCTAATCTTATCCTAGGTTTCCTAGCATCCGCCTTACCCTCTACCAAAATTTTTTCTTTCCTATTGTCAAACCTTAGCCACATTTTGACCTAACCCTAATTCTCCTTTGCTGTTTTTCAAAACATGCAAACCAAAATCAAATTCTAGATACAGTTGATTAGTGCTCTTCATCTTCTTTTACCTCCCAACTCTAAATCCTCGCCCTACAACCAAAGAGATACACACCCAAGCCTATCCGGGAAGAGATATAGTGGGAGATCCGTCGACTTCAGTGGAGACTTGTGGATATTAAGGATGAAACCTAGGGGGAAATTACCCTTGACTGGGATTAGGAGAGTTGAAGGGGAGCCAGAGACAAGGATCTGAATCCCTTCCATCTGGAGGCTTTTTGTGATACAAAAGACCGCCACAATGTTATGGAATTTAGTATTAAAGGAAGTCAAGAGAAGAGCCAATATATGAAAAACGGGAGAATTTGAAGATAATGCGGGAGACATAACACCAGTTCTTACCAGCTTTCTACAGACAGAAGATACATACTCTAACTTCAGAAGTGAAGATACCACATCATCGAGCGACCTCACATCTTATAGGCAGAGTTTAACCTTAGAATCTTATAGCCCGAGTATATCTAAGAGAACACCCAAGATGACCTCGTCAGAGGACAAGCTGATTTAGAGTGGAGAACAGGTGAAACCAATTCACATCCCTAAATTTTCACAGCCAGGAAGTGTTCCATGTGTCATAGATTTGAGAATGTTGAATCAAAATGCTTAACGAGGGAGTGATCTGTTTCACCGAGTAGGGTGTCGTAGAAAATTTGCGTAAGGACGTCACAGACACTGAAGAGTGTGAGAACAAGAAAGAGAAATAGCAACAGCTCACCAATGAGGAAGAAACACTATTCGTTTCAATTGAACTAAGAAGATAGATTCCCATTGAGTTGACAATAACAATTCTAGAAGGTGGTGAGTTCGAGGTCATGGGCGTTCATGCAGGGTATGAGATTGTGGTACCTCGAGCTACTATTTTTTAGTCTTTGAGATGAACATTAACATGAATGACCTTGGATGTCCAAAAGGGTCATGAGTTTGAGAAGCCAACATCTGATGCAGAGTCATCGCATAAAAGAGAAATATAGATTTTTCTATGTGTAGACTCTTTCTTGAGTTATCTCTATGGAGGGAGGTCCAACATGTCAAAAGTGGGGTTATTTTGTGCCATTTCATGAAGATTACATGGAGTTATTCAGAGGTTATTTTCAGTTTAATGTGATACCCATCGTCAGATGTCAAAGATAGGAGAGATGAACGCCAACTTTGTAATGGGCCCTAGGAGCTTATTGGGATTGAAAATTCTTCAATGAGATCCAGGTCTACATACTAGTTCATCCGCTGCACTCAGTTACATATAAGGAGTGGAAGAAATAGGCTACAACTGGGATGGCTCGATTCCTGATTCGTGAGAATACTTGTTTATCTATAGTTCCAACTCAGGTTGTGCCAAAGGTGGATGAATACTTATTCTATCCAAATATGCTTTAAAACGACAATGCCTGTTTGATCGACCTACTAGGGCACTTGGAGTCGTGCTATGAGGAGCCAGAAGCTTTGACGATTGAAGTTGAAGCTCCCTCGACCTTAAGAGACTGACACAGGACTTAGGAGAGCTGAACCGGTTGGTTTAGCTGAACTAGTTCGACCCTACTATTGCTTGGACTTACCGATCGATTCGAGTGAGTTTTACCGTCCTACGTGAGGGGCGTCCCCCCTCCTTACCTATCCACTATCATAAATAAGTTATTTGTTGTGTTTAGGGTTGGTTTTTTTGAGTTTGAGTTGTGATTTCCATTGGGATTGCCGTCAACAGCCTCATTTCCCCCTCCAGGGCTGAATTCGATAGTGAGAAGATGCTCCGGTTGTAACTCGTAAGAGGTGGTGTGTTTTCTTCTTTTCCCTGCTTGCCGTCGCCACTCCGACAACCCTCTGGTCGCCGATTCCCACTCCTTCCTTCTCTCAGCCACATCCTCTAGCCTCCCTTTCCTCCCTGTCTTACCGCTACCATTTCCTTACCCTTCCAGTTTCTTTGCTTGCCCCCCTACATCTCCAACTACCACTAAACAATTGCGTTGCCGCTATTCCCCCTTCCAACACACGTACAACCTTCTACCGTCCAATCCCATATTCCACAACACCTGTTCCCATCCGTCCATTCAACCTTTCTGTCTCTTCCACCTCACAACCACCACTATCTCCTACCCATCCCCTTATAGAATGGCACCTCCCATTCCCTCCGCCATCCGCCAACCCTGGCCCTTCTGCTCCTTTCTGTGACCATTCATAGTTAGGTTCACTCATCCCTGCTGCCAACTAGCCGCAGCCCTTTACCTAGCTTGCCTCGGCTGCCACAACCACTTCCCGCACCCTCCTGCTGTCTAGTCGCCATCCAACCCTCAGCTGTCGCCCTGGGGTGTCGTTTATTGTTTGCTTGTTATTTATTTCCTGTTTTGAAAATTCTAAGTCATAAGATATTTAAATTTTAGTAATTTATGTTTTATGTTGTGATCTGGGTTAATTCGGTATCAGGAAGTGCTTGGGTTTACATAGGAGGCTTGTTTGGAAGGCTCAATTTGAAAAGGTTGTCCTTACTATGACCCTTTTGTGTTGCCCTTATCTGGCTATCTATTGATCAATTATATCAACTTTGAATTTCATGAGAAGATTCTTTTGGTAATTGGAAATAGATCCAGCTTTGTTGATGAGCGAGTTTGTGAAAATGGAATGCTAATTTGGGATAACCATTCCTCATTTCCTCCCATATGTGCTGTTTGGTTTAGAATGCAAATATGTTTTAATTCATAATTTTAAATTTCTTTTTAGTGTGAATTCATTTGATAAGAAATTGATTCTCCAAGAAAATGCTAATGATGTTTTTTTTTTCATTACTTTTTGCTTACCCAACCCCAATGTAAAACTAGGACAGTTTACGATCCGAGTTCGATCCGTGTTCGATCCGAGCTGGGGTCGTCTCAAAATCGGCTCGAGAAAATTTGATCAAAATTTTGGCTTGTAGCTCGGCTTGTTTATTTCAATCCGATTTCGATCCGAGCCGAAATTCAAATCAATTTTCGAGCGATTAACAATCTTTGATCGAAATTTGCTAAATTCACAACAATACGATGTTAACGATATGATTTGGAGCCGAGCTAGGGTTGGATCGAAAAAAATTCGATCCAAAATTTTGGCTCGTAGCTCGACTAGTTTATTTCGATCCGATCTCGCCAAACTTCGAATCAATCTTCAAGCAATTAATGATCTTCGAGCTTAATTTACGGCCCTACTTAAAACGGGAAGAAAACCTTATTGGGTCATACCATGAGCATGCATGCCTCATACTCACTCGAAACAAAACCTAATTGCTTATCCTTTTAACTAGAAAGTAAGTTATTTTTCAGTAAATTTATTCTCAATCAAGGTAAATGAGGCAACACGGATTTCAGTTTATCATTTTAATTACCATTCATTTATTCTAATTCCTTGCAACCGAAACTACAGTTTTTTAGGGTTTGTTTTTTGTTAATTTAATCAGTAAAAATGAACTTGTTCCAAGAGCAAGTGTTCAGAAGTTACTGAACTTAAAAATAATTTCATTGTGGTCTTCATCTATCTTATTATGTTTAATTTTCAAAATGTATTAAGACCATATATGATTGAGAAAATTTAGTTCAAGTGCAAAATAAGATGAATATAATTTCATTATATTGAAATGTGAACATGTACAACAATGGGGCTTTCATGCTAAGCTATACACTTAAAAATAGAGCATGCATGTTCCTTGAAGTTCCCATAAATTTTTGCATCTTTATGATCTAAATTTTATGTGAGAAGTAGCAAATCAACCAACAAAATATGTTGATGCATTGGAGTTCAGTAAAACAGTTTAGTTTCACGAGTAAACTGCAAATGAATGTAAATTTGGTTAAAAATAATTAATTTGTGGCTTGGCAATGTGGATTTATTTGCTTTTGATGAAACTTACACTTGATATCTTACATCTGAGGTATGGAACACTGACACTCTGAAATGCCTTATGTGTTTGTGTTAGACATGAACACGGTGCTGACACGCCTCTACACATGTTTGACACTTCTAAAATTATGTTGATGTTATTTAAGAGTCAAATTTGATTTCGACATGGTCGGGATACGGGCCTGAGACATCAACATGCCTAAGACAACTTGTGGGGAACTATAAATAAAGAGCAGTTAGAAATGAACTATCAAATAGTTTGAAGCTATTTTGAAGCAAGTCAAACATGAGTTTAATATTTTGAATTGTGAAATGCCATGGATGGCACCACAAGGTTTTACAAATTGTTAATGGGTTAGGAAGAATTTTGAATGAGTGATGAGATGAAAGGGAGGGCACAAGAAGGCTTTGGGTATCGGAAGAGAGTAATTCCTTAATAACATTGAAGAAATAGCCATAATAAAATAAAAAGAAGGAGATGGAGACATTAGGGAATTTATAACCTTTCTTAAGCCAATTGTGATGGTCAACTAAAGGTGAAATCCGTTCTTTTTAATCAATACATAACATACATGAAATGAAATTTATACGAAAAGAAGAATTTTCCTCTGGCTTTGACCTTGTTCATGTCTCTTATTTAAAATTATATCCATGAAATCCTAATCTTTATTTAGCAGACCTTAAGATAGAAAATTAGTCAAATTCAATATTGAAAGAGTACAACTAGGGCTATTAAGCAAGGCTTTTTGTTTGTATATTGCTTTTGCACAGTTTGTAAAAAGCTTGTGTTCGAACTGTTCATTAGCGTGCTAAACATGAACACTAATTTTGAGCTCAATTTATAAACGAGCTGAGCACAAAAAGACACTTGTGTGATCCTGTTTGTCTTGTTTAGGCTCTAAATAATTGAATAATTAACTAATTACTAATTACATAAATCATAAATTTCTATTACTGCTTTTTATTGTTTTATTAAAAAAGATTAAAATTTAGTATTTTTAGATAATTCCAGCTAAATATGAGCCAAACATGCTGCACATGAGTGGATGGATTCTAAAGATAGAGCATGAATATGCCATTTACATAAAATTTTGATTGCGAATTTGAATAAGTCGAATACAAATTGATGCTAAGCTCATACGAGCTAAACTCGTTTATACCCCTAAGCACAACAATGAAAAATAAAGCTTTCCCATTGCCATGATTTTATTGCTAAAGGGAGATGCAGTTGTAGATAAAAGGTTTTGGCCTTTGATTTGCTCGGTTCAATAAGTGAGATGTAAGGAGCAATCACCGTAGAAGATAACAATTGCGACATAAACAACGAAGTTGCAAACCAATGATGTTTCTCTATAAAGTGGCGGTTGATGGATGAAAAATGGGATTGATGTTGCTTCAACTTAAGGATTTCATGTGGTAGAAACAAACAGATGTAACAATTGTAGTAGTAGCAATGGTAGTGAAGAGGAAGAATGCTTGTTCACTGGATTCAACCTAGTTAAATTGTAGGATGCTTAGTGAAGAGCAAAAATCAAGTCAGGCTTCGCTTCCTACGCCATTTTAGTTTGACATAGGGTTTCATAAAAGGGGATATAAAGTGGAATATGATGGGCTGGGATTTCTTTTTGAAATTTAAAGGTGGAAATCTTCTCTTGGTGAAATTTCAAGCCCATTTAATACTAATATCATACACTCAGCATGACTCTTATTTTCCTGGTCCATTGGCTGATTTTCTGGCACGATAACAACACATTTTCTGAAAATCCCTGCTCATCTTAAATCATCCTAAGTTCTCTTGACATTACTTGCAACGTTCTTCGTTGTTTTTTTTTTCTTTGGTGGTTTCTCTATGAATATGATAATTGATAATTTAATTTTTATTTTACATTGGTTTTGTCATTCTTGGCAGAAAAGGCTTTTGAACACAATTTGTTCTAGTAAATGCATGTTCATGTGTGTTTGTTTATGTGAGAAATTCATCCATACGAATATCTATATCTATGGTTTTTATATGCTTTAAGTGTGTTTATACATCTTTTTGTATATACGTGCATATTCAACAACAAGACGTGGATGCATTCTAGCATTTTTCTGAATTTCTTGAAATTGATTATCTTGTCATCTGCTTTTGGTTGGTTTTTGAATATTTGAGACTTCTTTTGTTTGAAGGTTGAAGATATTATATCAAAATTTGAAAAGCTACATGAGAAAATTGAAATCATACCTACCGTTGCATCTTGGGACAAGCTGATCAAACTTTCTTGCAATTTGTCCAAGGTTTGCTTCTACTACTTGGTACCATGTTTTATTTTATTTTTTATTGCTTTTATGGGCACGCTTATTGATTAAAAAATATTTAACTGCTAATAATGGTAGTATAATTCATTTGGCGTCAGTTATAGTTTTTTTTATTAAACCTTATTATCATTAAATGGGTGCCCCTCTTATATCACTAAAATTTCTTTTAATTTTGTTTTTTTATAGACAAGTCCTATCCATTAACTTATCTCTTGATTGCAATGAACTTTGAATTCGAGACATTGCGCGGAAGGCCTTCGCTTAATTATGATACCAATGGAACATTTTAGCTACCCGAGCTTAAAGGGCTGGATGCATGCAGATGACACTGATAATGTATTTGAAGGCGACTTCTTATTACTATGATTTGATATGCTTAAGGCATCATTTTCTTATCCTTGAACTTCTTCTATAGAAGAAGTGTCACTTTTTTCTTTAAATTAGTGTTGGTATAAAATTTTCTGTTAACCTATTTATATTTTTTAACTTGATCTTTATGGCTTCTCAGTTTGTCAATGGCTGGATTTTTCCTTCCTTAATGTCTTGTGTTTATGAAATTGCATGCCTTAAGTGCAAAAATATTATAAATGTAGAAAAAGTTTCAATTAAGAACCATATATCAAATTTGTTAGTTTCTTTAAAAGAAGCCCCTCTTCGGTGTTGTGAAAGATGAATGGCTTGGTTGAAAAGCATAGAAATTTTAGTCAGCAGTCATAGTCTATATTTGAGGTCATCAACAATCAAGACCTCTTACCATCAATGTATGGATATCCTTTTTTTGGTGCATGCTACTGTAAATATTACTATGTTTTAGTTGGGCTTGTATGGTAAAGATATTTCCCTCAAACCCATTTTGCAACCAGTTTATAAATGAAAACAAATTCTTAAAATTTGATTTTATTGAATTCTGTTCCTACTGCCCATTTTATTTATTGGCTATTATTTTTTTTTCTATTTCTCGTGTAGTGATGCAACCTCTTTATCGCCCCTACTTTTCTTTTAGCTTGTAATCTATTTTTTATGTGATCTTGCTTTCATAGGTTCACTTGGTATTTTCTCTCTTCTGTTTTTTTACCTTACAATTTGAATTGTTTCCTTGAGCATGCACACTTTAAAAAACAAACTCATACAGACCATAAAGGAACAATCTATTTCATAATTTTAATTTACAAACATTCATTCAGATTTAAATTTTTATAACTCTAGAAAAATAAAAAATAAAATGTTGTACCTATCTCCGTGGGCTTCTTACTTCTGTACATGGTCTCTATGATCCATCTATTCTAAAGTAGATCTCTTTGAAATATATTAGCAAGTAAAGACAAGAGTTAAACAACTTAGTGGGTAAAATATCTCTAATTTATAATAATTCATATTTATAAAATAATTTGTACAAAGACAATAAACAGTAAAAATAAAAAATAATGAAATTATTTTTATTTATTTCATTTAAAATATTCATCAACAGGAATCACCGTTTAAATGTATATTAAAAATACAAAATTTATAACCATTTTCAAAACCTATCAAAAGGTAGACAAACATTTTCATTTTATCTGCAGGGCTACGTTACTTCTCCAGTTAGTACTATATGTTAGTGACTCCAAATATGCATATGCATATATCATATTTTATTTCTTTCTTTTATTTGAAATGATTTTAAATATTTAAAATATATGAAAAACATGCATCTTATATTTCTTTAAAAGAAAGTACTAAAAGCTGTAAAAATAGTTGTAATTGATTTTATAAATAAAAAAGAATTTTTTAAAAATAAAAATCTATTTATCCACATTTTTAGGCTGTTGTCCTTTTCTCGGATCAAACTATTTCTTTTGTGTGTCTATTGCAACACATTTGATTTGATTAGTTTCTATTATTTTTGTCCTTTAATTATACCCCTAAAGTAATAATCATTTTATGATGATTATCCTTGGCTTGGATTTTCTCTCTCATATATATATATATATGAACCTTCAAACATACATTAGTATTTCACAATGACATCAATTAACTTCCAGATTTTATTCTATTAGGAAATTTTTTGAGCTTCCTTTTTTTGCTTAGGGTTTTGAGAATCTATTTCTTTATTAATACGAATTGATTAAGAAATCAGAGATTAACTTTTGAAATTTGACATTATTCCTAAAAATTTTTATCCTCCACAGCAAAATCCTTTTCTTATTTATCTTCCTCACCAAATTCCTAAAATAATTTGTAACAAAACTTATGAAAATTTCATTTTTTATTTCTGGAAGTTAAAGATCTTCACAAAAATTATAGATGGAACTTAAAATTTTCAGTGGTAAAATTCTCATCTAATTTTGGGAAGATCCCTTTTTCTTTGATACTAAGCCACTTTCTACACTCAGAGCATACAAATGCTTGCTGAAGCTTCTCTCAAGTGCCTAAACTCCGTTCTACAGTGAAAATCCTCTCAGTTGTTTCCTTCTCCTTCGCACAGAAAGCTCCCGCTAACTTTACCCTCGTAATTTGTCAAAGACACGAGAGGAAGGCTCGCTTGAGCTGCTCGAGCCCCCAATTTGTTTGCTTGCGCTCGTGACTGCGGAATCGCCTATCGATTCTACTTGTGCCCTCTCTTTCTTCCTCACGTAGACACATGAGGAAGGCTTGTGCTTGAGTGTGGAATTACTCGACGAGTCTGCTCATGCACTCTATCAAAGATGCATGTGGAAGGTGAGCCATTTGGTTGCTTGAGGATCACCTCTCAATCTTTCTCCCTTCATTCTCACCGGCTCCCACTTTGCTCCATTTCCCGTGCCCTCTCTGTCTATCACATTTGTGTGGAACAGAGGAAACAAGCGAATAAGCCTCAATTATCTTGTGGCGGGCAGTGGTGATTTTGATCTAATGATTCTTGCGAAGTAGGTGATGTGAGCAGTCCTTTTTTTAATTAGTTATCCAAATTTAATTTCTAATTTTGTTTATTTATTACTCAACTCCCGTCTTCTCTCTCGAAAATGTGAACTTTTGCATGCCTGTTAGATTTAAAAATTGTTCTCTTCTTTGTCCATGTCTTCTTCCTATTCAAATACGCTTCTTTTCTCTGGGAGGGATTTCTCCCTAACCTTTAGGTAGCTAAAAATTTTAATTTGATGACATGGTTGCTTCCCTTTATGTTTTAATTAGCTGATTTTTACTTAATTTTTTTCTCCATGAAAACATTGTAAAATCTGGTTATGATGAAAACCATACCCTGCTTCCCATCTGGCAGCATTGTGGACTGTGCGTTTTACCCTCTGTCTATGCCTTTTTAAAGATGTTTCTTATTCAGGGTCTTTTACATTTGTTTGAATAATTACTTATTATATTCAGGCATTACTTGCTAGAGCTTTTTATTTTGTATTTTGTTCCATGCCGTCTTATTCTTTATCATCTGTTGCTTTGTCATATATTGCTTTTGTTTTCATGGATGGGTATCTTACGTAGCAAAGCTTATGCACATGGTTGTAGTTGAAATTCGTTATAGAACTTTATAATCCCTTGCTGTTAAGAACTGCATTTTGAATCTGTTTTTAGTTTCTTTTATTGGATTGTGAAATATCATGAATTTGGTTACCTGACTTTCTATTATATTTTATGTTTTAATTGGTGAAGGTTTAAAGGCTAATGATATTTGTCTCAGGCCTTTCTTTTAAAAAAACAGTTATATAAGTTATATTTTTGTCTACTTGAATGCTTTGTGTTAAAATTTTGAAAATTTATTGCAGGCATAAGTTTATTTTGACATTGTTGAATGAATGTGCCAATCTGGTTTGGCAATTTCAGCTGATTTTTTTTTCTCAATTTTACATGGTTGTGATGATTGATCAGCTAATTAAAGAAATTTCCCTTACTTTTCTTAATAGCAGCAATAGTCGTGTTTAGATTATTATAACATTAAATATTACATTATCCTTGTGAATTGGTTTTAGGACGATCAGATATTAGGCTTGATTCAGGAGAAATAATTTGTTCTAACCTATCAGTTGAATTTTCTTCCTGTCTGGAATAAACAATCTCTTTGTACCTTGTTCATTGTTTGTAATTTGAATTGCTAAGATTTTGATTCTCAAGGGATTTTGATGGTGTTGATACAAGTAGGTTTCGAAGAGATGGATGTCGAGATATCAATAAGGTAGGGCTAATATTATCAAGATCTCAAAACATATTATAGACCAAAAAAAAAAAAAAAACAAAAAAAGGTTCAAGGATAGATAGTCGCTCTGCACCTTAATGTCTTAATTAATTTTCATGTTTTTTTCTTTATATTGTAGATACATCCGGTTAAGTTAGAATACTTCAATGATAATTTACAACTAGAATAAGTGACATCTTTTTAAGGCAGAAAATTCTATCAATTGTCCAAAGTCTAATGCCAATTGAAAAGCGCATTAATGTCTTGGATTATGGTGATGCATGATTTCTTAATATTATATCTCAAACCAGACTTGAACGTAGAGTGTTTGTTTTTCGGATTTTCAATGATCTTAAAATATAATAATTGTTCTTCAAATTATTAATGGTTTCAAATATAGTTATTGTTTCTTGCTTTAGTGAACTAAATCCGTGAAGCTTCTATTGTGATGTAACAAAGTTAAATTATTTTGCTTTTAAAGGATTTTTTTTTTCAGTCTAGGTTGTGAGTTCCATTCTAATCTTTCTATTTGCTTTTCCATACTTATGCAATAAACTTTAGCGTGGCCAATTAATTTTATTTTTGTAAATTTTATATGTTGTTGATCCAATGTAGCGTTTCATTAAAAGAAATTATTTATATGCAAATCTTATTTGTTGTTTGTCCAATGTAATGGGTCATTAAAAGAAATTATTTATATCTAACAACCAATTAGAGCTTTAGGATTGGTTTTACCATCATATGTAGAAATTTAATTTCACCTTTTCTATTTGTGCTGTCATCCCTTATGATTTCATAATCGTAGTAGATTTAACAGTTAAAGGAATTGATTAATCAGTGCGAATTGATCCTCTTTTAGTTCATGTTCATGAACTTGATTGCTTTTCAAAGCATAAATTTTTGTTTTATTCAAGTTAGTACTTTCATAGTTTTGATTTTGTTATTCAAAATTTCGACTAATTGAGTTTGCAAAGATTTTTCTTTCTTGGTCTGCTTTTTGTCTTAAAATTTTGAAAAGTTATTGCAGGTACAAGTATCTCTTGACATAGCTGACCGTATGTGTCGATCTGGTTTGGTTGTTTCAGTCGAATCTTTTCATCCAATTTTACATGCATGTGAGCAAACTTCTGAGTTTGATCTGGTACTTTCTTACTTGATCTTTCTTTTATTATTTTTTTTAAGTTGAAATGTTTGAATCATGTAGGGGTCTTAGAATACTAATATTGTATTGAATGATTTGCTTGGACTTGGTTCATAAACAAGAAGAAATTCCATAAATATTTTTTTTGGGAATATTTCATTGGCTTCTAGTTGCGATGGGTATTTGTCTAACAAAAAATAGACACTTCTTTTGGAGCCATTCTTTAACAACAATAGATACTTGTGGTCTTTTGCAAATTGGTTGATGTCATGACCAGTGGTATTTCCTTAATAATTTCATTTATAGATCTTTCCTGTGGGATCTCCTTCCACCTCTCTATTCAGACATGTAAATAAAATGACATCAAATCTTATTAAAGACACTTTGAACCAAAGACGACATGATTGCATAATGCTTGAGGTGCTAGGTGCTAGGGAAGCATGGCACTAAAAAGTTTATCCATTTTAACTTTGAAATGTATATTATAATACTTATCATTTTAAAATATAACACTTTAGTTGAAATAATATTTTTAACTTTTATTTAACTCTTGCTCTATTTTCCAATGGCCAAATTTTCAGTCTAGCAATGCTCTTCTATCATTTAGGGTTTGTTTGGGGTAGCTACAACTTATCAATAAACTGTTGCAGCTTAGCTGCCTCAGGAAGTTGTTGCGGGGAAGCTGGCTGTCTGTTTGTTTTCTGCGGTTTGAAAATAGCTGTGAGGCAGCTGTTTCTGGACAAATGACCATTCTGCCAATGTGTAGTAATGTTGTTTGTAACATAATTGCTCTAGATATATATATTTAATACTTCAGAAGCAAAAATTCACCTCAGAATGATACAAAAATTCAGATAAACACCTCACTTAACAGTGAGTATCAAGTATGTTACAAAAAAGAAAAAATTATCAAGGTTACAATTAGTAATATGACAATATTGATTTTATAATGAAGACGACACACGTCACGAGCTACGTCTTCCTCCAGAGATGCTATCTAATCCCGATGACTATTGGCAGTGGAAATTACCAAGCCACATCAACCATTAACTCAATCATATATAACTTCAGATTGTTAATTACATCTCCAAACCACATCCACAAATTTTTTTTTCCTTATAATTTACCAAACAAAAAATCGAGCCACCAATAACTCATTCAAACATCAAGCATTCACATCCATACCACCGAACAATATTTACATATCACATAAAAAATCCAAAGAACAAGCATTCACATGGATACTTGCATTCAAAGAACGGTTCTTGAAATTTATGTTGCTAAAAATGTGCTTAGTGCTGGGGAACGGTGGAGGAAGAGGAATCGGACAACGTGAGAAAGGCGAGAGAAGAGGAGGAAGATGAGCAAGACATTCTAGCTTCGCAGAGGAGTTCTATACTAAGGTTAGGGCGGACAAACCACGAAGTAAAGGAGGCACCACCGTAAAAAAACACAATTAGAAACACGGGCAACGGGGTTGAACCCGTGGCTTGCGTTTTATGATAAACGCGCCTACTTGCCTAACGCCGCTCTAAACAGTGAAAACTAGTGACAACTGGCCGCAACGTTGACCTACCGCCGCCCTAAACGGGTCCTTAGTCTCATTCCTGTCATCACGAAAATTAATTGTAGCAGAACTAAATTTCTTATACCCATATCTGATTTGACGTGCTTCTTAGTTAACATCATTTTTTTCACTAAATTTTGAAACTTTTTCTACATCACCTTATATCAAATATTACCATAAAATTATATTCTATCTCCGACATTTGAGATATTAGCATCCATATCTCAAATCAAGAACCCATTATTATCGTCCATGCCATGGCGGGAGATTTGATTAATGACGTTCTACATCTTATGGAAAGTCATGAGAGTTGATTTTACCTGACTAGATTTTGAAACTTTTAATGGTCTCTATGTATTTAGAAGACAGTCATGGAGCTCTTAGTCATTAGTTTAATTTAGATTCTTCTTCTTATATTTTGATTTTCTATACTTTTAATTCTTAATAAAACCAATTATGTTAAAGAGGAGAGCACCTCATCACCTAGTACCATATATAAGGTTGCTTACTTGGGCGATATCTTGGTACTGGCACCCTTTTGTAGTGTGATTTTCTTCAACCTCGCTTGGGTGACTATTCGAGCATTTATATTTCCTTCGATAACATTTAATGAAATATGGACTCGCTTTTTTAATATCAATATTTCAAGTCAACCAAGTTTGTCAGATCTCTTTAGTATTAATAATAGAATTCTGAAAATATCAAGAAAATTCAATAACAAAATTAAATAGGGATTGTGTGGTGTAGAGCACATCATGTGAGGTGTGCATGTTTGTGTGGTGGGAGAACTTGTTTTAAAGTTGTTCTTTTGTTTTATATGGTTCTACTATTGTTTTTCGATTCTTATTTTCCAGTTATTTTCTGATTGAACATCAATCTTTTTGTACTTAAGGTCCATCGCATTTATTCAGTGATTTGCCGTCATAACTTGAAGCCAAGTGGAGATACTTTCAAAAGTCTGATAGTCTTGTATATAAAGATGAAAGATGTAAGTTATTCTATCGCGAACTTTAATCTTGTTCATTAAAACTGAAATTTTCACACATCTCTTGCTTTATGATATTTATTGTTTCGGATATTTTAAGCAACTTCTTGTGGATACCTAAATGTATTGTTTACCTCTCTAATATGTAAATGGAAAGGTCAATTACCAAGCACAGATCAAAGATGCTTTATGCTAAATGTAGAGATCGGATTATATATCCTTCAATAAATTGTTTTCTAAATGTTTTTTTCTTGATATTTATGTTGCTGACATTTTAGGTACTCTGCTTTTGACTTGCGTGCAATGACAACTATTTGTTACGTAGGATCTTGTTCTGATCTTTTTCATTTCTACATGTGTCCGGAATCCTTGAGTCTCTGCATTAAATTCCAGTCTGCTCTACATCACTACTGAACGAATTAGTGAGCCATCATAATTACTGTTTGTCTAGCTAAAATTTAAATCTTCCTGTGAAATCACTCTTGTACCTCTACCTGTCAAGCGAAAGGTTAATTAACGCGACTTTCTTTTGCATCAAATCACTGACAGGGTGAACTCAGATGACATCCTAAAATTTATCCATCCCAATAGTTTTAAAAAACTCATCGTTCCTGCTTAATAATTTAGTTTCTGGTTCAAAAGATTTATGATCAATTCATTTTTTATCTTACATTTTTTATTATTTCTTTTTTGTCTCGATCATCCTTTTGTTCTGAGCATACTAGAAAGGCTAACAACAAAAAGCTCAATTATTTTTTTTCTTAATACTCGTGTTGGCTAAACTACAGGCGACTTTAATTCTCGATTATGGCCAGCTTCCTGCATTTGCCAATAATCATTTTTGGTCCGTCATTTTGTTGTAGGATGAAAAGACACTAGTGCCCCTCTAATTATATGTATGAATTGCAGACTAGGAGCCCCAAGTTATCAAAATCATACTTCTATGAAATTTCACGACAATGGGAAGAGAAGCATTGAGTTATACATATTCAGTGAAAAGGATCAGGGCGTATAGAGGAGGATTGTGTGAGCTTTAGATACTATTTCTCTCTTGGTTGAGCTGTAGCTGAATTTCTCTCTTGGTAGAGTGAGCTTGATCACAAACTTTGCGTGCTCCGTCTCTCTCTCTCAACAAGCCTATGCTTAGCCCATTTGGATGCGGCAAGCTTTGCCCCTTCTGGTGTAACCCCAATCCCACTCAACATGAAAACCAACAATCCTCCCTATTTGTTCTTTCTAATAACGTTTGATCAAGAAGGTTGAGCACTTGTCCGCCTTTATTATTGCTTTAATTTTCAAATTACGGATTCTTTCTGTTACTGCAGAAGTCAATTGACGGATTTTTGTTCTTTCGGTTTTTCTAATAGTGTATTCTTCAAATCTAGTTGAATGATTGGTTAATGAACTGAAACTTGCTATTAACTTGGGCGGTTCTGTATTTTACCCAACGTTTTTACTGTTAATCTTTCAACTGTTCAAAATTATGTAATTTCAAAGTTATTGATTTACTTTTTAAAATTTGGGATGCTTAATGTTTTCTACCAGTTCTTGAATTTTCTTTGCTTATGCCAAAGGTAATTGGAAGCGATCAAGTTAAAAAAGAATATGAATACTTGCAATTTGCAACTTCAGAGTTTGAAAGCAAAGCCAATTAGGACTGCAATTATGAGCTTTATTATGATGATAATATAAAATAAAAAAGGGGATTGCACATAACACTAATTCTTTTTTATTTACATGTTTAACACCAAAACTCATCTAAACACCACGGCACATAATCATCAAATCTATAATTTATATCACATTCATGTTCTATACTATCCCTCCGTGACTCCATCGTTGCTTCAACCATAAACCCATCCGAAAACTTTAGAAGAAAATCAATCTTATTATCAGCCTTTTAGTTGTCTTTGACCTAGCCTTGGTATCACCACCTCCATCCTCTACAGGCCAGCTCATCACACCATCATCACCACCTCATCTCACCATCATTTCCAATTGACATTTGTACATTCGAAGGTAACTCTCTATAGCCATTTTCGGCCATGTCTCTTTCCATTATCCCACTGGAAAAGTGAAAGACTAAAAAGCTAGGTAGGCTTGAGTTTGGAGCCCTTTTAGGTCACCTAGTTTTGTAACACCACATCAATCCTGTGCCTCTCCGCTGGAGTCCTTCAATCTTTAGATTTCCATGCAAGCCTTTACAAGCTTGATCTTCTACTTAAAGCATCCCAATTCCACCAAAAAATTTTAATAGGTTCACGCGCAAAGGTGGATTCTTTGTCAAGAGAATGGGAAGGCAAGGCAAGGTACAATCGATAATATTCTACTTTTGAAGAGTTTGTCACGACATCTTATATAGTGAGGTTGTGAACTTGGAAAGGTAGAGAAAACTGTGTTGGTATTCTCAATTAGGGCATTGTGGAGGCTGGCCTTATAAAGTGAGGACCAAGTGAGTGTTGTTGAGCAGTATGAGGCCTTGATCAGTTGAAACACGAATTGGTGGGTGCGAAGGTGGAGTGAGTTGGGTGAGGTTATTGACTAGGAAAGTGCCATGTTGTTTATTTTTGTTAATAAACGAGAGAAGTTGGAGATAAAAGTTAAGGTGTTAACTTAGGTGATATTTTTGTTGCACTTAAAGCATTTGAGTATAATGCGAGTAAATAGTTAACTTTGACATTTAGATATATAATAGAGAAGCATTTAGCCCACTTGAAAATGGTTGATATGGTCTTATTAAAGTGTAGCCATTGCCTTATTTAAAAAATTGTTTGCTTATCCAATATTTTTTATTTCAAATATTTTATGTTTGTAGATTTATTTCTTTCACTCATTTGTGTAATAGATTAAAATAATAATGTAGACATATAAGGCATCATCATCATCATTATCCTTGTCATAATCATTTTGAAGTTTGGTGTTTTTGAATTTTCATTTTTATTTATTTCTATTGAGCATTGTCTAAGCTGTTTAACTTATTCTTTACAAATTATTTTGATTGAATTTGTTTATGTAAGTTTAAGTCTATCTTATTTTATTTAGAATCATTTGAAATTAATTTTACTAGTTCTTCGACAAGTACATTATAATCTTATGGTTTTTGTGTAAGCCATGTGAGTCTAATTTCAGTTGTTACATTTTCAATTGATCTCTTTAATATTTTCTCCTTTTTAATTATTTTTTACTTTATGCTTCGCTTCCGAGTTTTGTCACACATCCATATAAATTTTTCTTTTTGTGGCTCTTGAGGATCAATGATCTTTCACAACCTACAGTTGAATTGATACATTATTTCTTGCTTAATTTTGATTTTATAAAATTTATCTTTTAGTCTAAATGATATCCTTTAATCACACAATCTCTTAGAGTTCACATTTTAACTATGTAGTTTTTACTCTAGAAGGTATGTATTGATTTATATCTCCATTCTTTTGTATAATAGAGTCAATATGTTTAAACCTATCACACACACGCATCACTATGATTTATTCATGATTCTGAGGTCTATCAATATAATTACCAAATGAGTCATCTAATTTCTTATTTTAGTTTATTTAATAGTTACCAATTTCGGTGTTTGGCATTTTGCTTAAATATATCAAATATGACAGGAATTGTGTATAATATTTGATTATTTTTTATTCATGAAGATGTCGGGCAGCATTTTTCTGCTATGAGGAATGTATCCTCTAGAGAAGGGACAACTTCCCAAGAGAAAGTCCATGCTGACACACTAGAGAATCTCCACGAATTTGACATTGTGATCACTTGAATTTTATGATCTCTAGTTGTATTTTATAAAAGATTTGTCATCTTTTTCACTAGTTTCAGAATTATCTCAAACCCTTCCTATATTTCAGCTATTTATTTGTAACTCTAGAAGTTACATTATTATTGATTCATCCATTCTTTTGTATAATAGATTAAAGATGCTTTAACTTGTCGCGTGTAGGCATATCTTTTTTCTTAATAATGTCAAATGATATTTGTTAATTTTATACTAACTAAAATTACATATAATATACTCTATTTATTCCGCTAATTCTGTTGCATTATTTCTATACTTTCTTCCAATGCTCTCATTTTTCACGTAGTTTAATGGATGTCTTACTTATCATAACTATTGTTAACTGTAAAAAAATTGAGTTAAAAAAAAAGAGAAATGACCTACCAACTCCTTCCCCGGGTTTTATAACTACTCCCACTCCTCTCTTTTTCACGTACAAAACTAAAATAAAGCCCCTACTCCTCTGGGCCTTAGAAAAATCGCAAGCAACAGAGACAGGACAGCCTTACCTCCATGTTCTCAAATCGAAGAAACTTTGCTTCTTTGTTTGCCGGTTCCACTCTCTATACAGTTACGATTAGAACCAGCGGGAAAAGCACAACAAAACTGCAGCGTACGAAGATTTCGAAACTCTTGATCTTCCCTGCAGGACATGTTGAAATCGAAGCCTTAGTCCTTCCTCTCTATAGCAGCCTTTCCATGATCTCTTATGTTCGCAAAACTGAGAGCTACATGAGTGAGCCCTAGGCTTCATCCATCCTCTCTGATACATTCTCGACTAGGGCTAGCCAGTAAAGCAAGTATGGGATCACAGCATACAGACATTCAGAACTCCCAACTTTCTCTCCTTTCGCCCCACTTTTTGCTCCACATCTCGCACACAGAAGCTGCAACATTCCCCCATCTTTGTGTAACCAGGGCCGTAAACGAGCCCAGTTTGAGCTCTTGTTCGGCTTGTTGAACACTTTCTATTTGAAATTGGCTCGTGTTCAAAATTGCTTGTGAACCTATGTTCGTATTGAACTCAGTTTATTTTGCTTTGTTCGTTTTTAGCTCGAAATTGGTTTGACTCAAAATTAAACTCATTTACAAACTCAGCTTGAGCTCATTTTGAAGTTTTAATTGCCTTTTTATCCAGCCAAGCTTCATTCAGTTTTTTTAATAAATATTATTTACTATGTTAAATTACAATGTAATAATGATAGATTGAAATTTGATAAATTAAAATAGTAATATTAAACTCATATGAATTAACATTTTCTTACTAAAAATATAATTAGAAGTATAGACAATTCCTTTTTTTTTACAGCCACATGCTTCAACAGAGTAAGTTCTTATACTTTTAGAGAGCAATTCGGAGCTGAAGATTCCTAATTCAAGACTGAATAGTTGCACTGTATGTGTTATGGTTCTTTTTTTTTTTTTTGAAGATTTACATACATAGCGCCTAAAACCTATGCATTTTGTACATCTCCTAAACTTCAATCTTATGCAAATTTTTCCAGTGAGAAAATGTGTATTTCACTTTTCAAAAGTAAAAAATGATATTTTTATATGATATGAAAGATTTGGGTGGTATAAATGTAAAAGCAAAGTTTAGGTGCTAGGTATGTAAATACAGAGGAATTTAGTGGTATGTATGTAAATGTTCTCTTTTTAAATTTAATTTTTTCCGTCTTTTATAATAAACAAATTATAAATATTTTTTAGACATTTGAGCTAATTTAATTATTTTTTAAGTTAATTTAATTATTTTTTAAATTAATAATATAAAAAAATAATTTTAATTTTACTTTATTTAAATTAAATTTTACTTTTGTACTTTATTAACTTTTAGATTTCGGTTAAATAGAAATCTTAGTTGATGAATAAGTTATTTAAATTAAAATTCATTAATTATTATTTTATTCTTTTATTTGTATACCTAGGAATGTAGTTCCTCTAGAACAATTGATCAATATGAGGTGCATGTTACATATTTGCGAAAAGATGTCGGACTCAGATGGCAATTGTTGCAACGGCATAACGAAGATTATCTTAAATATGGTTGTTCTTTTATGATCTATGGTTGGACAACTTGTAAGGGAAAAGGTTTGGTGAACTTGGTGAATTGTTCTAGTGGAACTACATTTATAAAGTCAATTGCTGCTAGTTCTTGTTCAAATAATTTGTTGAAAAAGTTTGAATTATTAACCAAGTTTATTAAGGGGATTATACCACATTGTGTTATTTAAGTAACCATTGATATTACTTTCAAGAATATTTGTGCTGGTCACTAAACAAATTTTTATTTGATTTAAGTTAAATTATTTTATTTTTTTTCATATTTTGATTGTTGATTATTGAATGTCTTGTGATATTAATGTAGGAAAGTTATTGACGAGTAAATAACCTTTAAAATTATTATTGTAGGAAAGTTATTTAATCCACACTTATATTAGACTTTTTGTGTTGCTCATTGTTTGGCTTTAATAATGGAAGATATTTTCAAATTTCAAAGATTAAAGCAATGTTTCGAGAAGATCATAGCTATGCATAGGTTCATTTATTCAAGCGTTTTATTGTTTGTTTACTGAGGAGACGTTGAAATAGAAAATCAAGTGTCAAGCCTTCTATGGCTTGATTATATGAATGCGTTAGAGAAAAGCTAAAAACGTCAATGAAGAAGATTAATTTGCGATGAGTTAAGTTTGTATATTAGTGTTGAAAGATTATCTGGAGTTCTTCCAACTGTAATACAAAGGACTACTTTAGCACTAGGTAACATTTCAATAAAACTGTAATTCGTATTAAATAATGTTTTGGAATTTAAATAATAATGAAAGTTATTAAATACTTCCAGCGAATTAGTGGCTAGCATATATCAAAGAGTTGCACACTTACGAAGTTTTGAGATTCAAGTACTTAGCCTAACTTGTAATTCATCTGGATATAAACATAATTGAAGTATATTTGAATATGAAGGTATGAAATATAAATTGTGTATTGATGTTTATCATGAAACGTTATAGTTTATTAGTTTTAATAATTTTTAACTGCAACTTCATAGCAAAAGAAGAAACAAAATAGTTTATGTAAAATATAATAGGGCTTTAATTCTCATATATTATCCTCTTGTTGTTATTTACCCTATCTGTTTAAATAATATAGGTAATGCTAATGAGTGGTTAACATGAAAATGAATGATCATTTAGATGAAGATAATGAATTGGTTTATGGTTAAGAAGAGTTGACATGGAATATTTATACAGAAGTTATTGGTGTTTACAATAGAAGCTATAATATTCAAGTGCAATTTAATGGCAAAGAGAATAAATTTTCTTATCTAGGCTTAATGTTATTGTAGCTGAACATGAAGATGATGAGAGCGATGAAGAAGAATATGATTTAGGAGATAATGATGATACCGATGATAGAAATAAGACTTTTTTGAGTTATGAAGATGATGATTCTTTGGACGACTAGTTTAATATCCTATGAAAATACTTTACTTTCAAAAAAAATTGTATGGTTTTGAATTTTAAATGATTGAAGTGTTGAATATTGAATATTTGAACTTAAGTATGATTTTTGTTATTTTTATTATTATGGTGTTGTGTCTTTCAATTTAAAGGTCTCATATTTACCTGCGCCTTTATTTGTAAAATTTAAATATTTTATGCCATGTTTGAAATGACGCACGCCGCACTATATGCACTATAGCTCTACAGTGATCTTTGCGCTATGGTGTGCCTTTCGGTAGTGACAAGCATGTGTCTTGTGGAGTAGGCTTGATTTATCTAGAATTAGGTGTCCATGTCAACTTTTGTGTATGTTATGTTAGGAAGCATTATTTTATGCATCCCTTCCAACTCGAGGACAAATATGAATACTAGGTATATCTACATATATAACCAGTTTTAGATCAAACTCTTTATGATCAGTTACAGCAACTTATCCTTCCATCACTTGTCTAAGGTCATTGTTGTTCTTTCCTATGGATCACTTTCTAAGGCCTTCGAATTTTATTTTAATTTATGCTGCAAGTTGCAAGACTTGTTTTACTGGTCTCATTTATTCTTAAATGATGCTTTGTTAGACTCTTATCAATTTCTTAAAAGAAATTTTAATTTGACTGGGTCATCCCTCTTTTTTGAAATGGTTTATTATCTTTCTTTTGAATCTCTGTAATACAGAGGTTGCAAAAAAATGTAAGGTCAACTCAAGATTCCACTTCAAAAAGCCCACTTTTCCCAACCTTGTCCATTACCCGTCTATTGCATATCTCAATGCAAGATTCTATTGCATAAAATAGCATATTTGAATTATAAAAAAGAAGAATTTGTATGATAGTTGTATAAGGCATTCCTAAATGTGAGTGATATAGATCAGAAAAATATAAAATAGGCTGCCAACAATTAAAATCATTTCCGTAATCCGAAAGTGCTAAATAAAATTTCGAGTGCTTTTCGAGAAGCAATGTGTTCAATTGTGATGAAGAATGTTTTGTAGAGTCGAAATAAGCCAATAATAAGCAAGTTAGTGTCAGTCAAATAGAAGCACAGAAAAGTTGAAATTTGCGTTCCCAAATTGTGTCAAGGTGAGCATACCTATTTAATGTTGGAATCAATTCAAATAATTGAGATCAAGACGTGAAGTTTCACCTTCATAAGGAGATGATTAATAGGTCTTTGTCAAAATGATAGATCATAAAACTATCCATTCTACAGTCATGTTATCATGTTGAATGATCATTGTTACTCCTCTTTAATGTGATTATTTCTTTTTAATCAAAATTGCGGAGATTTCATGAAAATTTATCATGAATCAAAATAATCCACCTATCAAATCATTTACCATTTAGCGGTCAGTGGAGTAAATTAGTGTGTGTTGCAGTGAAAGTTGACGTAAAAGTAAATGACTGCCAATGTCTACAGAATGAAGGCACGCAGATTGAGTGCCCATCCAAGTAATTGCTAGCAGTTTCTAGAAAGAACAAATTTATGTAGAATTGTCAAAGAACAAACAAAGGTGCATGTCATGATTTTATCATGCAAGCAAATATCAAATATGGTGCATGGTATTAATGTTTTCATTTCTACAGAAAGGCATTGCAAGTATCACATGACTGAATGCAAGAATCCTTCTGCAGTTAAATTCTTCCTATGTACACATATTTTAGTGGAGTTATTAATCCATGGAAATTCAACCAAGAAAATCGGAGAAAAGTCAGATCATAAAAAACAACCAAATTAGGTCGAAAGATGGCCAGGATATAGGATAGTGTTTGGTGGAGAACTTGACCAAAACCTTAACTGAACCAAAGTAATTTTAGGGTTCACAGGTCAAGCTTTCTTCCACTCAACATTTGAGTGTCATAATTGTGTTAGCACACTCTTGATCTAAACCTATATAGGCCATTTTCAAACTTTCTGTTCTCTATGTGGTGTTGTCATGTCTATGGTAACATCAAAATTTGATGCTCCTATAAGTCCTAATGTAACCCTATTGCCTGTCATGCGGGTCAATTGATAGCCTTGAAGAAACAGCAAGGCATGAAATTTTTATTGCATTTTGTTATTTCTCCATCACCAGGTTACGTTTAATTCTGTCTTGTGGAATTGATTATGTTTTATTTTTAAAGGTGATGTTTGAAGTTTTTTTTTTCTTTTTTTTTTTTTGGAATTGATTTCTTCTTTGTTGTGTAGTTTGAGGGTGCTTACAACCTTTTGAAAGATGCAATGGAGATGAAAGTGATGCCAACGGTAGGCATGTATAATGCACTGATGGCTGGGTATTTTCGAGAGGTAATTCAGTGAACATGTATATATTATTGGCAATTTTAAAAAACTTTTTTTTAAAGATTTATGCTTCAAAATCCAATGTTTATTTATTTAATTTGTCAAGTTTATTACTGAGTATTCTTCCTGAAGTTGTGGAAGTGATGTATATTGAAATTATTTATTCTTGGATTTTGGCCTAATATATTATATTAAAGTAAATAAGCTTGATGCTAAAGAAATTCCACTTTCAAATATGTGGAGAGTAGACATTAATAGTTAAAAAGCCAACGACTTATATCCCTGGGTTGTTGCATCATACATTACTTATTTCTCATCTCTTAGATTGTAAACAAAGTTCAACTGCCTATAAATAAATAACACGTCAAGACCTAATGAAAATAGTTTCATATCATAAATGAACTAGGATCAATTAACATTTTGGTGCCGTGGGAGTTGCTTTTATTGTATAATTTATTGCTGTTTGATTTTGTTCTATTAGTAAGCTTCTCTTATGGATGTGGGTCCATTTTTAGTGCTATAGTTTTCACTAGAGTTTTTCAGCTGATATCATCAAATGCATTGACAATTTTTTTTGCAATTTATTATCATCTTCGGTAGTTTTATTCCAACTATTAGGGTTTGACTCGATTAAGTTTTATTCTTTATTTATTTTTATTGAGTGTTGTCTGATATAGTGAACTTATTCTTTAATAATCATCTTGAACTATGATCTTTGTATGGGTCTACCCATTTTTTCTTTTTAAATTTTTAATCACCATATTTATAATCATCTTGAACTACTATTTAAGTATAAAGAGGATCCACAAGAGTGTGCAAACTATAGAGGAATAAAGTTAATGTGTCATACATTATAGTTTTGGGAGAGAGTAATTGAACATAGATTACGACGTGATATGAAAATTGCTCAAAATCAGCTTGGATTCATGTCGGGCAAGTCTAAGATGGAAGCTATATATTTATTGAAAGGTTTGATGGAGAAGTACATAGATAGTAAGGGCGTTCTACATATAATTTTTGTTGATTTAGAAAAAGCTTATGGTAAGGTTCCGAAGGAAGTGCTTTGGAGAGTTACAAAAAATAAAGGTGTTGATATTGCTTATATTCAAGTTATTAAAGATATGTATGCTAGAGTTGTTACTCATGTTCGAACAAAAGGAGAATTGGCCAAGTATTGTCTTATTTCAGTTGGGTTACATCAGAGAGCGGCTTTACGCCCGTATATTTTTCCTTAGTTATTGATATTTTACTGGAAATTTATAGGAGGATATACCTTGGTGTATACTTTTTGCTGGTGATATGGAGGTCAACTTGTAGATAAGACTAGAGAGAGTTTTGCAAAAACTTGAATTATGGAGGTCTAATTTAGTGTCCGAAGGCTTTCATTGGAGTTGATAAAAAATCGAATACATGAAATGTAATTTTAGTAATAATAGATATAATGGCTCAGTTGTAACAATGGGTGATTAAAAAAGAGTGAATATTTTAATATCTCTGGTCTATTGTGCAAAGTGACAGTGATATAGATGGGGATGTTATTAGTAGAATTCAAGTTGGTTGAAATGGATGAATGCATTGGGCTTATTTTATGATAAAAAAATATTGTTTTTGATTTAGAAGGAAAATTTAATAATATGGTGGTGAGACTTGCAATACTTTATGGCGTAAAATGTTTGCTTGTAAAAGAGAAGCATAAAATTAAGTGTTGCTAAAATGAGAATGCTTAGGTGGATGGTTGGCTTTCTTTTAAAGACAAAATGCGAAGAGAATATATCCGTGAAAGGGTTAGAATAGATTCAGTGGCAAACAAGATTAGAGAGAATCGCCTTAGGGTTTTGGTCACATTAAATGTCAACCATCTGATGGCACTCTTAGGAGAGTAGATGGTTTAGATTTGACTTATGTTAAGAATGGTGGAGGTGGACCTAAAAAGACTTGGGCATCTTGTGTAAAAATGATCTTAATTCATTAGATTTAAATGAAAATGACACTTAATAGGACACTTCGGCAAAAACGGATTCATGTGGCCGACCCCACTTAGTGGGAAAAAGGCTCGTTGTTCATATTTACAATACATGTCATTCCAGTCATTTCTCTTATATAGTATTTCTTAATTTATTCATACTGTGTCGTACATTCATTTTAGCATTCTCATCATTACTATGTTTTATATTGATATCAATGACTTTTTTACTCTCAACACTTGAATTTATATAACATCATCGATTTAATTGTGGTTTTTAAAGTTTTCAACGTATCCCTTATTACATAATACTCATGTGGTACCTCTCCATTTTAGCTATTCAACTCTATCTTTAAATTTCTTCTTCTCATTCATCTCTTTATACTTTTGCTTAATAGATTTAAGATACTCAAACTTACGCACCTATGTATCACCTCAAATACAACTATATTGATTGATAATTTTTAAAATTACAAATGTTATAATGCATATGATATACTACATCTTTGTTTTGCTAATTATAGTTTTTCTTTCTTCTAAATATTTTTCTTTTTGTTTTAATTTTTTTTTATTTCAATGGATGTCTCACTATCTAAACATTTCTCATTTGTGAAAATATGTGAAACAAGACACCTTTATTTGAAATTTTTTTTGGTAAGGATATCCATAATTGATATATAAAGGTCTTGACTCGAGTGCGGGGTTATTCCTGCGCGAGTGCAGGAATAGCCAGTCAGCTGTACCGGCTGGCGTTGTGCACTAGTCCAGAGCTGATTGGACCGAGCGGGTTCCCTAAGGGGCGAAATTGCCAATTCTATCTCTCTCTATTCCTTTTCTTTTACGTTAATTATTTTCAGACTCTTTAAATTGTTGTTTGCTAGATTTTAAATTTTAGTTTTTGTTGTATTTTTGATCTCAGTTCTGTGGGGACAACAACCATCACCTTTTTTCTCTCCTCAAGGGTTGTATCCGCTGGATTGAGAGTTGCTCCATCTGTATCTTTCTCCCTAAGTGGTGATTATCCGCTCTTATCATCTTCCGTAACACTTCTTCTCCTCCTCATAGCTGCCGGCCTCCCCACCTCATTCCCTCTCTTCGGCCGACCCCTTCATCATATCACAAGGCTGTTATTCAGACCCCAGCTTGCCTACTCGCACCATGTTCCCCTTCCCTTATATGGCCGACCTTGCTGTCCAGCCTCCTTGGCCGCGACCTGCACCCAACAATCCCTCCTACAATATTTTCCTTTGTTGTCCTGTTATCCCGACCCCATCCTAGCATTCTTTACTTCTGTCATCCAGACCCTCCTTCCCTACTGTCTGGTTCTTTTCCATATTAACTAACACCCCTCTAACCTACCCTACAGCCTCAGCCTTTTCCTTTTACCTTTTGCCAATGCCACCACCGTTCTCAGATCTCCTTTTCCGGTCCTAGCTGGAGATTAATTGTATTTCTTTTCTCATTTGTGTCGTGTTATAGCCTTTTTCTCGTTATAGCCTTTTTCTCGTTATAGCCGTGCTTCCGTCGGCGAAACCCGATAATAAAGAAGCCCTCATCAGCAGAGCAACGTCAATGAAACCGGTTTTAGTGATGACACAACATGAGAGGACTGAGATACCGGCTCTAGACACAGGACAAATATGCAATGTATTTTAGGGCCTCGCTGTCGACACCATACACCAGCTCCACTGTCAGGCATGAAGGTTCAGGCTACGGTCATGACACATCAGACTGAACCGACCGTGAGTTACTTTAGGAAGATTCAACAACACAGTCTCAAGAGAGTGGATTGATAAGGACATGCACATGTAAGGGGAGATGACTTTACCGATGCTTTGGGCGACAGAATCAAGGGAGCATACATTAGCCGTGTACTTTGGGGTCCTGAAGCCTATTAGTAATGTGATGCAACTACAGCCTTATTGGATGCTTAGGGTTGTCCAAAAGTTAGCCTTGAGGTGGAGAGGCAGCAGAAGCAGAGAAGGCAACAATCTTGAGGCAGACAATCACATATAGTTGCATCGACCGACAAGGGTATCCCGAGAGAAACAAGAAAGGCCGGACAAGGGCATGATACTCTGAATTACAGTGGAAAGAAACAAGAGAAAGGTAACTCCTCAAATGTTTTACTGACTATGAAGTATTTCAGATGGCACAGATACGACCACATAGCCTCTGGTTGTTCCACGAGCAAGGTGGTCATGCTCATAGATCAGAAACCATGGAAACGATTAGGGACAGGGAGAAAATTGAGGAGGGGGGGAGGTGGATCAACTTCCACCAGATGAATGAGAGATGCTCGTGATTTGACAGATCTTGCAGACAGAGGACAATGTATTCACAGTGGCTTCACAATAATATTTTCTACACCCACTACATAGTGAACAGAAAGGTGCACAGTCTTATCATTAACGGCGTGACATTGACTCAGATGGTAGATAATTAGGCCTTACGAATCAGATGCATTCCCAACCATATTTACTGATATGGTTGAAGGGGGAGAATTGGGCCAGCATTGATAGGAGATGCTTACTAGAGTTTTCGTTTGCGGGTCAACTGCAGGACTATCTTTGGTGTGACGTGGTCTCTATGAATATTTGCCACTTTTTATTCCGTGATAGTTTTACAAGTGGACTTAGCATGATGGGTTCAAGAGCACGTATTCTTTCACCAATGATAGGAAGCATGCTGTCCTACTTCTGTCGGCGAAACCCGAGAACAAAGAAGCCCTCACTAGCACAACAGCGTCAGTGAAACTGGTTTTAGTGACGACACAGTATGAGAGGACTGAGGTACCGGCTCTAGACACAGGACTTACGCATTATGTATTTTAGGGCGTCACAGTTCACACCGTACACCAGCTCCACCATCAGGCATGAAGGTTCAGGCTAGGCTCACGACACATTAGACTGAACCGTGCGTTACTTTGGGAAGATTCAACAGTAGAGGCATGACCCACAATCTCAAGAGATCAGATCGATAAGGACATGTATGCGCAATGGGAGACGACTTTACCAACACTTTGGGCGACAATGCAACTGACATTGGAATCCAGGTATCACTAGGATTGGAGAAAAGGAATCAGAAGCTTTGACAAATGAGGTCGAAGCTCTCCCAATCCCATGAGACTGACACTGGTGCGGGGTTATTTCCGCACTAGTTTGGGAATGTCCAATTGGTTGAATCGGCTAGCATTGGGAATCGACCAGGGTTGATTGGACCGAGCGGTTTCCCTAAGGGGCAAAACTGTCGATTTGCCCCCTCTATTTTATTCCTTTTATGTACTTTCGTTATGGAAGTCTCTAAATTGTTGTTTTGTGGATTTGAAGTTTTTGATTTTGTTGTGTTCTTGATTTTAGTTCTGTGAGGGCAATCATCGATGTATTTTTCTCCTCTCGAGGGCTGTATCCAACGGATTGAGTGGTGCTTCAGCTGTATCCCTCTCCCTAGGTGGTGATTATCTTCCCTCATCATCTTCCCCAACCTTTTTCCCTCACTCCCCATAGCCGCCGATCTCCCCACCTCATTCCCCCTGCTCTGCCAACACCTCCGTCATACCGCATGGCTACTGTCTAGACACCAGCCTGCCTCCCAACACTATATTCCCCCTCTCATCTTCGGCTGACCATGCTGATAGCCTCCCCGACCGCCACCTGCACCCAGCCGACCCTCCTACAATAGTTTTCCTTGCTGATTTGCTATCCTAGCCCCATCCCAACATCTTATACTTCAGTCCTCTACAGCCTCCTTGGCTGTCCAGCCATCAAGATCTCCCTTGTTCGACTTGTTTCCCATCAATCAACACCCCTCTAACTTACACTATAGCCTCAACCTTTTCCCCTTTCCTTTTTACCGACACTACCACCGCCCGCAGCTCTCCTCTTCCAATCCTAACTAGAGACTAGATGTTGTTGTATTTTCTTTTTCGTTTGTGCCACGTTGTAGTCCTATTTTTATAATATATGTCAGATTTCCTCTACCGCCACCTGCACTCAGCCGACCCTCCTTGATTTTAGTTATGTGAGGGCAATCACTGATGTCTTTTGTGTTTCCGTTGAATTCTAATTAGTTCCAGAATTAGGTATGGACTAAATGTTGATCCTAATATTGACATATTTATGGCATACATTTTTCTTCTTTCATGTATACTGAAATATGGCTTTTCATTATCAGTTAAGTTATATGATGATCTTATGTACTCTAAATGGAAGAAAAATCCCCAAATGCTTACTCCTCAAGCTTTGTTTGTGACACATATTAGCCGATGCTCCATCATACATATTTTTAATCACAATAACATATTTTTAACACACATCTTTCTTCATTAGTATGCACTAAATAAATTCTCATGATATTATATGGCTTCACATGATCAATAAAATTATATGATGATTGTATCAACTACAAAAGAAATAAAAAAAAAACTCAAATGCTCATTCACCCTTGCTCCTAATCTCGACCACTCTTATCTTTTGCCAAAATGTCTCTTCTAACTTCAATGCATAACCTTGAGAGCTTTCTCCTTCCTTTTCATCCACCTCTGCTTAAAAGCCAGACTTACTCACTCAACTCTCTCCTTTCTTTTCACTTTCTCGCTTGACTTTTCATTCAAACTCCCCTATTCTTTTCTCTTGTTTTTTGTACGAGTACTCTCTTGAATTTGTTGGTTATTTGTCTTAACATCTTGTTTCAACGTGTGCTTCCTCTCCAAATGTCTCTTTTTTTATGTGGCTCTCTCTTTGCGCTCTTTTTCTCTCTTGTGATGCTTTTAGGCTACACTCATCTTCTGGGCTCATCCTTTTTTGAATGACTTTGCACATGCTTCTCTAACTTATTGTTCACATGCATTAGATTTGATGACCCAACACCTCATTGCTATACTTTTTCATCAACTTCTGGTTCTTAAATGCTATAATAAATTCAATCTTCCCTCCCTAGAGTCCTTGATTTGATCCAACTAAACTGAAGACATCGCATCATTGATATTTGGTTAGATAAAGTTTTGAAGACCAACTCTTTGCAGTCGATCTTTGGTTTGCCACAAGGTCTTTCCTCATTCGTTGACTTTTTATTCAAATAACGGGATATGCTTTTTATTTAGTGACCACAGTTGATCAGAAGTTTTGGTTACGACTTTCAAATTGTTATCTGATGATCGTCATCGTAACAGTTGCATTATTCTTAGTTTTTTGTACATTTAATTTCTTAGATCGCATATCATAGAAAGGTTAGATGGCCAACAATCTCTACAATGCTCATGATAGAAGCAAGAAAAAAAAGAAACTAAGAGATTATTATTGCAAATTTTTGGTAATGACCTAAGAATATCGATGTCCAATTAAAGAAAAGTTGATCTTTTGTTCGGCGTAATTGAAGACATTGCATTGTTGATATTTTGTTTGATTGAGTTTTGATGATTGGTCCTTTGCCATTGATTTTAGGTTCGTCATGAATCTTTATTCCTTATATTGATCTTTGGTCCAATTATAGGGCTTGATTTTTTTCGTTGATATTTGTGTTAGTATTTTACGGTTGCTTTCACGTTTATCATAAGGTGGAAGTTGATAGATTTTGTAGTCAACCTTAATCCCATCAATTTTCTCAATACATTAATCTAATCACTATGTGCAGGCTAAATTGAATCGCTGTCTTCAAGGTCCTCTAATCAGAAGGAAATAAAGAGAGTCCACAAACACATTCTTGACCTTCATAATGCCTTGATAGAAACAATGGAAATGATGTGAAAAAATAATGCAAAATCATGAAATTTGTCCATTCACTTAATACTTGCACTTGTGCAATAACTTGATGTTCATTGTTTGAATTTTAAAAATACATGAAAATTTGTGTAAGGCTTGTAGCATAAATAATAAAAGATATGAATTCATCTAAACTGGTTGCAACCAATTTCATCCTTTGGATTGCCTCACCTATGAGGTTGTAAAGCCTTCTGATCGAGTTGCCTTGCTTATAGGATGAGGTTATATGAAACATTAATCTGGATTCCTTGTTTGGTGTTATTTTGCTTACAGGAAGAGATCGTAAGCTTTTTTGCTTATAGTGTGAGGTTATATTATTTGTCCGACCACCTTTCTATAGGGCTATTTTGCTTACATGAAGAGATCATAATATCTATTATAAGGGTTGATCTTTTTAGGCAATTCCCAAGCCAAAGCAATAAGAGTTACATTGGGCACCTTTTGAATCTATGCTTAAAGTCTTATCCTGTTATGCCTCTAATACTTGGAGTTGTAATTCCTAATATTCTTATCATAGTTCAAAGAACTAGCTCAAATCAAGTTGCGTTGATAAGCTTCTTAGTCCTAAGAACTGTAACTCTTGTTTATGGGTTCTTTTGATAAATATAAGACCAAAATTTATGAATGGGGACAACGTAAAGTTAGTAAGCCAATTGAACCAATTTAATCAGTTGGGGAAAACTTAATAGATAAGATTGTAACTCCCCATCAGATTTTCCTATTCGTGAGATTGTAAGTTCCACTTGTTTGTCTTCTAATAGATGCGAGTCAAACCTTAATTGTACAATACATAACTTGAAGGCAAATATTGTGGATAAACTTGCAAATTAAATTTCGAACAATTTCTAATTGTTTGCTGCAATAATTAAAAACATAAAAATTGTAAAAAAATGTTAATTAACTTTAGAGCTTTGAAGCACACTTCTATAAAGCGAAGATGGGATTCACATTCTTCGCTTTGATTTGCTCATGAATTGCGCTTCAAAGTGTGCTTTTAAAAAAACTGGTTAGTTCCTATAATAATAAGTCCATCAATAGAAGATAAACTCACCAATTAACTTTATAAGATATTCCATGCTGCTTTGCTCGCTTCTTCAGGTCTGGTTGAAATTCATGAATAATGCCCATTCCATAGCTTTAAGCAATTGTCTTTCTCGTCTTGTTCTTTCAAACTGTAAGAGGCTATATTATGTGCCTTCAAACTATTTAGTGAAATTTATAAGATAAATCCTCTACGAGTAAACAATTTGACTCCAGTCTCAAAAGCATGTATTTGAACCATTTACTTTTTTTTGGATTACTTGGAAATTAGGCTTCTTGGATGTCATGGATTCGATGCTGGGTTATATTTAGATTACTAGTTGAATTTCCCCGACCATTTCTCATTTATTAACTTCAATCCTCCATGTCAAATACTAAACCTAAACAACTTGTTTATTTCAGTGCTCTTGTATGAGCTGGAAATATAATTAACCCTGGGGCCTCGCACCTGTAGGAAGGATGGATCCGTGATTTAAATAAAATTTGATCTTATATTATAATAAATTTAAGTAAAAAAAGCATTATCTACCTCCATAATATTAGTTTGTATACATTGAGGAGCCTTGAAGTGGGAGTTGGCTTTCCCCAAGAAATCACACTTATTTTTTTTGCGCTTAATTTTTTTTTTCAATACTTATATAAATAAAAAAATTACTTTCATGGCAGGTTTTGGTAATTGCTTTTTTTCTTTCTCGATATGCTAAGTTGAAGCAGGTCTTCTATTTTTCTACTTCTTTTACAATATTTACTAAGGTGTTTTTGAGATGAGAATGCTACACTTACAGGCAAAATGCGAAATGAATGTATCCGTGAAAGGGTTAGTATAGTTCCGGTGGCCAACATGATTAGACAGAGTCGTCTTAGATGGTTTGATCACATTAAACGTCGACAATCAGATGATTCGGTTAGGAGAGTAGATGTTTTAGATTCGACTTATGTTAAGAAAGACAGTGGTATACCTAAAAAGACTTGGAAATATTGTATAAATAATGATCTTAATTTTTCAGAATGAAATGAGACTATGCCACTCAATAGGACATAATGGAGAAAAATGATTCACGTAGTAGGATAAATGCTTATTATTGTTGTTGTTGTTTATAATATTTACTTCCGAGAAGAAACCACCATAAATGGACATTGACTTCAATGTAATTCTTTCTGAATAACCAGAAACTTCCTAAAATAGACACGAACTTTGATGAATTATGTTCTAAAATCACATGTATTCTATTTGTATTCAAACTGAGTATTGTTCATGTTTGACCACCCTGCTGTTTTCTCATTGAACCCCACGTGACTTTCTTATTTGAAAGCATTTTCTTTAAAATTTGTGTTTATTATGAAAGCAAATAGTCTGAGGACTTTCTAATTAGTGCTTAGTGGCTTTGCTAGATTAGTTATTTATAGCACTTTTATGGATTTCTTTCTTAAACCCCTGCAATGTAGGGCAATTGGACATTGACACTGCTTCTATTAAAGATCACATTTCAGTTTACTCAGGCTCCATTAATTGATTTCAAAGGCTGCAAAATTTTATAAATGAGATGAACAATCCTTTTCTAAATGATTCAAGATTTTGTTTGAATCTTTGTTCTCATTATAAGAGTGCCACTTTTTAGCTTTTTGGGAGAACTCCAAAACAAAATTGATGCTATTTTTTTGCTTTTACTTCTGATAACCCGAAAAGAAAATAGACTATCTTTAGTATCTTGTCTATTGTAATTATTGATGCCTAGTTCTTGAGAAACTTTAAAGCAAGTCCGCCACTGATGTTATCCTTTTTCGTTAATTTGTATAAATTCCTTTTGGAATTTACTAAATTACATTGCAATACGGTAAGAATAATACTTTTTAAGAAGGTCTTAGAGAATAACACTTGGTTGTGTGGTATTGCCTCTGATTACTAAAGGTGATGGTTCATGGTTCGCATCGCTTCAAAAAAAAAAAAAAATCCTGAAACTTGATTACGAATTGCATGCACATAGCAACATACAATAGAGCATAGATGATGCACAAATAATACATGTAATTAAATATTGCGAAGGAACTGGGAGGGATACTTGGTACGTAGGCAAGTATGAAAACATTAAGCGTACGTGCACTTCTTGCAACACTCAAAATGGATGCATAGAGAAAGAGGGAAAGGAGGGGGGGTGTTGTGGAGGTCCATATTTTAACTTAATGGCATATGAGCGAGGCATTTTACAGGATAACCTATCTCGTCTTATTTTGATCTTTGCATATTAGTGCCTTTAATGAGCTGAAACAAGACATAATAACATAACAATCAAAATATGTTTATTAGATTGTTAATTTATATTTATATCTCTCGCTCACTCACTATTTTTCATCAAAGTAAGAACTTAAGAAGCCATCAATGCTAGAATTTTTAAATTTAGAAGTCTGCATCACTCTTACCAATCAATGTGTCTTCATTAGAATTGTCAACATAATAATATATTTTCTCCTTCATTTCATCCTCATCTGTATCAGTGTTCTCTTATTTTCCTCATCATCGATCCCAATCAGCTTCATCTTATCTAATCAATATTAATTAAATTTTAAAACAATGATTTTTTTTTATTGTTTTAATTTCAATTATACCCTTTTTTTATTTATTATTTAGGTAAGGAGTATTATATTAGGGTTATTTTATTTATATTCATGATTAAAAAAAACTAGAGCTTATTGTGCACACCTCACAAAATTGAGTCTTCATGCACACCTCAGATTATGCCAGGTGTAAGCCTCATTGTGAAATTTCCAAAAAAAAAAAAAAAATGAAGCATTCTTCAAGGCCCTTCTTATATTACACAATTTTATACCATACTTGTAAGTGCTCTACTCGAGATGATGCTTCACTTGGAAGGTACCAATCGAACTGTAATTTTTTTTTGCTGCTGTCATTGAAAAGGTGATTGCCAGAATAATTAGCACTTCATCAATTTAATGGCAGCATGTTCCAGCACTGTCAACTTACTGAATAAACTACTATCTTGAAGTGAAAGGTTTTTGCGAACTATTTGAAGGATAAAAAGGTTAATGTTTCTTTTTTAAGAGCCTTTACCGGAAGCTCGTTGAAAGTTTTTGAATCCTGCTTGTAAATATATATCTTATTTGTGTTTGTGTTATGGAGAGCTGATTGAAGTGAGTACTTAAGATTTTCTAAGAATACATGTTGTTGAATATAGTTGTTTAATTTGGTTTGTGTTCCCTACTTGAATGCTGAGTCTTGCTAATGTTTTAGTGGATGGCCTAATGTAAACTTTGTCTACAATTTGGATCAGAAAAACCACCATGGCGCATTGATGGTTCTCCAGCAAATGCAAGATTTGAATATTAAGCCAGATTCTGAGACTTACAGTTACTTGATATCTAACTGTGGAAGTGAAGAGGATATTGTCAAGGTTTATTTAATTTAATTTATTTCACTGTATTCTTTTTTGCTATTTTAATGTTTAATTGTTTCTATTCTTAATCTTATGATTTCTTATGAATATCTATTGAAGGCTGGTTTTCCTTAAGTCTTCTCTTTACATGTTTGCATGAAATTTTCTATATAAACCATAAATGACCATATCTCTCGCCTTTTGATGTTGTTTTTTTTTGTATTTTTGTAAATTGAGAAATCATAAGATTGAAAAATAGCCAAGCTTTTTATTGAAATCATGTTCGGAAACTCACTCCAAGTTTTATTCATTTGGATTTGTCTGCATTGAGAAATTCCAAGATGTCTCAGGTTTCACGGTCCTATTTAAAATGACAAGCAGGGGAATAAACTTTTCAGATGCAAGAAGTGATGCATGATCTTAGGGTTGAGCAAGCAATTTGTATTTTTCTAATTCTTGATCAATATACCCTCTTAATGACTACGGCTCTTCTGGATATATGCTTGATTGAAACAGAATCATGTAAATCTATGTATTCTTTTTATTGTTTTTTTTTTAATTAACTTTGTACATAACTCTTAATCCTGTTAAGAGTTCTCTTTTGAGTCATATAAAACAAACCGTATTTGAGAGAAGGTTTTTTTTTTCATCGATGACTACGAAGTTAGGGATTGAAAAGTTTGATTTGTCAACTAACTTTGTCCTTCAGAAAAGTAGGGGGCAACTCTTAAATGCAGTTACGTGGCATTTTTAGATGCCTGCTTTGATGAATTAAGATGAAAATATTGATATGGATGGAAAATGTATTTATGAAACTTGATGGATGTTTATGGAGAGATAATTCTAGAAGGTATCACTTAAGCTGAAATTACTTTTCACGGCAAAAACCATCTCCAGCAAACTCTTTTAGAAGCTAAATTTATTTATACGGTGATGTGTTTGTGGTGATAAAGATTAAGCTTGATAAGTATCTTGCTCTCTACTTCCTTCTAGAAGTGAATGATTCAATTTTGTCTGATGATGTAATTTTTAAGCTTAAGGGTGTTGATGAAGAAAAGAAAAGTAATTAATTGTTTGTGTGGTTGGCCATTGGAGAAATGGTCTAGCTTTAGTGTGTTTGCAAGAACATAAGTTGCCGTCAAGGAAGATGCATACAGTTGTATGGCTTTGTATAATAGAGTGTGGCAAATAGGTGAAAACTACCTTGTGGTGAGGACAATAGTGCTAACTTAGTTGATGTTGATTATGGGATGTTCTTTTTATGCTTGAATATTACAGTGTAATGATCAATAAGTAATTGATTCAACATTTTTTTATAACTTGTGGTCGCACGTGTATGTGCTGGGCCTTGAACTCAGGACTTTATGGTCAGTGACAAGAATTCCAATCACTGGGCTAATAGGTATTTTGCTCTACTTGACTCAACATGTTCTTGTCATGTATGTCATGAGAAGTCCGGTTCTCCCTAGTTCGAAACCATGTAGGAGATGTATCTGGTGACTTTATTTTAGACTTGTTTAGTGTTATATCCTACTTTGTTTGATGATATTTTGGTGATCGAAGTACAGTCACCATCAGAAATATAGGCTTTGGAACCTCGACTCATCAACTCACCTTGTTGCTTACTTTCAGTTGTAGGTTTCTTGTTGATGACTTTATTGTTTGCTTTATGGAAGATAACACTTTTATTCCCTTAATACTTAATATGGTTGCCTGTATTTTCCTTGTCAATAGGGCCTTTAGTCTTGTTAGCACCCTACCAAAGACTCTCATTACCTTGTCGAAGAGTTTTATATCTTCTTGACCCTTGGGTCAACTTTTCTGAAGTCACCCTTTGTTGAGTTCACATCATTTAACTTTATTGTAAATTTTGACTTGCTAGCAGCTCACTGGTCATCCTTTGCAGTGAATGCCAATTGGTCTCTTTTAGTAGCCGATTTTAAGTTGTCTTTTAAACTTTACAGTATTTCATTTGCCAACTTTCTCTATGGGTTTTCTTCATCTTTGAGTCATCTTTCTCATAGGTTAAGTTCTCCACTTTCTGAACATGGATCTAATACCATAAATTTATAGATTATGACATTGTTTTAAATTATGCAGCATATGATGAGCTCTAAATTAGCTATTTGTAACAGCCCAAACTCTCATCCATCGAGATATTCTCAGCTTTGGCCTAAATTCTCAAGAGGTCACCCATTCTAGGAATGCTCCCATAAGAGCACCTTTCACTTTGGAATTTTTTATGAAGTTCCAGCTGATGTGTATTCCTTTTCTCCATTGTGTCTTATTGAGTGCCATATTTTTCATTTAATTCTAATAAATTAATATCATTTTTTATAGAGCATGCTTGGGTCTTTATAAGTCCATCTCTATTTTTCTTAACATATGGTGAATCTTAAATATTTACTCTCCTAACCAGATCATCAGATGGTTGACGTTTAACGTGACCAAACCATCTAAGACGGCTCTTTCTAATTGTGTCTGCCAATGGAGCTACATGAACCCTTTCACAGATATATTTGTTTCACATTTTGTCTTTAGTGTAAAGCCACTCATCTACCTAAGCATTCTCATCTCAACAACACTTTACATAGTTTTATGCTTTTTTTTATAGGCCAACATTCCGCTCCATAAAGCATTGCAACCTCAACATCTAAAATTTTCTTTAAGTCTAAGGGTCTGTTTGGGGCAGCTGCAGCTTATTGAATAATTTGCTGATAAGCTGATTAAAATAATCTGCTGATAAGTTAGGTGCGGTGACTATTACAAGTTTTCATCTTTTTTGGAAAAAGATCGCAGTCAGAAAGTTGCCACCACACGTAGATATGTGCGATGTAAAAACGTTGTTTTCAGCGTTTTCAAAATGAATAAGCTGCCAAAATGCAGTTTACCCAAACAGACCAACTGCGTTTTCAAAACGCCACTGCACCAAATAAGCTGCCCCAAATGGACCCAGAGCGTTACTCTTCTATCACACGATAGCCCCGAAGCATTCCTCCACTTGAACCATCCAACTTAAATACTACTAATAATATCTCCATCTATATCACCATCACTTTGAAGAATAGACTCGAGATATCTGTAATTTCCACTCGTTTTAACGATTCGATCACCCATTGTTACAACTCAGTCACCAGAACTACTACCACTAAAATTACATTCCATGAAATTCAGCTTTAGATCTACTAATGTCTAAAGTCCATCTCCATAATTAAACTTTTTCTCAAACTATTTCTCCAGTCTTATCCGCAAGAATAATATCATCAACGAAGAGCATACATCAAGGTACGTCCTCTTGTAAATGTTCAATAAGAGCATCCATAACTAAAGCAAAATGATATAAGCTTATAGTCTATCCCTTATGTAATCCAACTGAAGTAGGAGCGTACTTTGTCAATCTTCCTTCTGTTTGAACACAACTGATAGCTCTTGTATACATCCTTCAATGATTTGAATATAAGTCATATCAACGCCTTTCTTTTCTAGAACTCTCCAAAAGAACTTCTTGGAACTTTATCGTAAGCTTTTTCTAAATCAATAAAAATTATATGTAGATTCTCCTTACCCTCTCTATATTTCTCCATTAAACCTCTCAATAAATGTACCTTGATGTTTAAGAGTTCAACTTCATTCTACTTAAGGAGTTTCATTATTTTTCCCACTTAAGTAATTGATATCTTGATCAGTATTCTAAACTTAGAATCGTCAACCATGTATATGTTTCTATCTTTAGACTGGTGCAAGGCTCTGTTACCACTTAGAAAGGCGCAAACTCTCATCTGTCGACATATTATACACTTTGACCTAATTGCCTTTCGGTTTTTCCCCATTAGTCTAAGTTCCAAGGAGGTTATCCTTTTTAGGAGAGTGCTCCTACAAGTGTGCACTTAACTTTGGAGTTTCTGATGAAATTCTAACTCTTACACCAAAAGGTGCCTTCGTTTCAACTTTATTCTGCTTATAAGTAACCTTTACACCAAAAGGCCCCTTGGTGTTTATGAGTTTGCATTTCTTAGAATACTCAATAAGTAACTCATTAGTTTTATAATAAAATTTTTATTGATTGATGATTTTTTTCTTCATAGCATGAAAAAAATCAAATATTAATAATAATAATAAATAAGTTTTCATAAATATTATTGCAATAATTTTATTGTTTGATTACAAATTAAATTATGTTTTAAATTGGCATGAATATGTTAATAATTAAAAATAAAAATATTAAATGTTAAGGAATTATTTACTTTATAAAAAAATATAATTGAAATTTAGAAATTAAAATATCATGATTAAAAATAATTGTTATGAAATTAATATAACATAAGTTTCTTTAAGAGCCATGATTCGTTTACATTTCATAAATTTTCTTTAATATATAGTTTAAAAATCTAAAATTGTATTTGTTGGATTTATTATAAACTTTAATAAGTTCATCAAAAAGTTAAAGTTGCTTGTATAAGATATGCAAACCTTCTTCAAATTATGTGTCACTGTGCATAAATCTTCATGAAAAGTTCTTAAACGTCGAATCCATGCAAACACTTTCAAATTTTTTAAGAATTAAAGCCTCCAAACAAATATACACACGTTCACTTTCATTGCCACTTCTTCATCATCTAAAAAAGTTTTTTTCATGAATGAATAATTATACACTCGTTCATCTCCATGGCCACTTGTCCAACACCACAATTGTGTTTCATGTATGAACGATTATAAACTTCATCTCCATTTCCAGTTCTCCATTCTCCAAAAACATGTGTATTTTGTGCATGAACTTTTTTTGCTTATAAATATGAGAGAAAATATGACTCATTTGTAGGAAAAATTTCGTTAAGTTAAGAAGAGAGAGAAAGAGAGATTGATACCGAAGTTAACCCAAAACACAATAGAAATTGAAATATTATTGCTGAATTCAAATAGAGTTACAATGATGACTTTTTAAATAGGAAATAAATGATAATAAATGTAAAATGACATAAGCAATCAACCCTAAAGTGTATTCCAAGGCGGTGGAGGCCTGTTAGGTGGATCAAGATGGTTGGCGGTAGTGGCAGCAGTAAAGGAATGCTGGCGAAAGCAAGGATGAAGTGCAGAAATGCAGAGACGAGTATGGAGGCCGTCCTGGGTGATGACAGCGTGGAGTGGGGTTGAACAAAGCCGGGACAGTAGTACGAAGGTGTTCTCTGGCTGTCAAGGTAGGTAGTAGCACAGTGGGAAGGCTGGGAAAATAGGGAGGTGCGTTTTAGGCGGCAACAATGTTGGGAGGGGAAGGTGACTGGTAGGCAGAGAATTGTAGAAAACATCGAATCTGGTGTTATTTTAGGCGGGTGCAATGAGGCACGACTCCAGTGAGCGGTGTGGAAGAATGCGGAATGGTATTGGAGGAAGAAAATCGCCATATCGGGAGAGAGATACAGTTTGAGCATCACCTAATTCCTCAAATACATCTCTCGAAGTGGAAACGGTCGTCGACAACTATCTTGATAGAAATATGAAAGGACACAATATTCTGAATCGTTACACACACACACACACATGGGTCGTCTCTGCTCTGCTAGGGTTTTGACTCATGGCGAACCCTAGCGTCCGCTTCACGATTTCGTCGTCGTCTGCTCTCGTATTCGTCTGGGCGCAGCGATTTCTTTGTCTTCGTCCTTCGTCGATCTCGCCGTGCTACTTCGCTACTTCGACGAAGGAGATTGCGCCTCGATTTCGTCGTTTTCGTCCTTCGTCGATCTCCTCAAGTTCGCGTGCTTTGTCGAAGGAGCTTTGTTCTCGCGGTGCTGCGCGAACACTCGTCATCCTGCTCGAAGAAGCGTCTTTCTGCTCGAAGACGCAGGGCCTGCTGTCTCGTCCATTTTCATCCTGCTCTAAGACACGGGGCTGTACTGAATCCTTCGCTCTGTTTCTTGTTTCTCCCTGCTTCCTGCCGTAGTCTTGCGGTGCTTTCTATTGTAGGCTTCACCCAGCTTGACAACCACTGTCGCCTGCTGCAATAGTTACTCTCCGCACTTCACTGTATGGCTTCGGACAAAACGTAAGCTGCTGCCCTCGCGGGTGTACATGCCTTAAGTTCTCCTAAGTCGTGTTTCTTCTCACCTTTTGTGTTTACAGAGGGTGGCGAATTCTGCTGCATCAAGAAACCTTGTAGGAAGAATGAGAAGTCAGCCACCTTTCTTACGAAAGCAGAATCTAATCAGCTTGCTAAAGCCTGTCGTCTGAAGCTGATCAGAAAATTCTTTTATGGTCATCCCAAAATGGAGCTTATTCTAAGGAATTTGAGCTTATGCACCTTGTTGGGGAATGAAAAGTTGGCCTTTTAGATGGAAGACACATCCTTATTCAGGTTAAAAATGAATAGGATTACACACGTTTATTTGCTAGAAGTTTAATCTAGATTGATAAGAGAACCATGAAGATTTGAAATGGTTGGTGGATTTTGACCCCCAGACGGAACCACCAACCATTCCGGTCTGGATTCGCTTCCCTAGTCTGAAAATTCAGCATTTTACTCAAGAAATGTTGTACACTATTGCCTCAGCTTATGGTAATCCACTGAAAACGTACACTCCTACTCTTAATCTTTTCCGTCACTCTGAAGGCCTACTTGTTGAAAGGGACATTACCTCAATCGCTCCTGACGAAATTTTGATTGGCTTACAGCATCAAGGATATTGGCAAAAAGTTGTTATTGAACATTTTCCTTCATATTGCTCGCATTGTCGTATGTTCGACCATTCCAATTCTCTGTCACCATCCACACCCACATCTCAGTCAGAGGCAGTGATTAGCCCTCCTGATCCGCTCCAAATTATTGACACTGTTGATCATCAGATGGATACTCTTGAAGATGCCACTATCCTCGCCGGTGATATGTCACATAAAGCGCATGATGTAGGTCCTACTTTGGAACCTCTTCTCTGCGACAGGAGAGACGTTTCACACTTTATCTGCTTTAGAATCTAACTTTGAGATAACGGGTGACAATATTTTTACTGACTTTTCTACCACCTCATCAGATAGAGCAAGTAGTTACAATGCTCAGACACATGTAGTTCATGATGCGCAACAGCCTACACCTGTCCTTCAAGCTTTGGACCAATCCACGGAGCAGATGAGTCAATCTTCGGATGATGAATAACAGGTTTATGCATCTAGGAAGAAGGAGAAGAATTGAAGCCTACTACCAAACCTGAGGGATGATACATTGGTTGATTCGGGTAATGACAACAAACTTAATAACTTGTCAGTTGGCTCCCGTTCTAGAGTCAGAGGCAGAGGTAGGGCTAAATTGAATTTCATGCATTAATCGATTTTGCGAATGTTGGCAGAATTTTGGTGTTAAATTTCTGACTAATTTTTAATTTTGATTTTTTTGGGTATACATGTATCTTATGTTTGTGGTGTATGCCGGATGGTTAGTGTCCTTTTTGGGCCCTTTATTTCCAACTTATATGTACATTTCCTCTTATTAATATATTCGCCTTCGAGCTTTTCTAATATATATATATATATATATATATAATGAAAAATAATAGATAAAACAGATAGAGAAATAGTAATAAGGAGGAGGTAGACAATGAAAGTGATAGAAAAGGAAGGGCTACACAAGGAAGAAATCAAATATGTAAGGGGAAGTAGAATTAGACTTTGGTACTGTAGCATCTACAGTAACGCGATCGCGATATTATAGCTACTGCAGTACTGCGACCTAGTAAGCCTTGGTAAGCTCCTCCGTCAATTTCCCGATGCTTGGGAGTCCTTGTACGAAGCTAGGTACACGACATTGAATGTAGTAGAAACATTAGTCTCCTGGCAGGTCGATCTTGTAGGCGTTGTCATTCCACAACACATCTTGATAGAATAAATATGCATCATTTTTTTGCACATTATGAGTTGGAGTTGTATATAGATGTAGGTTTCTCCAATGTAACTCTCGAATCCTTGAGTCAGAAATTTTCTTCTTCTACTTCTGATACTCAATGGAATGTAGATGATAAATAAGTATGTGAGGCATAATCAATTATGTGATGAAATTTGTAGCATGCTATGCTACTCTCACTGGTAAAAACTCAAGATGGACCTCTTCTTCTTCACTGATGTGAATTGGATCCCATTAAAGATTTTCTTTCCCATCAAGCTCTTAAGACAAATTTCAAGGTTGAGTTTCATCCCTTATGTTTGGATATCTAATAATGGGTATCATGGTAAATTGAATTTAACATCTTAATAATTGTTGACCTCATTTTTGAATGAGGTATATTTATTTTCTTGTAGATCTGGTGATCTAAACTCTTAACTTTCCTATCGACTCATCCTGATGACGTAATGATTTCGAACCTACCCCACGTAGAAACTCAAACCACATTCTAGCTCATTTGGGAGGCCTCACATGGGTTGTCTCAAGCCATCTCTATTTGATTGAGTGGCTAGTAACACAAGCCATTAATATTGGGTTGAGTGACTAGGATCAACTTGTTGAGGCCCAAAGAGAGTTTCTATATGATCTCAAGATTTTAGGTCCCTTATGACTTACACATCCTTCACCTTATATGCATATGTATGTATACTTACATTCATTCACATACATCACATTACATTACCTTCACCTACATTCCACTACAATACACATTCATTTTACAATTTACCAAAATCCAAAATTATCATATTTGCGCAAAATTGGCCCAATTGCTCCAAGCCACCTGTTTTTCCACCTCAAATTCTCAAAACCACCTAAAGCCAACAATTTTCACTAAAACCTACCAAATTGGCTCAGCTCTCATAAAAAATTGTCAAATTCACTTTGAATTCACCCAACATTCAAAGTCAGATCCAACTCCACTAAATTCTAAGCTTAAATACAATTTTACAAAATTTACATTACCCTCAGGACAATCCTTGAATGCACTAAGCCATCAATTGTCTTCTGCCATGTGAATATAAGTTGAATTAAAGTGGGGAAGTAGTTTAGGTTAGGTTTGGGCTAGATTTGTGCTAAACCCGACCCAAATAACACCGACGCCCACGGGAACACTGCAATGCAACCGGAATACTACTGCGAATAATACCAACTTTCGCAGAACTGCGGTAACCCCGCAATACTACCTAAATAACACCTCTAATAACACCAATTGCCACGAAACCATGGTAACATCTAAATACAGGTCGGATAACACCTCAATGAATTACCTAAAATCATTTCCCTTATTTTGATTTAATTTACGAACACACGACACAGTACAATTCACTTCTCGCCCTTCACCATCTGTCCGAAATCCATCCTTCCCGAAGCTTGCGTCTGCACCATTTCTTGGGACAACAAGCTTCCTGTTTCGGTAGGGATTTTTCCTTTAAGCTTATTTTTCCAAAACATTCGATGGGCAAGTTACTCCCTTTTCTCCCAAAATTTTCGCTTGTCAATATAACCTCGTTTCTCTTATTGACCCGCGCACCATATCTGGGTTTCTTCTAGTTTTCCTCCTCTCTTTTGGTTGTAAAAGCTTCCTTTTGGGGATGTTTTGAGGGTGTTGAAATTTTAGTGGCTTGGGGAGGTTCTGTTGGATATTTTTTTTATTGTGTTCTTGGATTCTTTGGGCCAACATCAGGAGGTAACTCTTTTCTACACTAGACTTCCATTCAGTTAGCAAGACTGTCGGCCTATGAAGGATCTTGCATTTGGTTTCTCTTCTTGAGCTCTTGGAATAAACACACATTTTTTTTATCTCTACTTACATGTGAGTAATATGTATGATTCAAGGCCTTGAGTGTTTGGATCATGCAGGTTGGGATGAATAAAGCTCATTCTATAGTACATGTGCAGATTTTCTTCATCTTTATGTGTTTTTTTGCACAGTACTTGATTTCCTAGCTGTTTAAATGGTTTGGATGCCACTTTTATGTACAGAGTAGTTAGCGTATATTGCATGGTACTTTGGGAGCTCTATCGTTTGCTGAAGTTGGTTCTTATTGTGTAAGTCGGAAGGTTTAGGTGTTGTTTTGCTCGATATTCGTGCCTTGTTTTGACCCAATATTTTCACTACTTTTGGAAATGATAAAATGTTGTTTTAACCCCTATGAACTCACTGTACTGTTTTGGGCTGATTCACTGGCTGTTCTTCTAAGATTTCAATATTGTTTTAAGCCCTCTGAGCACACAGTTTTGGAGATAATAAAATGTTTTTTAGCACTCGTAAACATTCTGACCTTGGGCTGCACATATACTATTTTGAAATGAATTTAGGTGCTGTTTTGGCCCAGTTTTCCTGTTGTTTTGGGGCTGATGATTTTTCTGTTTGGAGAAAATTTAAATGCTCTTTTTGAGCTGGTTACTTGCTGTTTGGAAAAAAAAATTAATTGCTGTTTTTGGGCATGATTTAAGTGCTGTTTGGAAAGGGTTTAAACATTATTTTTGGGCTTTCTTCACAGTTTTGGAGTGGATCTAAATATTGTTTTTTGGGGTTGTTTATTTATTGTTTTGGAGCGGATCAAAGTTTTATTTTTGGGGTTATTTATTCACTGTTTTGGAGTGGTTTTAAGCGTTGTTTTTGATGTATATATACTATTTCAGAGGGGTTTAGATGCTGCCTTCTGGGCTGATTTTTTTACTGTTTTGATTTGGAAAATGTTTAAAGTGCTGTTTTGGCCCAGTTATCTCGCAGATTTTGGGAGGCACATGGGTGCTTTTCTGGCCCAGTTTCCTTGCTGATTTTGGGGGCATGTAGGTGATGTTTTTATCATATAAGTTCACTTATTTTTTTGGAAACATACAAGTGTTTCTTTGCCACATGCACTTGTTGATTGTTGAAGAACTATAAATCTTGTTTTTTTGGAAGATATTTGCATGTCGATTGTGTTCGATTTTTTTCTTTTCCTTTTCGTTTCCTTGCTCGATGATTCAGTTCATGTACTTATGTAAAAATATCGTAGTGTAGTGATATATGAATCATCGAGTAGGGCTATAAGTTGGGTGATTTGGGGTTTAAAGGCGATGAAGATAAATGCATCTAAGTATGCGTGGTGATAGAATTGTACCTCCTGAACCCGAGAACTTCATGTGAGGGTATAGGATTGGCATTACTATCCTCCAACACTTGGGTAAAGAGTTTCTCTTGCTCTCAGAGGCTACTAGTGACCTTAGCCCAACAATGTGACTGACTCGGGAGCTGTCTAGTTTACAAAATGCAAGAACATATAATACAACATATTTTCCGATAAAATTATTATTTTTTCGCTAGATGAAAGACTTAAATTACTTGTATGCATGACAAATTAAGAATTATGAACACTACTCGCAAGGTCATGTGCCAGTCACATAGACCGGGTTGAGGGTCGCCCTTTCTTGATTTTCTTGATGACAGCCTTTTACCCTATGTTGGGTCTCACACACACGATGCTAACAAAGTCATTAGGGCTTCGGTCTTGATGTTGAGCATACTCTGAACTAGAATTCTTATGGTCCGCTCTGATCTTTCATGTGTTACTTGAGCTTTTATTTACTTGTGTGTTCATGTTCTTCATGCTTGTTTAATTCTTTACAATACTGACATGCTTTACCTGTAATACTAACTCTTTTGCAGCAATGATAGGAATCTCAGGTACGCACGTTACTTTATTTATACTACGCTTTACTGTACTTTGTTGCGCTTTTACTATTCTTTTATTCATGCATTATTTACTTATAATATCTGCGAAGCTCTTAGGGTAGAGAACAATAGATTGATTGTTTAGGAGGAACACTACCCCAGGCCTCGAGACTCAACCAATCCATGTTCACATATAAACCCTAAACCTGAAGCCGTCACAATGAGGAGCTTGGAACAAGTTGCAAAGGACCGAGGATGACGATCAAGACTTAACAATCGGGCAGATCTACATCAACTAAACCTTTTCTTAGTATAAACAATAACAAATTCATAAGACTCCGAGGTGATTTACCCAGTGTAACATAATTTTTCACATTTTTTTTAGCTTTGGCGCAACCTTGTTGTGCAGTATAAATCCTAACATTGTAGGATTTCGAGGTTGTCCGCCTGACGCGATGTAAACCCTCCTATCTCTCTTTGTAGGCTATTTGCATGAGCGGATATCATGTAAATTAAAACCCAAATTTTAATAATTGACAAGAGTAAACATTCGAAAACATAAAAATCAAACAGTAGGATAGTCTGGGAAGTAACCGAGACATTCCTCGAATCCATGACGTCCCCTACCTTTCACTCCTTTGAAGCCTGAAAATAACTGTTTCTACTTGAGTCATTCTCATTTGACTTTCCTGTGGCCAATCGTGAAAACCTAAACTTTAAAATATTGAAGTTAAAAACATTGATCTTAATTGAGAATTTTCTTAGATGATTTCAATTGCCTAAGATGTAATTAATTATTTGTGCTTACCTCTAAAGCGAACTTAGAACCCAGGTAAAATAAATCTTATTTAATCTTTAATATTATGTAGGAAACTGTCGGTCACACATAAATATATCACAGACCAAACGGATGTCGTAAACTCTTTAGTTTAAATGGTCAAGCCTATTAACAATTGCTATACTTATCCCTCATAGTAGTTGTGGTATCATGCTCTACCATCGAAACTATTAAATGTATGAGATCCATTCTGTCTCATTTTTCAAAATTAAATTACTTTTTTTAAAATAAAAAATTACATATACATTAAATTAAATATATTTTCAAAGCAACCGACATATCATAATTGGCGACCGACAATAACTCCATGTAATCTTTCAGACATAGCACAAATGGGCCCAATTTCTAACATGCTGGACAACTCTCAATAAGGGCGGCTCAGAAATGAGTCTTTAGATTTGAATGGTTTGGATGTCTTATTTGGGGTTGACATGCCTTTGGTGCAGTTCCTCGAATTTCAGGCTGTCTTGGACACTCATCGTGAAGTCGGTTGGAGTGTCTCTCATGGGCTCAATTGAAACTATGTGCATCTTTTCCTCTTCAACTAGAAGCTGATCTTCTTCCTTTGTGTCATCGTCTTTTGTGTCTTACGTTTCATTGCCCAATTTTTCAGAATGCCTTGCTTAGTGAAATAAATCACTCCCTCTTTGTGTTATCTGCTTCAATAAGCCCAAATTCGTGACACTTGAAACTTTTCGTGATAGATGGATTTGAAAATGTGGATTGGTGCCCTTTGTTTTCCACTTTGAACTAGTGTCTCTCAGGTGTGGTCAACTTGGATCTTTCCCTAATTATGCTTTTGCTATATGATTCCGGGGTTGAATCTTGCCTGTAAGATGTGGTAGACATTTTGTGATGCGGTCTCTCCACCTTGAAACTGGGGTCTAAACATTCGGCCTATAGTGAGTGGGTAGGAAGTGGTGCGGCATCTCTCATTTCATCTTGAACCTAGTAATGATCTTATCTTTTCCCTCACATTGGCGTTGGTACTTCAAATTTTGTCACCAAAATATCGCACTCTTTTTAGCTTGCTAACAACTAGTTTCATCATCCAGTTCGGGGAGAGGTCTGACACTTAAAGGCACATTTCAAGGTCCAGAGCCATTCGTTGACCTCATCTAGATCCATGTGGCATTCGAATTTTGTCATATCCAATTTTACTTTCCCAATTATGGATTCTCAGATATTCCAGGTCAAATCTTTGAGGTATATGTTCTTCATTCCTTGAATCAACATGATGGAAGAGATTTACTCAATGCCTTCGATCTAGCAAGTCTCTGTTGTGGTTAAGAGTGACTTATCTAGATTGTCTCCTCTAAAAAATGGCAAGGCTTTGTTGTCGTTGGGGACTTCCCACTGCATATCTTCCCTAAAAATATCTTGAACCGTTCTTTGTAAGTTCTCCATAAGTGGCATCGTGTTCTTTTCCCTCAATCAGGCTTCTGCCTATTGACTCCTCGACAACATGGCTATGTGTTAGGATTTGGAGGTAAAAAAGGGTGTAAAAAATGATTTATGGCTTCTGATATTGAAAATCAACAACGGAAAATTAAGGTTATGTCAATTTTGCTATGGGTTAGGAGTAGGAAAGAAAATTTTCGGTGTAGGTGGCTTGGATAGGAGCTGATTGTCACGCTCCCAAAAGAGCTCTTAAGAGAGGTGGGCAGCTCAATACTTATATACTGCTTTTCAGCCCTACACCTAGCCGATGTAAGACTAAATATCCCTGACATTCTCCTCCACCCAATCACGTGACACCCTCGTCACGGATCGGCTCCACTGAGGGCCCTACACCGTGGAGAGTCACCACACCTGGCGCAGCGACTCCGCTCCGATACTCACTTGTCACGCTCCCAAAAGAGCTCTTAAGAGAGGTGAGCAGCCCAAGACTTATATACTGATTTTCGGCCCTACACCTAACCGATGTGGAACTAAAATATTCCTGTCAAGATGCTACGAAATCCTAGGATAAGACTAAAGTTGGGCTATCTTTGATACCAAATGATACCAGAGTTAACCTAAACCACAATAGAAATAGAAATATTGTTGTTGAATTCGAATAGGGTTACAATGATGACTATTCAAATATGAAATAAATGATAAAAATATTAAACGACTAGAGCAAACACCCCTAAAGTGTATCTCTGAGTAGTGGAGGTCGGCTAAGTGGATTAGGATGGTAGGTGGGGTTGGCAACAATAAATGAGTCTGTGACAGCAAGGGGGAAGTGCAAAAATGCGGAGACAAGAAGTGTGAAGGCTTTCCTAGTTGATGGCATAGAGAAATAGAGGTGAACAACATTGGGTCAACAGGACAGAGGTGTTCTGTGTCTGTCGTGGGTGGCAGCGACACAGTGGGAAGGCTGGAATAGCAAGGAGGAGATGTGGTTTGGGCGACAACAATGCTGGAAGGGAGGGGAAGGTGGTTGGTACGCAGAGAATTGCAGAAAACAACAAATTGGGTGTTGTTTCAGGCGGCTGCAGCGAGGTTTGGCGGTAATGAGTGTTATGGGAGAATGTGAAATGAGAGTAGAAGGAAATAATCACCACATCGGGAGAGAGATACAACCTTAACACCACCCAATCATTCGGATACAACGCTTGAAGGGGAAACGGATGCCGACGGCTGTCCTGATAGAAATTTGAAAGAAAGACACAGTAATGTGAACCCTAAGTAAACAAACCATATATATAATGAGAAATAGTAGATAGGATAGGTAGAGAAATAGAAATAGGAAGGTGATGGAAAAGGAAGGAAGTAGACAAGAAAAGTGATAGAAATGGAAGGGCTAGACAAGGAAGGATTTTGTTCAAATCATTTTCATTTGCAATAAACTTTAATAAGTAGTTTGGGAATGCTGGAGGAATTAATTTTGTCTGAAATAAATTGTCAGTTATATTTCTCCATGAAGATAAATGACGTGAGTATTTGCTCACTTATGTGTGTTATGAGGCATATAAATTCAACATTCCCAAGCTGAATGAATGAGTGACCTATTCAGCATTTCCATTGATTCTTACACAGAAGAAAATGTTTATGACCATTTTAATCCTTTGATATAGTACGGTTCAACACATTCTTCTCTACATACCACTTATGAATCATTTGAGACCCACAATATCTATATGATAAATAATGGCGCGAAGGTTTTAGGTATGGATATTTTTTTTATTAGGACTTGTGTTGGTGTACTTTGGATGTGATATTGTTCATGTTTTCTTAGTGAATCTTTTTTTTTTTAATACTTGTATTGATTTTTGGTACATGTTTTAAGGGGACACTAAAATTCTTAAGCTTTGCAGGGTTTCTTTTGTTTTAGAGCTAGAAGTAGACTATATATGCTTTATGGGGGCAACTTTAGGGGAGAACTCTATGACAACTAGAAAAATTCTTGAACAAGTTGGGAAAGACTTTAGCTAGTTAGGTGTAAGTTTCCATTGTAGAGTTTGTCTCGATACTAGGTTTTATGATTGTAACATTCAAGGTGAGGAAACAAATGTGCCAGAGATGCATGAATTTGGCGGTCGGTGTACTTTCAATGTTCAGTGATAGAAATTTACAATATAACATTTATGCTATAGATTTCTCTTGTAGGTATTCAGTTCATATCCCATGTCGGGCTGGTGAAATTGCATGGTGTGGAGCCGTTAGCTCTATGAAATCTTAAAGTTCTCAGCTTGAAAATAAGAAGTCATAGACGTGATCCAGTTATGCTAAACCATTGAGGTAGAGAATTATAATTTTCTATAATATCCTCCATTAAGGGAAGTTTTTCCTTGAAATGATACATGTTAGAACTGCTTTGGAAACTTACACTGTATATGGTTTGCTTGGAAGTGTGGAAGTACCTTAACCTTTGAAAAATCTTCCATGCTTCTGGCTTATCCTTGACAAGTTATGTTGTAAATGATTGCTAATGTGTAAATGCTATAATGCCCACGTGTGAATTGAAACAGTGTATTATGTTTGAGTTACATTGGTGAAGTGTGTTCAGTAAGAGATTGTGGCTGATTGATTTGAGGAGCTTCCTGAACTCTTAAATAATGCGGGGAAGGTGTTAAAATGGCGCGTTATGTTTCGGACTTAACGTGTGCGTGTATCATATAAATATTAGGGTTTGCTAGGAACTTTGAATACAATTGAGCTAGTCATTTTGGTATGAATCTGAAAGAGGGTTATCTATTAGGGCTATTGGGAATTTGTTGAGTTGGTAGAGGGTTGATTTTTTTTTTTTTTTGGTGGAAAGGTGAGTCCTTTAGAGGGTGTGGTGGTGAGAGACCCAATACTTGCTTGAATTAGGCTAATTTTGGTTGATTTGGTTTAGCTCTTTAAAGAAGCAGTTTAATGAAGGTTAAATGGGGTAAGATGGGTTAAGCGGTCAGCCAAGGGCGTTATTTGAGTGCTTACACTGCCGTTGCCGGTCCCAAGCCCGGATGTGAAAAGTGGAGGGTTGCGTTAGGTAGTCGACAGCCAGCGTAAAACTTGTCGAAAAAAAAAATCATGACATAAATCCTTTTGATCATTGTGTAAGTGTCAGGGCGTCCTCTGGAAGCGACGCGTCGTATAGCTCTGAATACGATGGAAAGTGTGCGAGGGCCGCTACACCGGCGCCAGGTGTAGTGTCGAAGTAGCGAGGTTCCCACATTACGGACGGATGCGGGTAAAGAAGTTAGTCCATGATACTAGTATTAGGATAGGATCCTGGAATATAGGTACTCTCAATGGTAAACTAATGGAATTGGTTGATATTATGATCCATTAAAAGATAAATATCCTATGTATTCAAGAAACTAAATGGGTTGGAGAAAAAGCTAAGGAGATTGATAACTTAGGTTTTAAACTATGGTATTCTGGTAAGAATCGTACTAGAAATGGTGTAGGTGTAATTATAGATAAGAGTTTGAAAGATAATGTTGTCAAAATTAATAGAGTTGGAGATAAAATTATAGCGACTTAAGATTATTATTGATACTTAAGATTTTTAATATTATAAGTGCTTTATGCTTCCTCAAGTTGGTTTAGATATAGGCTCAAAGATAAATTCTGGAATGATCTGAAGACTTAATACACTCGATACCGCTCGAAGAAAAATTTTTATTGGAGGAGATTTAAATGGACGTATCGGTAGAGTGGTAGAAGATTTCGAAATATTCATAGTGGCTACTGATTATGGAGCGATTAATGAAGAAGGTAGAGCAATTTTAGATTTTCTTTTAGCAGTATGATATGATTATTACTTAATACTTTATTCGAAAAGAGATGAGCGTCTTATTACTTATAAGAATGGATCTAATACAACACAAATTGATTAATTTCTTATGAGAAGAAGAGATCGTCAAGATTGTAAGGATTGTAAGGTTATTCAAGTGAACGATTAAGTACGCAACATCGATTATTAGTTCTAGATTTTAAGATGAGGAGTTGTAAAATAAAGAATACTAGGATTCAACATCGTAGAATAAGATGGAAGCACCTAAAAAACACAAATAAAATTATTTTTATGAGTAAAATTCAAGATTTAAATATTTGGGATGTTCGTGAAGACGCGAATGTTATGTGGGAAAAATTAACTAATACTTATTAAACAAGTGGTTAAAGATGTACTTGGAGAATCGAAAGAAAAGTTTTTATAAATAAAAATAGTTGGTGGTGGAATAATAATGTACGAAAAAGATAAAATATAAGAAGTTGTCTTTATAAAAATTGGTTTAAATGTAAAAGCGTAGAGAGCGGGAAAAATATAAAACGGCCGCAGTGAAGTGTAAAAGAATAATCCGTGACGCTAAAAATTCTGCTTTTAGTGATGCTTTATAACGTATTGAGTTCTTAAGGAAGGTGAAAAATATATGTATAAGCTAACCAAACATAGAGAAAAGAAATGTAAAGATTTAACTCGAGTAAAATGTGTTAAAGATGAAAATCGAAAAGTCTTTTCTTAGAAAAAGATATTCAACATAGAGTGGGTGAGTTATTTTGATAAAGCTTTTTAATGATGATGCTTGAAAGTACGATTGACCTTAGTGATCTTAATATCGTTAATAATATTAAAACTTTTCATTTTTACCGTCGCATTAGTAAAAAGAAGTTGATGAGGCTTTAAAGAAAACCAAGGGAAGTACGTAGGACTCGATGATATCCCGATTGAAGTGTGGAAATGTTTAGGTGATTTGGGGGTTTTACAGCTTACGAAACTTTTTAATATTATTTTAAAAACTAAAAGGATGTCTGAGGAGTGGAGAAAGAGCATTTTTGTCCCCATTTTTAAGAATAAAGGAGATGCACAAGAGTGTGCAAATTATAGAGGAATTAAATTGATGTGTCATACTTTAAAATTATGGGAGAGGGTAATTGAACATAGGTTAAGACGTATTACGAAGATTTCTCATAATCGATTTGGATTTATGCGGGACGAGTCTACCATGGAAGCTATATATTTATTGAGAGGTTTGATGGAGAAGTACGAGAGATAATAAGGAGGATCTACATTTGATTTTTATTGATTTAGAAAAAGCTTACGATAAGGTTCCTAGAGATGTTCTTTGGAGAGTCCTTGAGAAGAAAGGTGTTGATATGACTTATATTCAAGTCATTAAAGATATGTATGCTAGAGCCGTTACATGTGTTCGAACCGAAGGAGGATTGACCAAGTATTTTACTATTTCGTTGGTTTACATCAAGGATCGGCTTTAAGCCCATATCTTTTTGCTTTATTTATGGATGGTCTTACTTGGGCATTTACAAGAGGATGTACCTTGGTGTATGCTTTTTGCCGATGATATCCTCCTTGTGGATAAGACAAAAGAAAAAGTCCAGGAAAAACTTGAATTATGGAGGTCTACATTGGAGTCTAAAGGTCTTCGTTTGAGTAGAACTAAAACTGAATACATGGAATGTAATTTTAGTAATAGTAGGTATAGTGACATGACAGTGTAACTTTGGGTGATCAAATTATTAAAAGGTGTGAACGATTTAGATATCTCGGGTCCATTGTTCAAAGCGATGGTGATATAGATGGGGATGTTAATAGTAGAATTCAGGTTGGTTGGTTGAAGTGGAGGAATGCGTCCGGCCTATTGTGTGATAAAAAAGTACCGCTTAGACTGAAAGGAAAATTTTATAAGATGGTGGTGAGACCTTCAATGCTCTATGGTGCTGAATGTTGGCCTTTAAAAGAGAAGCATAATTTTAAGTTAAGTGTTGCCGAGATGAGAATGATTAGGTGGATGAGTGGCTTTACACTTAGAGACAAAATGCGAAATGAATATATCCGTAAAAGGGTTGGAGTTGCACCGGTGACGGATAAAATTAGAGAGAGTCGCCTTAGATGGTTTGGTCACATTAGACGTCGACCACCTGATGATCCGATTAGGAGAGTAGATGTTTTAAATACAACTTATGTTAAGAAAGGCAGAGGCAGACCTAGGAAAACTTGGGCTTCTTGCATAAAAAATGATCTTAATTTATTAGATTTAAACGAAAATTTGACACTAAATAGGACGCAATGGAGAAAAAGGATTCATGTAGCCGACCCCACTTAGTGGGATTAAGGCTTTGTTGTTGTTGTTGTTGTTGTTGTATTGGAGGCTAAAATGGAAGCATGGTGGTAGCTTTGTAGTTATTCTGCATTTAAAGGGATGTGCTGGGATGTAGGGAAGATTTTGGGTAAGTGTGGGTGTGGTTTGTGGGTGGAGGGTTGGATTTGTGGAGACTAGGTGAAGGGGGAAGAGTTTTTGTTACTAGATATGGGGAGGCTTCTGAGCCATTTTCATGCAAAGATTGCGCTTGGAGGAAGAGCAAATGGGCTGTTGGGGATGTTATAATGACTAAGAAAGTATTACCTATTGAGTGATTGACGAGATTCTTGAGATTATAGGATGAATGAAAGTAGCTCTAATGGAAAAGAGTGGGAGGTTAGGTTACCAAGCACAAAAATGCTCAACCTTGAAAATTTTGGTAAGCATTGGAAAAATGAAATCTCACTCATTCTTATTTCTATTTATAGCCTAACTCAATTCATTCAAAATTCGAATGATTTTGCAAGGTGAATCTTGTTTATGTCGAAATGACCAATGAGAGAAAAAATGTCCAATGAGAGAAAGGATGATATTAAGCAATTTTGACAAAATTTATGCCACCAATGCATGGACACCACTTTGACTTCTCTTCTAGAAACCACTTTAAAACTCACATGATATGTCATTTAAAAAAAATGAAAAAAGAAAGAAAGAAAGAAAGAAGGAAAGAAATGTACAAATTTTAACAGCTAAAACATGGGTCAAAAGTCAAACATCCATCATACAAATAGTTTGGGTTTGAGCCTAGTTTGGAATCTTGTCCTAGGTTTTTGAAAATTTGTTTTGACATCTTTTTGCCCTATTATTATTTCTTTGAGCTTAAACATTATTTTGTTTGGCTTATTTCTGGCTTTTTAAATCTTGTATTTGATTTTCTTGATTTTCTGCAACTTGTTTTGTTTCCTGTTTATGTAATTCATTGCGGTTGTGAAATTGTATAGTTAGGTTGTAGATTATCACTAAATCTCATGTTTTTAGGGTTTTTTTTTTTTTTAGTTTTTATTTTTTATTTTTAACGTTCTCAGTTGTCAACAAGCAACACATAATACAACACATGAATTTTTAGCTTTTTGGTGCAAAACAATACAAAGTGCATGCATTTGTTAATTAAGGTACATTTCCTAGAAATCAACAATGTTGCACACTCTTCGCCTCTTTTATGGTTCCTCTTTTTCTTAGATCGACGCACCACTTTGTTAACTCACACGAAAAAAATGCATGCTTAGTGTTGATGAATTATTTTATTTTATTCTTATTCATTAATTAGTGCATGCAAGCTAAATAAAAATGTTATAGCTTTGATGTTATGTTTATTTGGTATAGCATTATAAAAATAAAAAAAATCTCTCTCATCTGGATGGATCTTTGAGTGCTTCCGATTATTTAGGATGTACCATGCTGCTATGGTTGTTTTGGCCGCATCTTATGATGAGTCCATAATCATCCATCCTTCTGTTACAACAGATCACAGTTCCCAATGGGTGCCAATTTTGCGATGGATTCGGCTATATCAAATGTTCTTATTTCCTTTTGTTTCTGTATGCCTGCAGTATTATGATGAAATGCAACACACAGGAGTTCAAGCAACAAAATATGTTTACATGGCCCTTATTAATGCATATGCCACCTTTGGGAAATTTGAAAAGGCTAAACAGGTAGACCTTTCATCCTTGTAATTTCTCTCTGTTCATTTTTAATTTGTAAATCTATTTTTGCTTAGTTATGGTTTTTTCCTTCATGTGAGTTCTCTGGATCATGAGTTTATTTCATAAATCATGAATGTGCTTTTTATATGCGTACATCTTTTTTGCTGTAATAACTTTGCTATTCCTTCATTATGTATAGATTTTTGCTAAACCACTAGGATATTTGTGGATAAAATCTCATGCGTGAATTTGCTGCCTTGATTTTGCTATGCCGATATTTGATGTATATAATTGGAATAAAGTGCTTGAAAATATGTTATGGCCTATAAATAAACTTACACCTTGAGTTAATGCTAAAGGTTTTGATACATGATACTGCAAGAAAAGATAAAAAATGTTTGAAAAGTCAGCAATTACTTTTATGCCTGTAATTGTGATGGAAACTTCTTAATTTATGCTTCTCGGGTTTGTTGTTTAAAATGCCATTATTTTTTTTCTTTCCTCGCTTCTTTTGGTTAAAATAAAGAAGGCATTGACTTGGGGCTGTGTGCTTGGGGAACATGGAATTTGCCTAGGGAATTGAATCATTTGCTGGGCACCATTTGGAAGCATGCAATGGATCACAAATTTAAGAAATTGGCCCATAGGCGAGATAGAGAGAGAGAACTGGTGGAGAGAATGGCCATAGTTGGCTAGAAGAGCTAATAAATTCACTTAATTCATTCAAAGCTAAATGTGATCCAAACCCCTAACCTCCTATGTTTTGGTCATGATTAGCACAAATAAAGGCTCAAATTCATGGTTTGCGTACAACTAAAGTTAAGTTATGCTGGTGTAAGCATGACATCATAAATTATATGAGATAATTTAACCAAACATTTGAGATAATTAAATGACATCTTAACAAACAACAGAGATAATTTAAATATGATCCTTAGCGTGTATCTTCTACACATTTTAAAGTACCAATTTGATTTAATCCCTTTTAAGTATCTAGTTCATTAATTATTATTATTTCTTTAATTTTAATTTTTTAAGCAATTTTAAATTGATATTGTCTTTTACAGGAATAACAAACCAAAATTTCTATAATCATCAAATAGTCAGATTATTGACAAAATAGAATAATATCTTTGATAATACTACTAATGTCAATTGTAGTATGTATGCTGAGTAATAAATATAATATTCAAAAGAAATTTAATATGCAAATATTGCAATTTATTCCACTCACCTCATATATTACTTGAATCATCGAATTGTTGACCTTAAATATCAATAATGTGATGGGAAATAACATCACCAATTTTTTTTTCTTCAGACTTACACAATTATATCTTCAACATGGAATTACATCAAAGAGCCACTTCTTAATAAATCCTTATTTATCAATAAATTTTAATACAATTACTATTTATTCTTGTTTTGACTCTTCTCGACTTTACATTATTTATAATACAATATTTTGCAATATCAATTTAATTTCATGTAAATTTTTAATATTGCTTGAGAATAGAGATAAATTTTTTTTTTTCTGTTTGAATTTTAAGAGGTATAAAAAGATAGTTTAGGAAGCATTTTATTACACTACTACATCTATATCCTCAATAAGAAGTCAATAGCTTAATTAATTCAACAAAATTACTTCTATTATTTGATTTTTGACATTCATAATGACCTTTATCATTAAATGTATGCTACTTTATAACTTCAATAGATACTTTAGTAGAGATTGACTTCTTGCAATTTATTGAGAAAATTATTTTTGAAAATCTTTATTAATATGTTGTAATAAATTCATCATAACAGGACAATTTTTCAAAACTTCTATATGTGTAGAATTTGGTTCTTTGTAAGCTGCATGAAAAAGACGAGGCAATCAAACTATTGCCTTATAGTTTCAGGGGAAGGAAAGATTCGGATCAACCATTGACTCCTTTGAGAGATCTTGAAATGCAAGAATTGGACGCAGTCAATCAATCCAATATCTTTTTGGAAACCTATGACAAGGTTTGTGTGGCAAGATGCAATCTCCCAGGCTATTTGTGAGTGCCTCATTCGATTTGAACTGGTTTGCCTTTTTGGCTAAGCTCTTGATGAGTGCATTTCGTTGCTAAGACCACTCTATGTGTCTATCATATGATTTAGTCAGGCTACTTTTGATATTTAACCACCTGACTAAGATATGGTGCCTCAACTATCTAGAACTTTATTGACTTTTTAGTTCATTCTTGGTGAGAGAGCATCTTTGCAAGATAGATCCATCTCCCATATCCAACCTCATGGATATTTTGTTTGACTTGGTTGATTTTTATCACCTTATCGATAGTCATGTTGAATCGATTAGAGCACTTCACCTCTGCAATTAGTCAACGACTTGTCTGGATACCTCGATATCTGGCATTACCTCTCTTACGTGCTTTTGAATGAATATTTATCATCATTTTTTACATTCTTCTAAACTTTGAAGTCCATCTATTGTAAAAACATTAGATCTAGGACGTTCATGTGATTTTACAAAAAGAAAATATGGAAGGCACTATGCACTTTTTATTTTCAGAGAAAAAAAAATTCTAGTCAATCTGAAAATAAATTATGCTATGAGAGAAGAAAACCATGGCCATACTGTCAACATAATCAAGGTTAGTTGGAAGAGTCGGTTGATACCGTTCTTGTAAGTTATGTGGATCAATAAAACATCAAACAAAAAAAAAAAATTGTGCTTTATACAAACAGTAGTTAAATGATATTATTAACCTTTTGTTTATCAAATATAATAATTAGTCATATTAAATCTATCCTAGTCCAATGCTCAGTTCAATGCTTACAACGACTGCATCCAACTTGCAAAATTTTTTGATCTCAGTGAGTGCAATAACCTACAGATACAAATAGTTGTTGGCATGAACTCCAAGTGCATTTAGTAAATAAACTCCATAAGAGCCCTATTGATGGAAACCATGATAAAAGAAAATTTTCTACATCTATTAAAGAAACTTATGAAATCTTGGCACTAGCAATGGCATTTTAGTATTTCTACTGAAATCTTTCCTAACTCAAACCTTCGTAGTAAGTGAAAAAGCCCATACTCTCACTCATCAAGATATTTGTTTGAGTTTAGCCTAATGACCTCGAAGTCTTTCTTATTGGTGTTTCTTCCCATAAGCTCATCCGTCCCATAATGCTCCCATACTAGGACACTGAATGACACGGGGCATGCCCTCTTATATGCGGGAAGCAAGTGCGGGAACTTCTTGCTCGGATGCAAGAATACAAGAGTCGGCTGAACTGACTGCCATGGGGCCGGTCCAAGCTTCCAAAATGGTCGAGCGGCCCAGGCGACCTTCCTTTCGCATCTCCTGCCTGGATCGAGCACTTGGAAAAGGGTAGCGGTGATGCCAGGGCCTCTCCTCCTTCCTTTTATGTGTCTTCTTCGTTTGACAGTATTTTTAGGGGTAATTTTTGAATATTTCTGAACTCTCCACCCCTTTCTTTTGTGCAGGAGTTTTCTTTTTTATTCCTTTCTTCTTCATGTAAGTTTATTTTGTTATTGTTCTCAGAGTTGGGAAACAGTTTCTGTTGTGTGTTGATTTTTGATTTTGGTGTGGAGTCCTTTTCTCCTTTGTGGGTTGTATTCAAGCAGGCGGTGGTGTTCCGACTGTATTCTACTTCAAGGTGGTGATGTATCTTCCTCCCTGTTTGGCTATCTAGCCATCCTCCTCCTTCCCCTGCATTTTACCTTGCTACCCCTACAAGTGTACACTTTCCCTTCACTACCATCAGCATTCCTTTGCTGCCACCATCTTTTCCAATTATCCCGATGCACCTAGATGAACTCCATCGCCCTTGGGATGCACTTTCGAGGTGGTGTTTGTGTCGTTTTGTGTGTTGGTGTTGTTATTTTCAGTTTGTGTATTGTAACCCTATTCTTATATCAATAAAGGTTTATTTTTGTTTCTTTTGTGGTTTGAGCTTTCTCCTCTGGTATCATTTGGTATCAGTGCTAGCCTAACCCTAGTCTTGTCCTAGGGTTTCCTAGCGCTCGCCTTCAACCCCCACCCCCTTCCCCCTCTCGAAAAATTTTCTTCCCTATCCCGAACCACCCATTTCAAAACTAAGCCCTAAATTCTCTTTGCTGATTTCCAATATTATCAATCCCAAATCAAAGTTATACACCTTCAATGAGTCTCCTATATCCTCTTTCACCTCTCAATCCTAAACCTTAGTCATGCCACTAATGAGATACATGCTTGAGCCTACCCAGGAGGACATAGGGCGAGAGATCTGCCGATTTCAGCAGTGGATTACAGACATTGAGGATGAAATCCATTGGGAGGCTACCCTCAACCATAATCGGGGAGTTGAAGGGAAGAATGAAGAGACATGAAGATGAAGAGGGAAACACAGTGTTAGATCCTACGTACTTACTACCACAAAAAGTTGTAGACTCTAGCTTCTGAAGTTGAGAAAGAATGCACAACCATGAGAGTGATCTATTTCACCAAGCAGGCCGTATCGAAAAATTGGATAACAACGCTGCAGACGCTGCAGAGCAGTTCGAACGAGAACTTTCATCCGATGAAATTTTCTCCATTCAAATTCTCTCGTTCGTGGATACGTCCAATGACTTTCCTCTATGTGATCAAGAGGAACATGCAAGGAGAACTCTTTATTGAGGCATAAAGATAACATAGACCAGAGGCTGTCAGAGCTTAAAATTTCAGTGGATAATCTTAATGACAACCAACTGATAGCATCACGGGCTGTTACACTTCCAACCCCACCCTTAGTGTTCCACATGATGTGTGAAGCTCTTTGTTAATGGAATGCAATCGGTTCTTCAATATTTTAAGAGTCGGTGTGAAAACCCGAAAGATAATATTCACCCATCAACCAAACTCTTGCAAACTCTCAACCTTGTTGAGGCCGAACTTGTCATAGATGAGAAGCATATTGGGTACTTATTCGCAATTTGGTTTGGGAGAACTTACATAGTTGTGTACTTCTGACTCAGATTATGTCCGGTCAGAACAGATCTTCAGGGAGGTATGCTCGCGAGGGAGAAAAGCTTCTTAGATGCTTTGGTTTTTAGCGTAGTCAACAATGAGATCTAAGAACGTTGGCGAGAACCAAAAGCTTTGACGAATGAGGTCAAAGCTCCTCTAACCCTGAGAGACTGACGCAGGGTGTTGCCTCGTAGATGCGGGAATTGGGAACTTCCCACTTGAATGCGGGAAAACAAGAATCGACGGAACCGGCTGGCATGGGGGCCGGTCTAGGGGGGGTCTCCAAGCTTCCAAAAGGATGGAGCGGCCCAGGCGACCTTCCTTTCACATCTTCTGCCTGGACCGAGAACTTAAAAAAGGGCGGCAGTGCCGCCAGTGCCTCTCCTTCTTTCTTTTTCTGCGTCTTCTTCGTTTGACTGTATTTTTAGGGCTAATTTATGAATTATTTTTGAACTCCCCATCTTTTTTTTTGTGGAAGTTTCCTTATTTATCTTTTTCCTTTCTTCATGTAAGAGTCTATTAAGTTGCTGTTCTCAAAGTTGAGAAATAGTTTTTTTTGTGTGTTCATTTTAGATTCTGGTATGGAGTCATTTTCTCATTTGTGGGTTATATTTGTATCCTACTCCAAGGTGATGTATCTTATTCCCTTTTTGGCTATCCAGCCTCCTCCTCTTTCCCCATAGCCTTCGGTCACTCCTAATCCCCTTCCCCAGCCTCCGTCGCTCCATCCCCTGCATTTTACCTTGATTTCCCTGCAATTCTGCATCTTCCCCTTGAAACCATCATCATTCCTTTGCTGCCACCATTCTTGTCAAGCATCCCGATCCACCTGTCCGACCTCCACCGCCCATGGGTTGTACTTTCGAAGTGTTGTTTGTGTTTTTTTCTGTGTTGGTGATTTTATTTTCAGTTTGTGTGTTGTAACCCTATCCTTATATCAAAAAAGTTTGCTTTTTTGTTTCTTTTGTGGTTTGGGCTTTCTCTTCATATATCACTAAACTTCGAGTTTCAAATGAAATTCCAATCGCTGCACCAAAATGCATCTCGATGTTTAAACAATTTTATAATTTTCCTTTTTAAGTAACTGACATCCTCATCTGTATTCCTAATCTAGTATTATCAGCCGAGCAAATAGGATTCTAGAGGTTGACACATACTGCTTTCTCGTTTCCGCGATGTTGCGGGACACAAGGTGTCGTGATTATTTTTGCGATCGCGGGAGTCCACTGCCCAATTGAAGTTTCATTCCTTTGCTTCTTCTTTATTGTTTCTTATTTTTCTAGTTATATTTAGGTTATTTTCTAGGGGAAATTATTTATATGTGTTTCTTTTGCTATTTAGTGGATTTTTACTATTGTTATTGTGCTTAAGATGTTCTTTGCTTATGCTCTCTAGAGTATTCTATCATTTACTTTTGTAAGCGATATGTTTGTATCTTACATGGGATAAGGTGGTTGAACCTCCTTGCCATCAATATATTGTTGTTTTAGAGTTTTTTTTTTGTCTTTTTCTTTTTATTGCTAATAGCAGCTAAGACAACCTCCAAACATCATTAATAACTCGTATTATCACCCCCTTGCTATTCCACAACACCTCCCCATAAAACCTATTTTTAAACATCTTCTAGGAGCTCTAGAACAGTATCAGAGATGTTCCCTACAGATTCAAGAGGTGGTTTCCACTATGCAGTGCTTGGTTTTATTTAGGATTCAAGAGGCGGCGCCATTAGCTTAATATATTTTTTTTTTGTATGGTATTTTGCTCCTATAATTAGGTTGTTGTAATGCTCTGATACAAGTTGTAATAGTTCAAACTCTTACCCTTCAAGATATTATTGGATTTGGTCTAATGAGCTCATGGCTTTTCCCATTGGTGTAACCTCCCCAGAGGTCACTCATCACAAGAGTGCATTCGTGCGAATCAACTTAAATTCAAATGTTGCCTCAAAAGGCTCCTCAATATTTTATGACTTTAGATTCGTTCTTTATATTGGGTTTTGCTGTAAACTCGTTGAAACTATTACTTATTTAAGCAAACACTCTAATGTATAAGTATAGATGATAATAAATATAAGATTTGTAATGCAATAAATTGAGCAATTATTACTAAACGCTGTATGGATGTTGTATCACTCAATTATTCTAGCAAAGAAAGTTGTAGGCAAACAAATCAACCTACCAGTTTGACACCACACAAATGATCAATGGTGAAATTGTGATAAAATGAGTGAGTATTATGACTATTAAACATAATGTGTATGTTTAACTCAGTTACACAAGCTTAAATAGTAAAGTCGTTGAACTCTAGTGCAACAAAACATGCAAGTGTACACCATGTTGATGGTGATATAAATAAATTGTCTCATTCTAAAGGGCTCCCACTTAATTGTGACATAGAGGAACATTGATGCAATATTTTGGATGACAATGCGTCTCATTGATTTTTCTTTAAATTTAGAAGGAACATAAAATTGCTTTATTTCAGGGGATCAATAGCTTTATGTTTAATTACATCCAAGGAAACAATGCTGAGAAACCTTGATAAAAAGTTCAATTTGTTGAAAACTCAACAGTTAAAGAGATATTTGGGACAAACTGATGAGTAATCGTACTCAAAACTCCTTGAACACTAATGTCATAAAACATACAAGTGTATACACAATCTTGATGGAGATATAAATAAATTCTCTTTCTAAAGGGTTTCGCCTTAATTGTCACGTAGTGGAATATTGATGCAGTGTTTTTGGATGAAGGAAGTTAACATTGCTTTTTTAATTTCAAGGGAGCAATAGCTTTATGTTTGATTACATACAAGGGTACAATGCTGAGAAACCTTGATAAAAAATTCAATTTGTTGAAAATTCAGCACTTAAAGCGGTATTTAGGACAAACTAATGAGTAATCGTACTCAAATTGGTTAGGTGGTAAGTAGGGCCCATGTGGGATAAACTCTTCTCAATTAAAGGAATGCTGAGTTACAAGGGCCTTGCAGCTTAAGGAAGGAAGTTATCCAGAAAGGCAGAGATAACAATTGGGAAGTTGGTGCCAGGAATGATGGTTCTATAATTCATTAATGGGGACACATGATAACGAGGCTTAGGATCCTACGACAGCCATGTTGGAAGATGTGAGAAATGATGGAACTACCAAGTAGTGGGATTTATGGTATCATAGAGGACACATGCCTGATGGTGAGACTTACAACTCTACAGTAACTAGAAAAATTTTAGAGAGAAGCTCAAAGATAGGCATTATGATAAACATAAAAGGCCACTTAGCTAAAAAGTTAGGATTTATAATCCTCAAAGCGATTGTTGTAGCTATACAAAGAACTGCTTCAAGGCACAACCTATAGTGTCGTAGGAATTGATCAAATCTTGGGGTTTATAAATCTATGACAACTAGGGAGAGCTGCCTAAATGTAATACAATAACACGTTTTATAGGACTTAATTACTTCTTGTTGGTAGAAGAGGCCTAGTATGGGACTTACAACCCACTTTTGCCAGGGCAGCAATCCCAACAAATGGTTTTATATCACTTAGAAAGGACATCATTGGACCCACCTAAATGTTTTAGAAATTCATGTCATTTTAGTCTTAATGTACTTGAGATTTATAGTCTAATGAACTTCCAGTAAGCTCGTTTTACATTCTTGTCTAATAAAGCTGCATGTGTAGTTTTTATAACTCCGGGCAGGCAGTTTCATATATGGATTTGTCCCATAATTTTGTCCTATAGACAGCACAACACATTAATAAAGAACATGATGCAAACGAGATTGTTTTTTGAGCGATCTTTCTATTTGAAGATACATTCAGGCAATGTAATTTTCTGAAACTATATGCATTTGCTATTTACTTTTGTGCTTGGGATACAGAACATGTGCTAATGTATCATATCCAGCTCTCGAACTTCGATTACTTAAATTATTTTGTCAAGCCGCAAACTAACTTGAGTTCACATTAAAGTTGTAGAAAGGCGGCCAAATGACTGAACTATTTTGTATGTTGGGTTGCTTTCAAGTAGAAAGTTTAGTCCATTAGTAGCGCAGAATAGTTGAAATTAAAGCATTAAAGAGAAGTGAGTAGTACATCTGCTCGCTTAGTGTGCATTTGGGAGATCTTAATGACAGCGGTGGCGTTTTGAAAACGCCACCTTTTGTTTGGAAAAAATGTTTTGGTGGCGTTTTTTAAAACACATTTTCATATTTTCTATTAGAAGATGAACGTAGCCAGGACCCCATGGTCCGCGTATTGCTCGAGCGAAAGACATTCTCGCCCCTTCGAGCGTTCTCCTCTCTGCCCTAACCGAAAGCCGAACTTCTCCTTGCAGGCCTGGACGGATCAGCGAGTCCTAATGGCTGTGATGTCGAGGCTATCCTCTTCGTCTTCATCGGCGAAGTTGAGGCGCTTTGTCACCTCGGGTTTGGGGATTTTGGGCTTGACTGTTGTTAGGGCTAGGAATTTGCTTCAAGTCGTCGAAACTGTAGCAGGGCGAGGGGATGCCTTGTCCTCCACCTCTGTATCGTTGTCCTCCGATTGCCGCCGGAAGTTCTTCACCTGCTGCTGAAATTATTTATTAGAATCTATGTTACATATAAATTAAAAATAATTTTTTGAAAATGAAAATGTATATTGTGTAAATTTTTGTTCTATATGATTAAAAAATTTAGGTAGATGCATGGATTCCTTGGAATCATCAAAGTCGGGCGGGAAGCATGAATATAGCGTTTCTTTATGGCTATATGAAATAATTAAATAAAATTATTACGATTATAATAATTTTGTACTGTTATGAAATGATAGTTCTCAACTGTCAGATGTGTAGCTGTTAAAGTTTTAGTATAGACTGTAACATTGCGCCTGTCTGAATGATCTTTTATCAACAAAAAAGTTGTAATCAACTGTTTTTCAAACGCACAAATCAAATAGCTAAACAACTTATCCAAAACAGGGGCAAAATGGTCATTTATCCAGCATCAGTTGTTTTTCAAACGTAGAAACCAAACAGTCAGACAACTTATCCAGATCAGCTGATTATTAGCAAATTATCAGGATAAACTGCTTATCTGGATAAACTGGATAAACTGCAGCTACCCCAAACAGACCCTTAAACATTGCTTATCAGGATAAACTGCTTATCAGGATAATGCATTTTAATGAATTGCAATAACTTAATTTTTCTGTGTTGATTTTTTTTAAATAATAATGGATTCCTTTTTTATTAAATTTATTTTAATAGTTTAAATTTTTATTGAAATTAATTTTAATATATTTAATTAATTTTAATAGTATTAGTGAATTTTGCTATTTTAAGTTCGTGATTTCACTTTAGATTTATAGAATTTGATTTTAATCCCCCATTTTTATTTTTTTAAATCTTTTAAGTTTCAATTTTAATTATGAATTTTAGTGAGTGATATTCATTTTATCTCTTCTTTTAATAAATAATGAACTTCACTTGGCCTAAGGTGTGCCTCATACTCGATGTGTTTTTTTATGAACAAAAGAAAGAGTCATCCAAAGAATTGTGAATAAGAAATTAAAAATGCACAAAAAATCAGAATCTCATGATTGCGTTACGCATTTCCAATCCTATATAGGAACTCAACTCGGGTCTCAATGACTCGACTTTAACCTTTCAACCAAAGCTTAAGGGTTTGAAACCAAGTGTATGAAACCACAAGGAGTAAAGAGATGTTTGAAATTCTATTTAGGTACTGGTTCCACCGCTAGTCCTCTGGAAGAGCGCCTAAAAAACCCTGAGGCTAATCATAGGCTTCTAGTAGGAGGGAGATGAAGAACCTCATACAAAAAAGAGGTCAACAACCTCTTATGAGAAGTAGTCCCCACAATATAATTATTAATAATACGTTCAAGCTGTTGAAGGAGGTTAATATATAAGGAGCATAAAACACTTTTGATAAAAGTACGTCTACTCCTCATAGATAAGCAATTAATTTACCAATTAAAGAGCGTATTTCTAATAGAAGAAATGACATCATCAAAATGAAAGTTATAGTTTTGACCTTTAAATGTTAGGACCCAAGATATTTGAAGGGTAAAGATTGAGCATTAAAATTCAAAATGTGTTTAAAATGAATGAGAGATGCATGGATTAAAGTTTTGGCTTGGATAAAATACCATTTAGAATTATTAATTGGAAAGTCACTCATAGTAATAAATTCTAGAAGAAGATTTTTAATAAGTTTCACATATTTAATGGAGTCGGTACAAAATATAATAAAGTCGCCAACAAATCTTAAATGAGATATATCATGAGTGAACTTAATTTTAAAGTAGGGTGAATGGTGATTTCTAAAAATTCTATTGATACATCTAGATAAATCTGCAAAAATGAAGAGGGCAATGAAGATAAGATCACAAATTCAAGACTTAACACATACGGGTATGTACATGAATCTAAAAAAGAAGAACTTTTAGTAAGTCAGAACTAAAGCAGCAAAACATCTGGTGACATTCTTTACTGAACTTTACTCAGAATCTTTTACAGCTTTGCTGATTACGTCAGACCTTGGATGCTATTATTACAACACTTTCATGGCGTGAACAAATACTAGTGTATATACATCAGGATTCTCTTGTAGAGCTTTGGTCCTTCTGTAGATGAGGGCTAGTTAAGTTGAAGATTTTATGTTTATCATCCTAAATTAGCAATGAAGTTCAGTTTAATAAACATAAAGATCATCTTTGTGAATGAACTCAGGTGTCATTGAACATGTTATTTTGGGGTAGTCGTGGCCGACATGCCTTTCAACTTGAAGCATAGGATTATGGTCAAGACTGCATGTTCAATTGGATACATACCTCTGACTTAATTCAACATGCGTTCCATTTGGCTATATTTCTTTTATAATGATCTGTAATTCTTCTTATATTGTTGTTAAGGCATATTTTCCTTCTAATTACCCTTTTGTTTTTGAAGGCTTGTTTTAAAGCAAGTAATTGATAACTTTTTGTGAGTAGCTTTCGAATTAATATATTTGAAACTTACACTTAAAACATCAAATCATTTATATAATTTTTCTCTTCTGGTTTGAAGCTCTTTATCTACTTTAATTTCCATGTTTGCTCCTGCTAATGTAATTTTTGCCTCACGTACTAACTACTTGAAGGTGATTCGAGATGCTGACATTCCATATAGATACTTGAACGAAATCAGGAGTGTGCTTGTATCAGCCCTTTCTTCAAATGGACAAATATCTGAAGCACTTATTGCATATGACGAAATTAAGCAAGCTGGTGACAAAATTCAACCCAAAGCTGCCATAAGCCTCATTGTATGTTAATGTCTTATTCATTGAATTAGACTGATTGACCTAAACAATAAAGAAATGAAACTTGATGTTTTTACATGTATTTATAAGAACTTCCATTTCTTCTCAGGAAAACCTTCAAAATGAAGGCAATTTGGATAGGTTGCAGCAGCTTCTGGATGAGTTAGTTGGTTCAAGCTACTGGTTTGATGGGTGCAGTAGAGTTGTATTGTATTGCATGCGGCATAACTTACCTCGGTATGCTACATGATACTTTGTAGTGTTTGCCTCATTTTCTGTTTTTGGTAGTGTTAGTACTGTGTATTGTTATATTGTATTTCAGAACTGCAGTCGAGTTACTTGAGGACCTGAAGAAGAAAGATGAATCGAGTACATATATTGTTATTGATCAGGTTCTGATTACAGTTTCTAATAAGTATTATTTATAAACATTTTCAAGTAGCTTATCACTCTTTTGTATGGCTACTGATCATTTTTTTCTTAACATTATGCAATTATTATCTCGTTTTGATAAACTATATATATATTTTTTAACTGATAGGATGGTTATTGCAATTGTGTACGGTTACACTTAGTATGAATGCCTAAAATAACAATTAGAAATTCCATTTAATCAATCTCATAGAGTTTAAATCTTTCATAGATAAAAAATAGTTTTTCTAATCATGAGTTTCGCCAGTTGGATCTGTAAAGGATGATCTTTTCCTTTGTTATGCTGCGCAATGATGCCTTATTTCAAAGTAATGTGTTTAGACGTTAAAAGATCTGATGCAAGTAAAGAAAAAGTCAAAAGGAAAAAGTACTTATCAAAGGTGCAGTAAAGCAAGGGTGGTGTTATGCTTCATCTAGTAATGTTCAGCAACTGTTATGTTGCCCAGTGCTGTATGAAATGAAGTGAAAGTACTTTTTATTATGATGGGAGAGTTTCTTTGTCAGTGCGTGCATCCATGCTAATAAATCCATCTTATATGGAGTTTTTGGTTGTTTTTGCCATTCAAAATTTTGTGGCTCTATGTATATGGAAAACAATTCAGAAGCTAAGTGAAGCTTTATTTCTTAATAACTTGACAAGAAATGGAGGCATTTGTCGAGGATTATGATCATTCCTACAAGTTTGACTGAGTTGTAATGTAGGAGTTCTTATTTTTTGATTGTGAATTATTTGAATCAACATGCACTTTGTTGATTGTCTTGAACAAATGTCGTGAAACCAAAATGTGCAACTTATAGAAAATCTGTATGACCAACCCTGACAGGCTTATTTACTAATATGAATTTGTACTGATGAAGAATACTTTATTTAATAGATCTTAAACTGACGAGAGTTGAAGATGAACTTGTTAGGCCAGCAACATGAGCAATTTTCGGTTTATTATTAGGTAAGTAGATGAGTTTTTCTACTTGTCTCTAATCAAAGGTTTTTTCTACTGCTATGTCTTTTTGGATATTTCTAAGTTTACAATTAAAATTCACGGCCTCTCGAAATGCTTCTATGCCACTTTACACGCCTTTTTCAATGGATGTTATATTTTTTTTTTCCTCGGGATTACTATATGAAATTTTAATGTTGAGTGTGTATAATTGCAATGCCAATAAAGTACTTTCGCTTGCTAAGTATTTGACTTCAAATTCTGGGAGAAATTTTTTAAAAAATTAAACCCTCCTTTCCTTCCAAATCACTACCTCTCATAATAATGTCCTCAATATAAATCACTATTGTCTTTACTACCCATGAAACTAGATTTCAAAAATATCATATGATACTTTTTGCATGTATCTCATGTTGAGCTTTATATTTGAGAATCTTCCAAACCTCATCATTGAAGTTTGCTTCAAACCATGTAGTGCCTTTTGAACTTACATACCTTTTGCTGTATATATGGCCCAATCATGGGGGAATCTCCATCCATACTTCATCTTCTTGGACACTATATAAAAAGGTTTTTCCACACCAAATTGTTGTGACATCCAATCCTTGTTAATTGTTTAAGATAGAGAATTTATATAAAGTTTTTTCTTAGTGACAGGAGTAAATGTTTCAAGGTAGTCAATTCTATATATTTGCATGTAGCTTTTGGCCACTACTTTGACTTCATTGTTCTTTGGTGAACCATCATTCTTGGGTTTTAGTATAAATATTCATTTAATTCTTGTCGTTTTTTTTTGTTTGACAACTTTGCCAATTCTTCGATTCCTCCTTTTTTTTTTTTTTTTGAAGATTTTAAATTTGTTTTCTCATATCATTATTCCAATTCATTCAGTTAAGGCTCTAAAGATTGTTGTAGGAGTGGAAATAATATGCAGGCTGTAAGGAAGCAGTGGTGATTATGAATTTTTTTTGTGACATAAAAAATGTAAGAAATTTTTTATTGAAGTTCTTATACTTTCATTTGTAGGCTTAATGTTTTCCTTAACTGATGCAATGACATGGTTTTATTTGGTTGATTATCTTGTGTAGAATAGGATATCTTTCTTCTTGTGTATAATTGTAATAGTTGACTAGAAATTGGTACTAGGATATACTTGACTTGCGTCGTGACTGGTTTTGGAAGAGATTTATTTAATGGGATAAACACTAAAAAATGAAAATCTAAAAATAAAGTTAATTTGTGAATGATATATATATTACAAAGTAATATTTTTAATTGAAAGTCACTTCAACTGCCAAATAAATCTTCTTTTTTTTTGTAGGGTGTGTTGTGGGATTGCGTTTTAGTATTTGTATATTTTTTATGTGAAAGAATAATCAATGCAGCTTCATTAACTTGCTCAGAAATAAAAAATTTCCCTGTTTTTGGTATTTTGGATGAACAAAGGCAACACTTAACAAATATTTTTTGGATCTAAGTTATTTGATGTATTAAAATGGAAAAATAAATTATTTAGGGCTTAGATATGACTATTGAATACACTGAACTTTATAACAAGTTTATAACTTGTGCGATTGTTAAATTGTCTCCCCTCAAATATCATTTAGGGACATTTTTTTTAAAGAATAACATGTAGATATTCAGTCTTTCATTCAAACTCTCCAATTTTTTGGATTGCATATAAGCAGGGAATTTAGTATAATTTTCTTCTTGAAAGTATGAGGAGATGATGGTTAAAATACTATTTGATATTTATGGATTTGACTTTTAATCTTATTGTAAAAGGGAGAAAACATGTTACATGATTTTTGGTTTTTAGTAAAATTGGTGCATATGGTTGCAATCATTAATAAAGGTGACACACGACTGAGCCTCAAGGATATTAGGTGTAAAGAATGATTTTAAAATGTCGTTATAAAGCAGTGTAAAGGGTTAGTTGCTTGTGCTATTTATTTTAAAACTAGTGTATGCTTTGTTAGTTTTCAAACATCACAATTAAATTCTTTGATATTAGTTTTTTTGAATAATGAAGGAAATATTGAGAGCAATAAAGTATAAATGTTGGGCATAGGTGTGAAACCTGATTTTTTTATTGAATTTAAGGGTTTTGATAAAGGAGATAATACTTAGGGTTTTATGTTGCTCTCTTAAGATAGTAGAGACCATCTTTCTTCTTGAGTAAGCCTATTTATCCTACTCATGCTCTGTTTCTGAGCTACACAATATGAAATGTGAAAAATAAATACGCTTGTCAGCATTAATTAGCTTTTTAATGGATAACATATTGGTAAATAATTTAGTTACATGAATGAAATTTTAAATACAAGGGATTTGCTTAAATAAATATCTATTTGACCTGCCATATTTGTCAAGGATCGGTTGGTCATTGTTATTTCTTGCTGCTTGGAAAACGTGTATGTGAAATAAATTTATTAGAGTTGGCTATTTGATTTATAGCTCCTTAATCAATGATGTTGGAAATGGCATCTAGAAGTCTTTTGAATACATAAGACGTTAAGGTGATAGTCGAGAGGGCTAAAGTACACAAACCTATTGTAGACGTTTTTTCATGATCTCCCAGCAAACCTTTTCTAAGTCATTTATCTACTTTGAAGAACATGAGAATTAATGACGACCACTTAGATAAATATTTTTATTCAGCTAATATGTTGATGAATGTTTTGTAACATTTGCATTGGATTTAAGTTTCATCCCATAATTTAAAAGAATGTGAAACCGATTGTATGTGGGTAATATTGTTGTTGTCCACAGAGAGGAAACTTGTGGCTCTATTCACAATAAAAAATAGAGAAGGAAAGAAATGCAACAATACATTGATGAATGCTGCGATAATGGGATGAACAATACAGTGATGAAGGCTGCAAGAAAAGAGAAAAAATGAAAATATTATCATAGTAAAGTTCATATGGTTTTGGAAATGAAATACTTAAGGTTGAGTGATGTAACTATAATGAAGTAAAAACACATAGGTTTTAATGCTATGAGAAGTGAAGAGCATTGGAGAGAATCGGTTGAGTGCTTTTCATTTCGGCATGTACAAATTTTATAAAATTCTAGAAATGATTGCAATAGCCTATCAAATTATGAGTAGGCAATAGGGAACTCATTGATCAATGAGGTGGCAACAAAAGAGGAAGGTGTGAGGGTGGATGTTTTGGTGAATGTGGGTCCATTTAACATAAATTATGCAGGTGTTTCACAAAAATCCATAAGAATTCACTTTTTTCTTAAGAAGTGTGTTTGGACTTCTTTTCGATTAAGGAAAAGTGTCAAAATGGTCCCCGGCCTTTTTGTCGGAGGTCATTTTATTCTCAAGTCTATAAAAGTGTCAATTTAATCCCCATTTTAATCAAAGCTAAGGTAATCCTCCATGGCGGCTATTTCAGCTCATGTTAAAGGAATCTAAGGACTAATTTGAAACATTTAGGGGGTTTTTGGTAGCGGAATTTGAGCAGGATTTATGTAATATTTAATTAAATCCAGACAAAAAAAATGGACAAATTAAATCTGTACTTCGCTAAATCTAATTTTTCTTCCTTTGGTTATTTTTTTAAAAGTAAATCCAAATTTATTAAATCCGATTATTATGTGAATTTAACAAATTTAGCTCAGAAAAAAAGTCATAAGAGTTGGTTTATGCCAGACACTATAAACGAATTTAATGGACCAAACGTTACTCTGAATTTACAACATTTGCATTTGATAAATCTGATTTAAACTAAATTTTATAGGCAACGAAACACCTTCTTAGAGAATCTGGTACTAAAATGACTCCATTTAAATCGTAATGTGATAATTTTGACCCTCACAACCTCGTTTAACTAATGAAACTATCAAATTTAAAATGAAAAAAATGGAATTAAATAGTAGAGCTTGAAATTGATTGTTTTAATTTGTAATGTTGTTTTATTAGTTATTTAGTGTAATAATAAATGTAAATTTATTTTATTATGTAATTCCATCATTATTTTTTGGCAAGATGAAGTTCCTGATTTCTAAGTTGTTTTCTTCACGTCGGAGATATTGAACTATTGATATTGGTTTAAACATTTAACCTTTTTTTATTCTTCTTGACCTGCATGTTAGACTAATTAATAAGGTATGTGCTATATAAGTCTTGTTGCATAACAACTTTGAATGCATAATTTAGTCTAATTCCTTTGTGTTTCATTTAGGGTGGCATCAAGGAATGCATGAATATGATAATATTGTTTATTAGGGCTCTTAGTGTATTTTGAATTATTAATTAACTTTAATGGTTTAGCATTGTGTGATTATCGGATTTTCATTTATGTTCATTCATTTTTGTAAGGCATAGTATCATGTAGTATCCGTAATGGGGTTGGTGTTGCACCAGTGACGGATAAAATTAGAGAGAGTCGCCTTAGATGGTTTGGTCACATTAAACGTTGACCACCTGATGATCCAATTAGGAGAGTAGATGTTTTTGATTCTACTTGTGTTAAGAAAGGCATAGGTAGACCTAGGAAGACTTAGGCTTATTGCATAAAAATGATCTTAATTTATTAGATCTAAATGAAAATTTGACACTAAATACGACGCAATGGAGAAAAAGGATTCATGTAGCCGACCCCACTTAGTGGGATTAAGGCTTTGTTGTTGTTGTTGTTATTGTTGTTGTATAGGATCATGTATTATATGAATTGATTTTGTTCACATTAGGCAAAAAATGTGTGTTCATATATATTGTGAGGCTATTAAAAATACTTATAAGGTGACCAAATAGTTTGAATTAGGATTTCATCATGACTTTGTGTTGGTGCTCCAAAAGTAATTTGATATGTGGCGCTTATGCTTCTCTGCTGTGCCACAAAGCATGGCGATTTGTATCTTTCATTTGCTTTGCGTTGTAATATGCAGAACACATTTCACACTGATAATGTGTGAGCATAGTAATGAATTGTTTCTTTTAATGTTGCTTCAAGGATTTTAAGGTTCATCTAAAGATGGTTTAGCTTCTATATCCCCAATTCATTGCTATTTACAGACTTTGCAATTCATCCTCTTTCATATCACAGAACTCTCATTTATTCTCTTTATTGTGGTTTAGATGACATGCCAAATGTGAAGCCTCTTTTTGATTGATTGTATTCTCATGTGCACAACATGAGATGTGAGATGCCAGCTGTATTCATTTTAGATGAATAGCAGGGACTTAATTAACTTCATGCAGATGCAACTCTCGATTGCAAGCCATGTTATTCTTTCTTTACTTTCCATCTTTGATTCTTCCTTTTGTTCTTTCAAGTTTTGTATTTAATCTTTGGTGCTATATCTTACTTTACTTAGATTTATACTTATTTTTATGCTCTTTCGTACCATAGGGAAATATCTTTCACAGAAGTGTACACATCTTGTTGAACCAATTATTATGACTTGAGCATATTTATTGTATTCAACTATTCACACGATTTTTACTTAAATGGTACACATAAAATTTCTCATAGTTTAATTGTTCAAAATTGCTTGTTTGTAATAGTTTTCCTTGTTAATCTTTGACTTAATGTTTTAGATCATTTTAGTCTTAATTTGTAGGAAGTTCTTTTAATAGAATAATACTATTTAAAATATTTTTTTGATATATGTGAGCGTACTTTTATTTGCACCTTATGCTTCAAGGTGAAAAAAAAGCTCTTTATGTGGTGCATTGTTCATTATGGGTTGACCACCATGGACTCGAGATATGTTCTAGAAGAATATTTAAAGTGAGGTATTTGTTGTTCACCATATTCAAATGCGGCAAGTCCAATTGGCGAGTCATATTCTGAAATAAGTGAATAGTTCAGATTATGGATAAAATATTTATAAGATGAATGACTTATACAGAATCAAAGATCAAATGTATGATATGCAATTTTATTTGATGTAATATTTAATCATCATTAGTTGATATTACTAAATGTGGAAGTGATTTGTAATTAAAATTGTCAGATGGGTGGATATTTTGGTTATACTAACATATAAGAATGGGGACAGAAGAAAATGTACCTTCCAGAGTTTAAATACCTGAGCTTAAGCGTTATCTTATGAGCATTATGTTTCAAGGAATATAATGGATTTATAAAACTGCTATTAGGCTTACTATGTTGTATGAATTTGTGTGTTTGGTGTTGAGGATGATTACATGGGCCTTCTCCTCAAGCCTCTGTAACTGCTTTTAAATCAATATAGGCCCTAGGGCTTCTTTTGCTATATATATATATATATATATATATATATATATATATATATATATATAAGCATTTGTCGAGGGAGAAGCATTACCGACAATGTTCTATTGGCACGGGAATTACTTGTTGGAGATTGACGGGCGCTTGTAGAGGATCCAATCTTATCATTAAATTGGACATTGCTAAAGCTTATGATACAATAAACCGAGATTTTGTTCTACGGACTCTTAAAGCTAGGAACTTCTGCGAGGATTTACATTTACTTATCAAAAGGTGGCTTCACAATTCTCACTATAGCATTTTAATCAATGGAGAGTGTCATGGTTTCTTTACTGCTTCCAGGGGCATTAAGCAAGGGGATCATTTGTCCCCTTACATTTTCATACTAGCTTTTGATTATCTGTCAAGGTTGATTAATCATTCACAGCGTGCAGTCACCCTATCCGAGATACTCGTACGAATCAAGCCGTATGGTCTCTCATCTTGCATATGCGAGATGATGTCATTTTGTTCATCAATGGGAGCAAAGCTAGCTATTAGGAAGGTTATGAAATTGTTGGACTATTTCCAGAATGCTTCGAACTTTCCTTCGATAAATCAAAATGCCAACTCCTTCCTAGCAACAAGTCGCCACCTAACCGAAGTTACTCGGATTAAAGATCTCACTGGTTTCTCCACTACTACTTATCCCCTCAAATATTTAGGATTCCCTTTGATCGAGGGCAAAAGGAAGCAATCCCACTATGATGAGGTGGTGAAAAAGGTGACCTCCAAGATCCAATCGTCGGACCACCTCATTTACATGCAATGGGGAAGATTGACGCTCCTCAAATCGGTTCTCACTACTTACCCTCGTACATCCTTCAAATGATCAAGTTAAAAAAGAACACTCAAAGAATGTTGGAAGTGTCGTTCAACAAGTTCTTATGGGTTGGTCAACACAAACATCACTGGACTTCTTGGAACAAGATCTGCCATCCTACTTCCTCTGGTGGACTGGGCTTTAAAAATTTAGCACACATGAGCCATATCTTCTATTGTAAGCAATGGGTTAGATTCAGACAGCAACGTTCTCTATGGGCAAGATTTATGAAAGGTAAATATTGTCCCATTTCTCATCCATCACTTGTGAATCCTAAATTGGGGGACTCTAGAAACTGGAAAGCTCTTCTCCAGGTTAAAGATGCTGCTGAAGCTCTTTTCATTTGGGATGTGGGTGAAGGCCAAATCAATTTTTGGCTTGACAACTGGTTGGGGAATCACTCCTTGAAGGAATATCAACCCATTAACTCTAGTATAATTAATGTATCTGATTGCTGGGTACATGGTAAGTGGAACCTCTCCAAGATTAGTGAGGTTAATTCCCCCACATTATCAAAAGTATTTTGAATCTCCCTATCAATTCTTCTGCTCCTGATAGACTTATTACCAAAAATGGCTCCCATCAAAGTCTGTCCAAGTTTATTTATCACTCTCACTATCAATGGCAATCTACTGATTGAGGAAAATGTGTTTGGAAAGCTAACATAACCCCATCCATGGCCTTCTTCTGTTGGAGGTTGTTTAGAAAATTTCTTCCTACTGATGACATTTTAAAACTTAAAGGTATCAGAGGACCATCCAGATGTCATTTATGCCACTCTGTCGAGGAAAGCCTTATACACCTGATGTTGCATTGTGAAGTCTCCAGAAGTGTTTGGGCTGCTGTACTTACGAGAGAACAATCTCGTACCTTCTTACTAATTAGTTCAATATTAATGATCATCGGGATTCTTGGAAACATCGATCAAAAATACATATTCCTTTCATTATCTTCTGATTTATCTGGGTGGCCAGGAATGCTGTCAAGTACCAAACCCTTCCTGTCAGCTCTCATAAGATAAGCTTACACTGCCAATCCTTTATCAGAAAGTTGAATGGTTCATCTTCTAATTCACCTGGGAGAGTAAACCCTCCTGCTGTCCAGTTAGTTGTTTGGAGAGCCCCTTCACAGCATTGGGTGAAACTAAACACTGATGGTAGTTACTCTAGTAGCAGGGCTGGCATTGGTGGCCTTTGCAGGAACTTTAAAGGGCATTGTTTATGGTACTTTGCTGCTCCTATTGAGGCTCTAAATGCTCTTGAAGCTGAAACTGTAGCTGTCTTTTGGGGGCTGAAATTGGCTTTGGCTCTAAAGCTAAACAATATACATGTGGAACTGGATTGCTTACAACTCTTACACATCCTTCAACTGAAGACCTCCCCCCCATGGTATCTGATATATTGGATAAAAAAAATTCAGCATCTGGCGGTTTCTAATAAATCATCTGGTCTTATGTTCCTAGGGAAGGCAACAAACCGGCTCACCACCTTGCATATGAAGCTTCTTCCTCTCTATTACTTACTTGTCATAATATACCATCCCCTTTTTATCTTTTTTGCTGAATGGGGATTGTTTGAGCATACCCCATCTTAAATGTAACCTTTCTTTTTTATCAATGAAATTGCCCTTTTAAATATATATATATATATATATATATATATATATATATATATATATATATATATATATATATATATATAAGTTGAGTGTTACAAAAATGAGATTGTTGAAGCATTTGTTTGAAGAAAATTTGGAAGGATTATCATCATTGTTAACTTTATTCCAACCATTTCAAGCAACTAAAAACAACAGGAGTATAGATTGTGGAATATTTATTTTATAATGTTATGAGTAGAATTGTATGAAGAAATGATAGTAAAAATAGACTTAAATTTTAAACTTGTCCAAGTGAAGACAGCTGAGGTGCCAACAAATTGGTAGATTGATATCCAGGCATAGGAAGGGAAAGGTACAGACCAGTGTTAGCATGGAAATAAGTTGTAAAATAATTTGTTCATAATATATTTAACGCTTCATGCATCTTTGGACGGAACATATGGAGATTAGTGATGCATAACCAGATTTTTGGCAAAAGGCTAATATTGATGATGTTGAATGATTTAGCGAGGCTAGCTTGCTTTCTTTAGGGATGTCTTTTATTTTTTATTTTGATTGCTACTTTTATTGTTCTTTTTTTTTTATTATTCGCTTCACTTGCTTGCTACGTTCACATTTTTATCAATGTACAATTTTTTTATATTTATCATCTATATGAAATTTTATCAAGCCTGGAAAAGGTATTATAGATTTGATATATCTAGCAATGAATTGATAAGCCAGGGTTTGCTAAATTTAATTTATTTCTAATGGATCACTATATCGTTTGAGAAATTTAGTCGTACATTCTTTCACATCACTAAAATTTCTTAAGTGATATCTAGCTAAGTGCTTTATCAGTTTGCTGCATTTGAAATGCACAGTTCTTAAAATTTTAAGTTTGTTGTAAAATAAATCTGAAGTACTTCTCTAAATAATTTTGAGTACCTCTCGTTGTTTATTTTTGGTAGATTTAGAATTACCTAAATCATATGATTTCCAAATTCATCATGCTTGCTTATGGCATATGGTCGACCTCGCCATATTGAAAAGCAAGTTTGCAATATGACATTCCCCATCCTTGTGATCGCAACATGTGCCTCTCTTGTGAATGCATCCTTGGACTATACTTGTGACCCGTGTTATCAATACGCAATGCGATGTGCAATGCTTTATTTTTGCTTCAAAGCCTGAAGCAGTGCTTTTATTATTTTATTAACCAAAGCATTAATTGGTTAATAAAACTTTTTATGTATATATTCATTCATTAACAAATATAAAATATAAAGTATGACTTAAAAGTTGATATAAAATAAGAAAGAATATGGTACAATACTCAACTTGAAAGTAAACATCGAGGCTGAACCTGCAAATTAAAATTTTAGAATAATTTCGAATAGTTTAATACATAAATTAAGAACTTAAAAATTGTAAAAAAAAATTTGCAAATAACTTCAATGCTTCAAGCATGCTTTAACGAAGCAAAGTAGGTGTCACATGTTTTACTTCGCTTTACTCTTGAAGCGTGCTTTTAAAAATATTGCTCATGATTTCCTGAGCTTACCACCTCGTGTTCATTGCTTCCCACATGAACTTTGGTAGCCCACCACCCCTACATCCATCCTAAATACCTGTGGCCTTTGCTTGCAGCTGATGGCTTTCTCGCAACCTCTGATTCTCTCACTGTCCTAGTTTTTGCATGCTCTGGATTTGTTTGAAAAAATGAAAAATTGGATTAGCTCTATTTCCAACCAAAGGTCAAAATGTAAGTTCGTGAATTTGTTTACCCAATCAAACTATTCGAGTGATCTAAATATCATGTATTTACTTTACACTTCATTTAAAGTACACTTGATTTTTAAATACCTTTTTTTTTTGTAATGATTGAGTACTACTCGTTTTAATAATTTGTGAATAGCTTATTTTGCCGAATCATGTATGCAGCGATTATGTGCCAAAGCTTATGTTTGTTACGTAATGAGTTTCCTAGGAAATTTGTTGGGATCTCTAGTCTCTTTTAATTTTTCTCTCTTATTCATGGTTCCATCACTATACAGGTCTTCAGCGGAATTTGGTCAAATGAAACTACAAACTTGGAAATTGGGCTCGAGTTGCTGAGAGCTATTAAAGAAGAGCTACATCTTTATGTTAGTCGAATTAGTCTGGATTTTCTTCTTAGTGCCTGTGTAAAAGCTATGGATCCACTGCGTGCCCAGCTGGTTTGGTCTGAATATGAAGATGCTGGACTTCCATACAACATTCTAACTTTTTTGAGGTTTGCATTTAGTTTAACTTTACGGTTAATTAGCTTAGTGCGCTTGATTAGATGATTAAATGGCGAGGTAAAAAACTGATATTTTGCCTTCCGGCTTCTATATCTTTCAAACCTAACATCACAGGGAGTTCTAAGTACAAGCACATGGAAAATTAGCTGCTGGTTTCACTTTCTGTAATTTACATGGCTGTCATTTGTTTGAATGTGATAACTTTAACTTCCACGTTGTTATTCCCAATCAAGATTTTATCTTTTAATTTACTTGGAAGTGCCTTTGACCAATGTGCCTGGGAATGTCCATGTATTAAAATTATTAGCCTAATTATTAGGTTAAATACATGTTACTATTCCAAGGTTCAACCACTGACTCTTCCTATTTTCCTCCTGCCGCTAGCCCATCCTCCTGCATTTGGAATCCTTCTATTTCTCTGCAACCCAAAATCACCTTCAGCTCCGTCGAAATCATGGCAGGCTCCACCACCGAGCCTCCTGATGGTGTGATTGAGTTCAACAGAGGATCGACATCGACCTCCATCTCTCTGCAGACCGTAGGATCGGAAAATCACATGAACTTCCTAATCACTACTCATAAATTTAACGGTTCTAGTTTTCTCCAATGGTCCTAAGCCATGTCCTTGTTCTTCAAGGTACGTTGAAAATTCGGTTATCTCACAGGTATGATTCGTGAACATCCGAAAATTGACCTTATGTATGGAGCGTGGGAAGTTTCATCTAAAAATTGTGTCGAATATGATACATCAATATCAATATTTTTTCCATTGGTATCGTAGTATTCCCCCACTAATATCATCAACTGGTGACTCCATCATAGTCAGTCATGCACATACAAACAGTTAACGTAATTATATCATTCGCGCGCTCTTCACATTCAATTCAATAAACTATATAACATACATCAATGCATAATATTAAGTAGCTACAGACATTCCTAACAATGTAACAAATAAAGGAAAATATATAAATTAAATAAAGTTGTGCATATATTATTATCTACTAATGCATAAAAATTGAGAAGAATCAAAATATTACTATAGATTAAAAGTATAGTATTCACGTCGATAATAGATGATTTGCTTGCTCCTAACTTTTATTACTTGTATCAAATTGTCACTTCTAAAATATAAAATATTCATTTACCAGTTTACTCAATTATGTTTTAATTTATTTTTAAATTTTTGTTGTAGTACACTAATTTAATTAGTATTTCGATACTTTAAACTTCAAGTTTAATTTTTGTAATTAAAATTTATATTAAATATTATTAATTCTACAAAAATATGACTAGATCAAGATCTTAATATTTTTCTTTTGTGCTTGAATCAAATACACTTAAATTTAATGTTTAAATAAAAAACTTGAGTATAATATTATAATATATATATATATATATATATATATATATATATATATATATATATTATATATTACTTATAACAAAACTTACCTTTATCCTTTGCTCTTGCATGCGATCTCTTGTCAATGTGTCCTCCACAAAGCAGTGAAATTCTTCCTCCCTTTTGAAGTCAGCTTGGTTTTCTTCCTTTCCTCGAGTCGCTCCTTTACGCACAGGATCACACGATCTCGTGGTCGGTCGCTTCTGCCCTAGTTCTTGCCAACCTTCTCTTGCGCGATTTCATCTGCGCTAGCCTCCCTCCTTTCCTCCTATCAGTTGCACAACACCAATGTCGGCCTTGTCGCTGCTCGACACCAGGTAAGTCGATCTCACCTTTGCATCGCTCAAGTACGTTTTTTTATAGGGCAAAAGCAAATTTCGGCATCCCCGATTCCTTGCCTCATCTTCCCCTCTATTCGACTCTTTGTTCTCTCTTCCTCTCTTCGGATTCTTGACCTTCTCGCTTCATCTTCCCTTATTGTTCATTTACCCGACCCCTCCCTCTTTCTTGATTCTTCTTTATCCTTTCCCCCAAGTAACATAACCATTACAATCTTCTCCGCTTACAAAATTTCATCCTCGAAATTTATAAATAGACCTCAAGCAAGTCAATATTAGTTATCCATGAAACTAAGGTCATTCATGAGAAGCAATTACTATAAAGTAAATGCTCATTACAAGGCGACTCAACTATACTTCAGATAACAATATACAGTTACTCAAGTAAGGATAAGGAAGTATACTAGTGAAAATATCTTTTATATATATATATATATATATATATATATATATATATATATATATATATATATATATATATATATTCATTTTTTTTTATAGACATAAAACTCATCAGAGCTCATCACCATCAGCAACAATAGATTCTTCGGGCTCACTATGTGTAAGGGAATACACTCAGGTCTGTCTTAGTTGACCATGGGTCGGAGTTGGAGATATAGACTATTTTTTCTGCCCACCTGTAGACTTTTGTAAAGGAGCTTCACCTGATTTCTGATCTTCAGTGCTCTTCTGACCCAAATATGGACAATATCTTGTTATACGATCAAATTGACGGCAACAGTAACAAGTGTTAGAATCGTTACACATATTATGTTGTTACATTATTGTTTGGATCATCCTAACTTTAAATATTTAAAATAATTGTATACATCGATGTTTACTAATAAAAATCTTGCTTGCTTCAAATTTGAGATTTGTTAATTAGCTAAATATCATCGTGTTCCATATTCACCCCATACTACATGTCTTTTGCTTCTTTTTCACTTATTCATAGTGAACTGTGGGGATTCTCTTGCACTCCCATAATAAACGGCGATTTCTCACATTGATTGATGACCACACTCGAATCACGTGGGTCTATATCTTAAAAGATAAATCTGAAGCTGTTGTCGCCTTCAAAAAATTTCACTTCATCTCGATATAATTTAAAACATCAATTCATGTCCTTCGAACTCATAATGGCCATGAATTTTTTAATTTTATATTAAGTGAATTCTTGGTAAGGGCATCGTACATCATAGCTCATATTCGAACGCTCTTCAACAAAATGGGGTAGTCGAGAGAAAAAAAAAACTAGCTCTTTCTCGAAGTGGCTCATTCCATTAAGTTTCAATCTAATGTCTTGAAAAAGTTTTGGAATGATGTCTTTACTGCCATTTATCTCATCAATAAAGTTTCTATAAAAATTCACAACTTCAAAACTTCATTGGTCATCTTGATGTCATGTTTTCCTATCAATCGATTTTTTGCCCCCCTTAATCCCAAAATTTTTGGGTGCATGAACTTTGTTCAAAGCACTGCACCTACTCTTAGTAAAATTGATCCAATGTCAATAAAATGTGTCTTCCTCGGATACTATACCACTCGAAATGGCTATCGGTGTCTTGATCCTATTACTAATAAACTTTATGTTAGTAACAATGTCTCATTCTTTGAAAGTGTCCCCTACTTTCCCATCACTGCCTCTTGTGAGCGGGAGTTAGATTTATTGGACTGTGTTTCTTATCCGACTCTTGTGGATATTTCTCTTAACTACTATATCTAAGGAGCCCTCTGTTCCTCTGGATCCGCCACTACCATACAACCAAAACCTCCTCCCACCCTTTGTGTCTATACTTGGCGCACTAGTGTTGATATTCCTCGTCTAGAGCCCACTGCCTCTTTACAGGTCTTGAAATCCACTATGGATGACATCCCAAGCACTAACCATACTTCGGATGTGTTGGCGAGTTCTTCTATTTAGGTATGTGATCCAGCATGCTCTTTTTATTCCATGACAAAATATATCTCTTTCCACAGTGTATCGTCGACCTAAAAAGCGTATGCTACTGTTTTGATGGATCACCATGTTCCGTCCACTATTGAGGTAGTATTAGTAGACCTCTCCTAGAGATTTGTACATATGGATGAGATAAATGTTCTTAAATGGAATCATACGTGGAATGTTGTGGATCTTCCTTCGAGTAAGAAAGCAGTAGGGTGCCGCTGGATTTTTAGCACCAAATTTAACTTTGATGGATCTTTTGAACGCAACAAGGTACGAACCGCACTGTTGATCGCCAAAGGATACTCACAAACATACGAAGTTGATTATGAGGCATTTACTCCGAAATTAAACACTATTTGAGTCATGCTATCCCCTGCTATGAATTTGGGGCGGCCCTTGCTTCAGCTTGATGTTAAGAATGTTTTCCTAAAGAGGGATGTCACAAAGGAAGTGTACATGTGCCTCCCTCCAGGCTTAGAATCCACTTCTTCCTAGGGACCAGTGTGAACTGCGGAAGTCCCTCGTCCCTCTACGGACTAAACCAATCCCCAAGGGTCTGGTTCGGCAAATTCACAAAGGTGGTAGTGGGCCATGGATTTTCTTAGGCTCAATCACATCTTACTCTCTTCTTTCATAATTCCTCCAGTGACCAAGTTGTTATCCTTCGTCTATGTAGACAATATTGTACTCACAGGTGATGATCTACCAGCATTTGAGCCTTTGAAAGGCTCTTGCTACTTCATTTAAAATGGTCTTAGGGTCGTTCTGATACTTCTTAGGCATGGAAGTTGCTTCACCTCGGAGCATTTGTTTGTCCAGCGTAACTATGTGCTTTATCTATTGACAAAGAATAACATTTTTCTTTACAAACCAGTGATTGTCCCAATGGATCCCAATGTGGTTCCGGTGAGCAATATTCACTAGCAACACCTAGTGGGGAAACTCATTTACCTCGCTCATACTTGCTTCGACATTTGTCACGCAGTAGGTTGTGGGTCAATTCATGTATGATCCCTATAAGCACCATCTCTGAGTCGTTCATAGGATCCTTCACTACTTAAAAGACACACTAGACTCAAATTTGTGCTTCTCGTGAGGGTTGGACCTCCGCAGAGGTAATAAAGGGCAGTTGGAAGGGCAACAACAAGGGGGTGATGGTGGAAGCAAAGGTTTGGTGAGAAATTACTGGAACAATGAGAAGGTGAGTTGTCCTAGGTGTTGGATGAACAAGGGAAGTGTTATTCTGGACTGCGACAACAATGGAGGAGGGGGCGATAATGAAGGGAGGGATATGTTGGATTGCAAGATAGTGAATAGATGGATGTCCAAGACTGTGGCAGTTAGGAAAAGTGGGAAAATGCGGGAATAATGTAGGCGGTTGTAGTAGGGAAGGGGCGATCGAAAGCGATGCAGGGAGAATGTGAAATGGGAATATGGAAGGCAATCACCACATCGAGAGCGAGATGTAGCTGGAGTACCACCCGAACCTTTGTATACAACTCACGAAGAGAAAAAGAGACGTTGATGATTGTCCCAATACAAAACACAAAAACACTAATTTTAAAACTTCAAAAACACAAATTAAGAATAATAGGATAATTAGGAGTGGCCCATGAGAACCGACTGACTCCGCAAAACGAAAAAGTAAAAACCTGAATCAGTTCGGTCCGATTGAGCAGGTGGATGCCAACTTGATCATGAGAAATTTGTCGTTCCGCCCAAGCGCGGGAGATGCCCTTGTCAGTCTCTCTGGGTTAGGGGAGCTTTGACCTTATTTGTCAAAGCTTCTGTTTTCACTTTGAAGGTGACAGATTTGCTATAACCTCCTGTGGTTGAATGGTCTTTGATTGTATAATTTGAGCACCTGGATCCCACTATCGGTTGTACTTTCTCCCAAAACATGTGAGAATGTTTCCTCATTTGCGAGTAGCCATCTATATCGGTCCAACTATCTGAAGGTACGCTGTTGAGCTGAAATTGAGCTTCGCGCAAAGTATACAATGTAGGATCTTTCAAAGGTAGCTCACAGTTGGCTCATCCGTATCTGATATCATAAATATACTAAACTCCCTCTGAAAATGGCGACCATGGCAGTAAGCTATCGATCATAATGTCCTGAAATGATCTCTATAGTGATTGCGCTGTGTTTGGAATCGTTGCCTCTCGTGCTATCCTCTATCATCACCAAAATCAATCTCGTTGATGTTGTTTTGTCGGCAAGAGCACTTCTAATCTTGGACTCTGCAAAAGGTAAGAGAATGACGTGTTTCCATCTCTGGTGAATGAATAGTGTTCATGTCTATCATGTTGAGTTTTGCGGTTAAACTGTCACGGTTTCTCCAACAAGTTGTGGCAGACATTCATGAGCACCACGTACACCACACTTGATTCTGCAACTGGTTCTCGATCGAAAAATCTACGATGCAACTCTTTATAGTGCTTACTCTGTTCTTTTTCTTCAACCACATCAGGGAATACTACTGAACATGGCTCTTGGGTCATGATACTCAACTTGTCCATCATTTGTGTAAATTTCACATTCTTGCTATCTCTATCGATGATGAGGTTGCATCCCTTTTCCTCACAATGCAACCAGTGTAGAGCATATTGTGGCGAAACTATTGTTGCTCTCCTAACTTTTGTCTGAATGACCCGTCGAACCACAAGCATCTCGCCCTCATCCGGTGGATGTTAACGCTCACCCTTTTCTTTAGTTGCCTCCTTTTCGCTCACTTCCTCCACTGCACCCTGCTCAGTGAAGGGCACAACTCTGCTCGTTGGGAAATTGGAAGTGATTTGCCAAAGACTGACATTTAAAGCATTTCTTGACTTGGTCTATATTGGGGGTACTATTCTTCTCAAGCTTCTCATTTGGGACAGCTCTATCATTCTTCTGACCAGACTTCTCAACTAACTTAGGTGTGCTCCTACTAGCGTCTCTAATTGTGGTAGGTATCATCGCTACAACTTGCTCTTCATCTTCTCCTAGTTAGTAATTTTGTTCCATCCTTCTCTATTTCTCTCATGCTTCAGGTTGCCCCAAAGAACGAGGCACACTTTTTCAGCCTGATAGTAGCAAGCATCACCTTTTGGTCATTTGACACCTTGTATTCAAATCTCGCTTGACGGTCTACAACCATTGTATGAAGTCTTTCGGGATCATTCTCCCCTTAAAATCCGACATGTCTACTTTCACTCCTGAGTCTCTGTATCATTTAACATGTACTTCATTTCTCGGCCTCTTCTGATATTAAATCCTAAAACGATGTTGCTTGTCATCTTATCCACTGGAATCATCTCTCGGAAGGGGTTCAGATGTTCCTCTCTCTTTCCTTGTTGGAACTCTCTACCAGACTCAACAGTGAACTCTCTTTGTGCTCTTTCCTCAATTTCATCGAGCCATTGTAGCATATGGTGGAGTTGCCACTGTATCTCTTCCATGGTAAGCTCCTGATCGAATCTCCGACAATTGTCTCTTTGGCGGTGTGATTAGGGTTTGAGTTTTGGTTGGTGGAAGAATGTGTATGGGGTGAAGTATGTATATAGGAAGGATTTTTTGTGTGGCGGTGGGATTGGGTGTGAGTGATTTCAGTAACCCCTAGGATAGGTCTAGTGTTGGGCTTGATACCAAACAATACCAGAGTTAACCCAAACACTAATAGGAAAGCAAATATTATTACCGAAAAATCTAATAGGTGGTTACAACCAACACGCAGAAATGGGAAATAACAACATGCACTACACAACACACGATGCGGGACTAGGGCGGATCTAGGGAGGTGGTAGTGACTGTTAGGGACTTGGAAGGTGGCGCCAAGATGGTAGGTGGGCTGGATAGTGGAGAAACAGTGGGTGGGTGGAAGTTTGTGCAGCGGCAGCCGACTGGAAGGCCTAAGGCAACAGAAAACAGCAACTGGTTACTGTTGTGTGGCAGCGGCAGCATTGTCGGATGGCCGGACAGCGGTAAAACATCTAGGTGAATGGGATTCTGGGCGGCAACAGCGAAACGTGATGGCCAGACAGCAAGGAAAACTGTAAATGGGTGGAAAGAACGGCTGGGAAGGGAAAAATTGCAGCAAAACTGAGAAGGACAGCTTTTCGGGGGCGGCTGCAGCAGGTGATGGGAAGTGGTGGAGAGTGATGTGAGAAAGATGTGGAAGGGTTGAAAGTACAGCTGTTTCGGTAACCCCTAGGATAGGACGAGTGAATGAATCATGATTAATCCCAACAAAATCAAAGTTGTGCTAGAGAACACCTTGCCAGAGTTTATTCATGATCAAGGAAAAACAAGTTATAGCCTGGCTCAGCTACTTAATCTCTCGATCGAGAGAATAATTTAGCATTATTCAATCCCTTTTGAAAGTCAAATAATTTTGTAGAAGCTGATAGCTACTAGACATCTTTTCTACAACTGGAAGCCCAACTCACATCTATGCTAATTATTAGCATGCTCAAGTTGTAGGGAAACCCATTTTTGTATTTACTCAGAAGCATGAAAATAATATCAAATCTATTGTTTAAAATTGCTCATTAAGAGATGCCTTGCCATGAGGTGTATGCCTCACATTGGCCTAATGAAGCATATGCTGTACTGAGGTTGAGACGTGCCTTTGAGCAATTTATAAGAAGCGTAAGCCTCAAAAGCTAGGTTGCAGGCAATTTTAAAATTTTAATTTTATGATCGTTTATAGTGGATTCTATTATAATAGTGGATAAACATGAAGATCCATTAGTTTACAATAATGTGCTATCAAATAAAGAGTGCTTTGCGGATAATGAAAATGAAGTTATACCATCACAATTGTAAGAGATCTCAATGTTTTAATCATCAATATAATAAAAATGAAGCTATACCATCACAATTGATAATGAAAGAAATATGGTCAATGCAAGTAAACATAAAAATAATTGGAATAATAATGTAAAATTTTATATAAAAAAATATAATCATTGTTTTAAATTTTCAATTTTATTTGAATTGTTTTATATTGGTTTGAGAAGAAAATTATGTTTGAGATCGAAGATGGAGGTGAAGATTGGAAGAATCGACACAACTGATAATGGAGTAGAGAAAGCAATTTACTTTTGAGTAGACTGAGGGAGGCTTTTGAATTCATAAATTGTAATCTTGCTGTCTTAGATTATTTTTTTAATTGGAAGTGTGGAGAGACTACCTTTTTATAATTACTATGATATTTATTGTTTCTTATTTATTATATGAGGTTTACTCCTCAAAATGTGTCTATACTTAATGATTCGCCTCATTGATAGAAAACACAACACAACTTGATTGCACAATGTCAAAACTTAATCACATCAATTACTTCAGCAAAATTCCTTGTGATGCGAGCTTAGCTATCCAGTCATGGATAGGCTCTCTTGTATCTATTGCAAGAAAGTTGAAGATCAAGCCCACAAAATTCTTGTAGTGATGGACACCTCTTAAGCATGTCCTGCTTAAGCCAGAACACTAAGTAATGTTGATGAAATGGTTTATTGAACTCAGTGAGTTCAAAGTCCATTACATTCCTCACATTGCACTTAAGACATTGCTGACTTTCTTGACTAATTTCTTACACTAGTGGAGGATTTTAGAGAGAGAAGTTGAAGATAGAATTTGCATTATGCATACTGACAAAGGCCCAGGGAGAATCAAGTAATGAAGTTTGTTTGATATTCAAGAGCCCTTAGGACATGGGGCTTCTTTCAACTCACAAGCTGAATTTTCCGACCATAAATAACCATGCCTAGTACGAAGCATTGCTCACTGGACTCGCAGTTATAAAAATATAGGGTTGTAATTTAGCCGAGCCGAGTATATTATAGTTCGGACTTGGCTTATTATACTTATAAGTTGTTTGTGTTCGGCCTGAGCTTGTGTCGAGCTTTCATATATTATTCAAGTTTAACTTGTTTAAATGTTTAATGTTTGAATTTGATTTGTACTTGATTTGTTTATAACAAGTGAACGAGTATTTAAACGAGCTAATAAACGAGACAAATTTTCAAACGAGTATCTATATTTTCATTAAAAAAATTCAATAAATAATTTTAAAAATTTGATCGCACCTACTAATTTATCGATTATAAACTCCGTAAAAATAAATGGTAACTCATGAACCATGATTATATGAGACTTAATCCCTCATATTTTAGCATGAACATACATTCAAGTTTGAACCCAACTCCCACATTCAGATGTAGATGTTGGTTTTCTCATCGTAATATGCACTTATCGGTTTCATAGATTTTTTGGACACTTGCGGATTTTTTTTTATAATGAGCCGTTGTATCATACTTATTCTTAATTATATATAACTTACAATGATTATACTACTCTATCTCAGCACTATTTTTTAATCGGTTAAAACTTATGAGCAGAGTGGAAAGAGAAGATATATGAGCAACTAGAGTTTCAGAGATCCTTGCACATCATGATCTTGACGTTACCTTTGATGCTTGCCTACTTTAGCAACTATGAGTTTCGTATGTTTCGGGTGAAATCTGGAAATCTGAAACTGTGAGAGACCAGAGGAAAAGTTAGTTTTGCGAGGGTTCAAAGTTAATTTTGAGGGGCATTTCATACATAACACATGATACTTAGGTATTTTCACATCTAACACTTAAAATTTAATAAAATAAATATATGATTAATAATTATATATTATTAAAATAAATATATAATTAATAATTAAGGGGCATTTACATATATATAGCATCCAATTCTTATGAATTTACCTTTCTCACACTATAACTTCCTTATTTACAAACACCATATGAAAAATAACACTCATTATCACATTTTAATCATCCAATCCATATTTTCATCTATAGGTAAAGTTTTCATGTAAAAATGAAACTTTAGGTGTGAGATATGTAAATCATTAGAATTTTGTGCGACATATGTAATTTTCTCAAAATATTATTCATATAATAATATATTACTATTAAATTTATAATTAAATAAATTCTAGTTAATTAAATTTTATTTAAATCATATATCATAGATGATATGAGTTATCATCGAACTTAATATCAAGTATTTATCAAATTACTTTTTGAACAACAAACGAGTTTGTTCGTGAACATAAATGAACAAGTTTGATTATGTTTATGTTTAGTTCATTTAAGCTTTGAGCTTTAAAAATTGTTCAAGTTTATTTATTTACTAATTTGAACAAACGTGATCAAGTCTTTTTTAAGCCGAGTTGGAGTTGTTCTTTTGAGTCCATTGGTTCATTTATGCCCTAGGCTTAAGTAAGCCTCAGTAATTCGTGCTCTCTCTCTCTCTCTCTCTCTCTCTCTCTCTCTCTCTCTCTCTCTCTCTCTCTCTCTCATCTTTTTTTTAATATAGTAGAGGGAGGGGAGGAAATTGTTGAGAAGATGATGGCTTAAAGGAATTAATCCATAATTATTTACCGAATTATTTCAGATAATTATCCAAGATCTTCTGAATTCATAATGTGATTACTTGAGCAATTTTTGACTCCCACTGTTAGGCATTTCTCTGTTTTTTTTGGGGGCATTTACATGCAGACCACCTAATTCCTATGTATTTACATATCTAACTCCTAAACTTTGCTTTTTTACATTTATACCTTCCAAAGTTTTAATATCATGTAAAAGATACCTCTATTTTTTACTTCTAAAATATGTAATACACCGTCTTATGCATAGGAAGCTGGTATGCATGTAAAAATTGAAGTTTAGGTGTTCCATATGTAAACATATGACAATTGAGTTGTATGCATGTAAATCTACCTTTCATTTTTTCAATTTTTATGATATCCTGTGTCCTTTGATAATATACTATGCCATAATGCAAAATTTGCACATTTAACTTGCTAATTTGGTCCTAAAACTTTCCTGGCAGGATGTATCAAGCCCTATTAGCGTCCGGCGACATCTATGCAGCATCAAATATTTTGAAGAGAATAACAAAGGATGATCCTCATGTCCGATATGTTATCGAGTCTTGCAAAGCGACTTACAGTAATAAACGTTACGACGACCAAAAAATTACATAGCCATTATGCATAGTCTTATCGGGTTTATTAAGAAGCAGATGTGAAGTTGCTGAAGAATAATTTGATGTTGTAAAAAGTTGTGGGGGCTATTGCAATTTTTTTTTTTTTTTTTTTTTTTGAGAAAGTCAGACTACAATTATAAAGCTACCACTGCATCTAGTCAGGACAGCTGGGAAAATGCGTCAGTTTTTTGAAAAATTGTTAAAATACAGTTTATCCAAATGAGCAATTAATATTTAATTATGATAGAAAATGTGCTTTCATTTCTCATTGTGATGACGACCGAAGTTGGATTGATATTGAAATTTCAGAAACTTACCATTTACTTGGATTAATTGCATGCATACCATCAAAATCTTGGATGTTGACAAAACTATCACCCATATTAATTTTTTGAACCGCAAAACATGCAATGATAGGATTCCATATAATCAAGAGGAAAATGGCCAAGGGACTTGACTCAAAAGTGATGCCGCCGGCGGCTGCTGACCTTTGGAGGAGTGAATGATGATAAGTGGAGTGGATGCATCTAAAATGGAAGCTCTGGTCACAGCTCGGTAACACTCGTAGCATCTGTCCATCGATCGACAAACTAACCAAAGTCAAGGTCGAGTGAGAGATAGCACAGGTGCTACCAAGCTGTAATCAGAGCTTTCATGTTTAATGAAGTCACAAATGGGTTTCTTCGATGGTTCCGCGATTGCCACCGGCATCACAATTGGGGATCAACTTGCATTTCACCAAATAGCTTTTACAAAATTCACCAAATAGTGCAAGAGTTGGAGAAACAAGAAAGGAAAAAATTGAACCTAGAGGTATAAATTTATGATTAACTTTATAGAATGACATGTTCATAAGAATATGTTGATGTATAAGTAATAGAAGAGATTAAGAAGGAAATTTTTAATAAATAAATTATTCTCAATAATGAAGATATATTATATAATTACTACTATAAATACAAGGCACATGCTCAAATATTTATATAGTAATGAGTATTTCTAATAAAAATTTCATTTCTCTCCACTTTAATAAAATGTCAATTAATTATAGATAACATTGGTGCTTACTTACAAATATTGAACATACACTAGAAATTATAATATTTTATTTATATCAATAATTTAATAACCATCACTTGATTTTTTTTTGGAGTTTTGCTATTTTCAATGAATATTTAAAAGATATAATGAATTTACATGCATTATCACTTTACCTATGAAATATATAATTTACCACATTTTGCTTGAGAATTACTGATCATAAAACATATGATAGTTTGTGTGTATATATTAAAAAAATTAGGCTCAATCCCAAATTAGTAATAAGTTTGACATATATGTAGAACTTCGACGTAATGAATTTTTTCAGAGGAGCTGAATCTTCTAGCGATTGAACCTCCTTATAAGTCCCTCAGGCTTTGGGCGACTATCATGTCATATGTTGTACGTACTCTTATTAACTTAGCCAAAGGACATAGTTGATCCAGTGTGACAAATAATTTTGTTCAGCAATCATGTGTTGCATTATCTAAGTAGACTTATAGATATATATCGGGTGTTTGTTTAAGGAGATAATTTTAAATTGAATTTAGCTATACTCTATGAACCACTTAATGGATCAGGGTCATTATTGAACTTACAAGTTTAGATTATAAGCGTAAATTAATTGTATTATTTTCTAATGAAATGAGTGGGCTTTAGTCGTACTCGTATCATCTTATGTTATTATTTGACAATACAATCAACTGGTTAAAGGATATTTGTTGTATCCTTCACAAGAAAATGATTTTATATATATATATATATATATAGATGTAGTAGAAGAGATAATTAATAAAGAAAAATATAATAAACTAAATATTCGATCGCAATAATAAAAATATATTATTATAATCAATACTTATAAATTCTTACTACAAATTTAGGGCACATGCTCTAATATTTATGTACAAAGATATCTTACAAGAAAGGCATCTAAAATGATGTTTCTATATTTTAGAAATTTATAATTTTTAACTATTAACTAAGTAGCATAAGCAAAAACGCAGAATATTGAAAGCAAACCCAACATGAAGAAATGATGTTAAGAGTTGGAGAATATAATGTTCATAAGAACATGTTTATATATAGGTAATAGAAGAGACTCATAAGGAACATGTAATAAATAAAATATTCTCAGTAATGAAGATTATATTATAATAATTAATACTTATAAAATCTTACTATAAATATATAGGACACTTGTTATAATATTTATATAGTGGTGAATAATTATTGTTGTTATTGTCTGCCAGAAGTTTTGTTGTGTTAGAGAGTGTCGTATGAAGATTTAGCGCACACACGGATTAAATAAATATATAACATAAGGAGACACCATGATTATTTATATGGAAAAATTCTTGAAAGGGAAAAATCTATGTGTCCTAGCCCTGTCAAAGTAATCCACTACGAAATTGTATGTACATGGATTCACACTTTTTCTGAAACAAAGAATATGAAATATAAAGTTGATTATTATAAATGTACACTAACAGTCCAACTTTCATAGTTGTAATTGAGCTATAGCAACTGTGATTCTTCGTGATAACATTTAGGCCGCAGTTGCAGTTGATTGCTATAAAAAGAGTGGTTTGCCACAAATGTTATTGTTAATGGTTGTAATAACTCCAGTTTATAGTAGAGATTGTAGTGGAAAGTCATAATAGTAGTTGGTCGTATAGGTCATAGTTTATAGTTGCATGAGCGTCGGTTGGCCATAAACAATATAGTTGGAAGTCATAATGTTAGTCATATAGGCAGTAGTTGGTAGTTATGGGAGCGTCGCTTGGCCACAGAGACTGTAGTAATTGTAATAACAATCTCTCACATAAGTTGTTGTTAGTCATATAAGCTATAGTGGAGAGCTACAATGACCTTAGTTGGTCACAAAGGTTGTAGTTAGAAGTTATAGTAGTAATGAGCTACATAGAATGTAGTTGGTCACATATATCGTTTTGGGACGCTACAAAACCATCAATTCACAGCAACAGTCATAATTGAGAGCTATAGTAGTAGTGAACCACATAAGTCTTAGTTGGTCATTATAATTGCAATTAGCTACATATATCATAGTTGGTCACATAGGTCGTAGTGAAAGGTTGTAATAACAGCAGTTGAATACAAAGGAATTGTCATTCTTTACACTATTTGTTGCTAACTGATAGTGGTGAACCAGAATGCTTTGAGGAGACCACTCAAGTTGAAAATTCAAGGAGTGGGAGCTCATTATGGATGAAGAAATGTTAACTTTAGAGTCAAATCAGACTTAGGAATTGAAAGTACTACCAATGACAAAAAAATACTACACAACAAGTGGGTCTACAGGCTAAAAAAGGAGTCAGATGGTAGCAAGCGCTACAAGGCAAGACTTGCTGTGAAGGCTTTCAACAAAAGAAATGAGTGGATTATACAAAGTTCTTTTCTCTAGTGGTGAAGATGACACCGTTGATAGCAGAAAATATCTACATTTAGAATAGATACATGCAAAAATAGATTTCTTATATGAAGATTTGGAGGAAGAATTGTACATAGTGCAGCCACAAGGTTACAAGGTTTTAGGTAAAGAAGGTTTTGTCTGCATATTGAAGAAGAGTCTCTATGACTTAAAACAGACCCCGATACAGTGTTGCAAGAGTTTTAACAAGTTCATGATAGGCAATGGGTACATGAAGTGTCAAGTTGACCACTATTACTTCATCAAACACTTTGGTAACTGTTATATTTTGCTTCTTTTGTATATGGATGACATGCTGATTGTAGGTGTAGATATGAAGAAAATTGGGGACTTGAAGAAACAATTATCAAGTGAGTTCGAGATGAAGGATTTAAGTTCAACTAAGAAGATTCTCATACTAGAATCAGCAGGGGTGAGATGAAATGTTCAACAAGAGTGTGACGAAATCAGTTAGCACTCTCTTATATAGTTACTTTAAACTATCTGAGGAGCTATCATCTAATGCAGAAATGGAGAAAGCACATAAAGAGAGAAATTCATCTGCTTCAACAATTGGATGTTTGATGTATGAGATGATTTGTATTTAGCTAGATATTGCATATGCAGTAGGAGTGGTCAGTAGATACATTGGAAATCCAGGCATTTGGTATGAGTATTGAGATATTATTAGCAAAAAAATATTCCCAATCAAATTAAAAATCTTTCAGAGCTCCCATTTCAACAAATTTAAAGTTAAGCTGATTGGCTCAACGAGAGGAACCCAAATGATATAAAAATTGATCAAATCTGAGTCAAATCAAGCTCAGATTAAAGTTTTGAACTACTTTTGAAAGCTTTGGGTTGTTTTTTTGGAGAGTCAAATAAACTCAACTTTTGATGTACCTATAACCAAATAGAGTGTTTAATGAGAGGAATCCAACAAGCTCAAATTCTTGATTCCAAGATCAAGAAGGCCAAAAGATCATAAAATACATCTTATGATAAAGAGAATCAATGTGGGAAATCTTATCGAGTTGTTACGAGAGTTATTCATCAAAGGACAAAAATGCTTGTCAAAATATACTCTCTCTCTTCACTTGAGAAGGAAGAAGATAATGTGCCAAATTCCAGTGATGTTATGAACTGAAGACCTGATGATAACTTCTGATTCGCAGCTTCAGACCATCATTAACCACTGCTCATTCACCACCATTGGATGGCCCCTGAACGTTGCCTTTGGTGGACTCCTTTGAGTAATGAAGTACACTGTTAAATTATGGAGTACATTGTTGAGTGACAAACGACTATGTATAGTAAAATATTATTTTGTCGAACAAGGAGTATTTCGCAGACAGGGTAACACATTATCTTAAATATTATGCAACGACGTAACCTGAACATGGTGTATTGAATACCTGATGATAACCTTCATTGGCGATTGCTCTCGATCATTGTATTTAGAATACAATGAAGTTTTTTGTATATTGTGATAAAAAATATTGTAACATTCTAACTTTTCCAATTGAATGATAAGGGTCTATCTTCGTACTTGTAAATTCACAGTGAATTATTTTGACTGTGGTGAGCCATATAAGTTTTCTTTTTTTGTGGTTTTTTCCCACTTATAAGTATTTGTCTTTTACTTTTACTCTTTGACCAACTGAAAATATATTGAGATTTTCATGCCTATTTTTTATTAATTTTGATGATATTGCACTTTAAACAAATGTATTTTTGATGTTTTGTTGCAAGTATGTTGATTTATAGACATTGGAGCAAAAAAATGTAAAAATGAGCGAATTTAGAGCAAAAAGGACTAAAATATGAAGATTTGACCTAGGGCGCCGACGACAGACTTTTCCCGTAAGCTCATAAAATAACTTACGAAGAAGGTCGCCAAAGGCGAGATCGAGGCCGCTGACAGCGAGCTTTAAGAGAGAAGGCCCAAAACCAAGTATTCTAGAAGGTCGCCGACGGCGAGTATGTCGGTTCTCTCACGAAGTGCATTAAAATAATTTTTCAACTACTTAAAAAAAACAAATTGAGGCCGAAAAAGGGGGTCCAAGTGTTGTCCAGGAGTTTTTAGAGTGTCTGTTAGTGTCTTGGTTTCCCTAATAGTTTTAGAGAGTAAGTTTATTTAGTGTTAATTGTGAGGAATTCTTCGAGAGATTGTAAGAGTGGAAGGAAAGTGAGAGATTTCGAAGGAGAATTATGTGTGTTGTAAAGAAAAGAAGAGATTCAAAGAAACTTCAAGGAGTTTGCTTGCGGAGGAATTCGAGAGAAGTTGTATTTACTTATTGTAGTTTGTATAACTTCGCTTTTATATATGAAATCCAAGTTTTGTCATATCTTCTCCATGAAATCTGAGTAGTTTCTCTGTATTTCTCCTTGTTTTGATATTTTTGTGAAATGGTGATTTGAATTAGTTGTGTCAAGAAAATGTTTAAGAAATTGTGATAATCTTTTCACTTCAATCTTAATTTACTTTCAATCTGGCAAATTGATTTGTTAAAATATGTTGAGTTTAACAACTAAAGTAAAGATTATATCCAAGATTCAGGGATGTCATAGTCCTTGAAAGTATGGTGCAAATAAATAGGGAAATATTATTTATCGGGCGTAGAATTGGAGATTTAGAGTGACAGACTAAAATCTTCAATTCGGTCCTATCGTTTGGGTGTTGAAGCGTAGATGTTAGCCCTCAGGAGAGGGAAACGTGGGAGTTCCGAAGTGAGAGCTGATATCCTCCCAGCCTAACCGCAGATTCAGTAACCAAACATATAATTAGTCAATGTTCTTTATGCCTGAACCAAAGGGTAAAGAATATGTATACTCCTATTTGACACAACATAGTTTTAAACTAATTTTAATTATTCATTCAGTTAAATTTCTTAACAAGGAGAAGGATGCTTGCTTATATATTGAACTTCACTTTATTAATAAAATTAGTTAATTGTTAGTAAATTAATTTATTAAAATTTCATCTTATTTAAGATTGCATATTAGTGACAAATAAGCAATTCGATTTACAATGTTGTGATTCGGAATTGGTTTCTATAATCCTAGTCCGTAGCCTCTGAAATATATCCCTATGGGATCGATATCCAGGACTCCATTAGAGCCATGTATTACTTGAACGATACGTATACTTGCGTTGATAAGAATAACTCTGCTATTATTTAATATTTTTATACACTTTTATATCAAAATGCTAGCAATATTAAGTTTACGCAAAGTGCGCGGAGTGGTTCACTCTTCACTTATATGTGTGTGTGGTGAACCTTCGTACGATCCTAATATATTAATTAATCACTCTACCGCAGTGAATTTTCAGACACACAAGAAAAATAAATAATAAAATAAAAATTTATCATCATAAATGAAAAAGGTGCATTTATTACATACCATAGAATTCTTATATATTCACTCATCTAAGTTTTTCTAAACTTTTATATTTACATACATGCCATTCCAATCTATGACATCATATAAAAAATATCACTATTATTAAATTAAAAAAAGTGAAATACACATTTATATGCATAAGTTTTAACACCAAAATATTATAAATATAAAATATCAAACTTTAGGTATTAGACGCGAAAATGGATAAGAATTCTATGGTGTGTTTATAAATTTCTATTTATAAGAATAATATAGATAATGGAAATTTTATTAATATAAATATAGTCATATTATAAATTTCAATGTCATAAAATTTCATGTAAAGAGTAATAAATTACAATGTTTATAATTAAAGACTCAATTCATGCGCATGAATTCTTGATTCATAATATGCTTAAAATTCAAAAAAGTATGTATATATATATATATATATATATATATATATATATATATATATATATATATATATATGTAGGGGTGTAACTAACCTAACACGAACGAACGAGACTTGTGTTTGTGTTCGTTTCGTTTGAAATTTAATTTGTTTGAAATAGGCTCGTGTTTAAAATTATTTGTGAAGTCATTGTTCGTGTTCGTTTGTTAAAGAACAAGTTGAACATGATGTCATTGCATGAACGTCGAGCTAGGCTTGATAATTTCTAATACTAATATATATAAATAATATATTATATTAATTATATAACTTATATTATTCAATATTTATATTAGTATATTATTAATATAATATATTAATATATTATTATTATTATTTTATCATATATTTTAATTTATAAAATTTAATTGTTTAAAATATTATAAATTTTTAATATATAATTATTTTAAATTATTTTATATTTCGAACAATAATGATTCGAATATGAAGGAACGTATTAGTGTTCGTGTTTGATTTGTTTAACTTACCAAATGAAAAAAAAATTATTCGTGTTGATCTCGTTTACTTAACGAACAAATTGAACACGAATTCTTTGACGAATCAAACACAAACTATTTGTGAAGGGGACGAGTTTTTTTACAGCCATATATATATATAATAAGAGATATATAATGCCGAATCATTACCTGCACTAACCAACAAAAGGTTGGGCGGAATGAATTTTCTACAGCTAGGCCTGACTTCTTATCGCCAGCTCTCCTAGTCGAAGCCATACCGTCTGATTTCTTTCAGCCTCTCGCCCTTCGATTCTATCACTGGAGCAGATAGTTGTCCGATAGGGTTTCGATTTCCGCCCTTCATCGCCTCCATGGAGCCGTTGAAGTGATATAATCGAAGTATTTAGGGTTCTCCTGATGCCGGAAATGCCGGCGGATCCAATCAGCCCTCCGGCGGACTCCGCCAAGGAAGAGCTGATCGACATGATTCAGCGCTTTCTGGAATATGTCGCTGGGATCTCAGAGCGGTTGCCTTTCACGGTTGATCGCCAGGTATTTTCATTTCTTATTGGATTTGTGGAGATCGTTTTCGTTTTGGTTTGACTGCATATTCTGAGTTTGCATAGGATGATTTCTTATTAGTTTGATATGCTTGATAAGAAGGGTTTTTGTTTGGTGTATGTATTGCTTTGCTTTATTGGCTGTCATATTTGAATACTGGAGATCAGGAATGATGGCCTAAAGATTGGAGTTGCTTGGTTTTACAGTGCTGTTTATCTGACTAAAATGGAAAGTGTGTCTTCCCGCACCTCAAATATAATTTTTGGGAAGCAAGCCACGTGTACACCCAAAAATGTCTTGCACGAACCTCAGGATGATCTAATGGTTCAAATCAAAAGAGACAAATGAAAGAGTATTCCTCCAACGACAAATGAAAGAGTAATCATAAAACTGACTGCCTGAAGAACTACCAGCCGACCGACAACCATCCGACCAAAGGGCTGGCGACCAATCAAAGGGCTACTTAGGCCGACCAAAAACAAACAATTTCTCCCATTGATCGAACAAGGGTCCAATATCTCCAACAATCACACAAGCATCAATGCGAGGCTCTCCCAAAAATTTCCCTAAAGATGACCAAGTAACAAGCAAGCACCGACTATACTAAGACCAACCGATTTCCACCATCAAAGCCGACCGGCTTCCCAAAGCGATGGCCAAGTGGTATCCAGATGAAATAGCCGACCGACACCATTACTACCGACCGACTCAAGGACCTGCCTACTGAAAGGTCCAAACATATCAAAAGACACAAAAATCAGTTACAAATATGAAAAGACACGAAAAAGACAGTAATATCCTGTAATCCCCTTATTAATGCAAAGGCAAATATGTATCACATGATGACCCTCTATCTTCTATAAATTGGGGTTCAATGCATGTAGAAATGACTTTCGAATCTTCTCCATAGATCCATACTCTGTAGGGTGAAAACTATCCCCAGCTCTCTTGTAACCTTTATTTTTTATATATAAAATGGGTCACAGAGCCCGTGAATACCCTAGTTTACTCCTACGTGGCAAGTTTTTCTGTGCTCCATTCTCTTTTCCTCTTCTTTCTGGTTCCTACTGTTCATGCCTCTCACAGGACAAATTTGGATTGGACGCCATGTGATGCGAAGTTTAATTAAAATAAAAAGAAAGATCAATCCTTAATGCATATATTTTGACGTAGTAGAAAATATCACTCTTATTTGTTGGAGATCAACTTCTTCCCTAAGAAGAGATGGTTCTAGCTGGAAAATCTAGCTTTTCTTGTGTTTTTCAATAATGCCAATTAGATTTTAACTTATTGTTGTCATCCTTGTTTAAAATTACGCAATAAGTGGCATGCTAGAGCTTTTCTTAGCCAATTCACAATGAGTTTATGTATCAGAAATTCACGGTGAGGCATGTAACTCACCCCTATTGAGGTACACCTCAAGGCATGCCTCCCCTCACTGTTTGTAAGGCGCATATACTAGTGCAGGATTTTTTTTAAAATAAATGTTAAATACCCCACATGGTCGCGACTCAGGCGATGCCTTAGACTTTCACGCCCCCCTACAACGCTGCCTTAGTCTACTCACGTGAGTGAGAAATCAATTCCCTTCTCTTCAAGATCAACTATCACTGCCATTGTTGGTCTTCATTAATGCTTTTGTCAGCCTCTTGTGACACAATTATTGTCATAACTATTCTTACTCGCAGACCCAACCATTGCTATCATTTCTTGCTACCGTTCTTGTCATTCCTCATAGCCCCCGACAACCCTTACACCCCAACCCCCCTTCTTCCTAAACTCCCACCTTCCATCCTTTTAGTAGCCACATTCACCATCGTCCATCCTAGGTAGCCCCAACCATTATCGTCCGTCATTACAACAATAGCTTTCATTGCCATTTTTTTTTGTCGTTGTCCACATCCTTCTTTGTAGCCCCAGCCGCACCTGTTCCTTCTTGCTGCCTAGCCGCAGTCTTCTCTTATTGTAGTTGTTGTCGGTCTCTGATGCAGCCACCATCGGTCCACCTTACAATCGTTGTCATTTTTGTCAACTTCATAAATCTTAATTATTTCTTTACCTCCGGTTATAATTTCAAAATATTAACTGTTTATATTAATTATTTAATTTATATGTTTCTTATTTATTATTTGAATACTTATTAAAATTTTTAATGCAAGACTTTCATTCGAGGGCAAAACTTTCATTCTAGGGCTAAGAAAAAATTACAAGAGACAAGGAGAAATTCGCAAAGAGTTATAGGAAGTATCTGACGTGGTGATGTGGCATGCAAATTGATAGAGAGATTGGGTAGCATTTGGTGACCCATGTTAAAATTAGCAATGTTAGTGCTGATAAGACAGTTGAGAATATGTTGATTGACAAGAGAAAACATTTATACTATAGACGTGGTGTTGCACGTTGCCTAGATTTGATTTTAGAGAAATGTAGTGACTTGCCCTAGCATATCAAGTGTCTTGGTAAAAATAGAGAATATTAGTAAATTCATTACTATATATTTTAGGACTTTTTTTTTATGAGGAATTTTTTTAAGAAAAAAACTCATATGCCCTGTAATAGCGAGATTTACTAAAGCTTATTTAACTTTATAAAACATATTAAATGCTAGGTAGTCATTGGAGATAATGCTCATTTCACTTAATGTCTTAGCTATGCATGACAAATAATGCTGAGATGGAAGAAGTTGGAAAATTTATTTTAAATGAAAGTTTTGGTCTAGTCTCACAGATTAATGACAGACGCAAGAACATTGGTTTGAGCGTTGTGGATACGACGAAAAATCTAACTATGAGCTTTATTTACAATGCAACGGAAGAGATCAATGATTCAATAACCATAACTTGGGAGAATAGGAGGCCAATTATAGGGAGATTTGAAATATCATTTATGAAAAATGAAAGATTCGTCTCCAATATCATTTGTATGCTACTGGATATTTCCTTAACCCTCAATTTCAATATATTTAGAATAACTCTATCCATCCTGAAATAAAATTGGGGCTATACCATTATATGAACAGGTTGATTGATGCCTCAACTGAGAGAGAAACTACTGATAGACAAATTATACCATTTATGAATTACTATAAAAATTTTAAATTTTAAGTTTTGATTATATATTTTTTTTTAAATATAGTTGAATGGTCATTCCAGTTTGGTGATGATATTTTAGAGTCATAAATTTTGCTGTTAAAGTATTATGACTTATATCTTTGTATCTAGATGTAAGCTCAACCAGAGCATATATAATGTTCACAAAAGAGAAACCATTTGATGACTTTAGCATGTAATAAAGTACTAGATGATAGAAATCCAAAGAACAAGAGTTTGAAAGATAACGAGAGTCTTCTACTATATGAATATATGCTATCAGATGATGAATGATTTTTATATTGTAACAACATCATATCTTCTGAGCTATGACAAAAAAGTTTGAATGCTGATATTTTTTTATGGACGATAATTAGACTAGTACATTAAGCACCAAGCAATAAAAGAAAAAAAATGTATTCATAAAAATTGAAGTATTTGAAGTTATCTTAAATTTTAATTAATATTTATCAAGATTTTTTTATTATTTATTCTATTCATATTTAGATTTATCGATGTTGTTGTGTTGGATGATAGAAGTGAGAAGGCTAAATTTATTTTAACTCTTACGTTCATTTGAAAATTTTTTTGCTAACATCATTGGATGACTTGTATTAGTTTGATCAGTTAATGTTTGTATTATATTTTTATTTTTCTACAGTTTATTACATGATATTTTATGACTTACGCGTTTTGTTTTTTAATATAGGCATAATTTATCAATTTTCACTATGTTAAGATATTCATATATATATTTTTAATATATTTATAGATTATGATGCTAATATTAAAGCAATTTTTTAACTGTGAGACTACACCTCAGTCTCGAGCTTGTGTCTCATCTCATTAACGAAAAACACTTTAGTGCTTAATTGTACAAATTTAAACTATGGTTGTGAATGTACTCGCTGCAATACCTTACATTTTTATTGTTTATAATGTCTTGCTTTTTAGGTGAGATTATAAAAAATGATAATGGGAACTTGAGGATTTTGAGATTGATAGTAGGTAATTTATATTTTTATGTGGGAATGTGCTTCAAAGATTTATCCATCATAATCCTCATCATTAGGCTTGCCATCTTAATTTGCCTTGTCCCAACTATTTGGGGTTGGCTTTTTAAATGCTTATTTTCCATTCATTTTTAATTGAGTGTTAGATGAGGCGTTAATTTTAATTTTATGAGCTTGTAACACTACATCTAGTCATTTTTCTGTTAGTTATCCTTTCTCCTAATGAAGCTTTCACATTAATACTATCTTTCAACTTCAGACGTGTTTGTTTTAATCATGTGCAAACAGCAAAAAGTAGCATATCAGAAAAATGTGAATTCTTTAAGTGTGCATCCTTAAATTGATTTTAATATGATGAATTATTTATATCTTTAATTATCGAGGCTTTTGTATTTTTGTTTTCAAATTTTTTATGTACTCTATATTTACAAGTTAAATATCATCAAGGCTTCTAGGCTTTATATGAATTACGAGTATTAGAAAGATTGTGATGCACAAAAGGAAAGCTTAAACTTTTGATGATTTATACAATAAGTTTGGTACTGAGGAATGAGTAAGGTAGATATATAAAATTGTTATTGTGGGAGTTGGGTAGATAAAGAAATTTATAGGCTTTGAGCTGATTAAGTTTCATGCATTTGAGGTGATGATAAATTGATATCAACATCAAGAACTTGTGAAAAAATATTTTGGATAATTTTTAAATGAAATTTTTAAGGATACAAAAACTTATTTTGCAACAACATAATGAAGAAGATAATGAGATGTATTATAGATTGACCCCCCCAAAAAAAAAAGAGAGAAATCGGAGTTAAAAAGTAATAAATATGCATATGGTAAAGCTTTAGGATGATATGTGATAACTTTTCTGATTTGGAAAGTTATTGGGATATTGTCGTGCTTTCAAGGACATCTTAATTTATTGGAATTTTAGAGATTAAATATATTTCATTTGGTTGAAGAAGGATTTTAATATCAATATTTAAGATCAAAGTAGACGCCCAACATTTTGGTACTTATTGAAGAATCAAAGATATGAGTCGTATATTGAAGTTATGGAACAAATTGAAGATATATTCAAAAAATTTTTATAAGCTTTATATAATGAATTTTGTTCTTTACTATTGAAATGTACTATAAAGGATTTATGTAATAAAAAAGTTTTACAAAATAATATAAACAAGAGAAGGATTATTTATACTGTTTATTAATCTTGAGAATTCATATGATTATATAATGGAGCATTGACTAGTATTTGAAGTATTGGAGTGACCAAATAGTTTTCAAGTAAATATATGATTACATAATGATCAACATTAAGTACAACAAGAAGCAACTACAATTTTTTTTTCCTCAAAGAATATTTTCATTGGAATTTTATAGATTAAGAAGATTGCAAATGGTTGGAAATCAATTATTTTGATTCCAATATTTTAAAACAAAGGTTATATTTCTTTTCAGGTAATTATCGATGAATCAACATTATGAATATATAATAAAGTTATGGGAGATATCAGTAGAAGATAGACTTATAAAAAATTTCATCAGCTTTGAAGAATCATCTTAGTTGAAAATATGTTATAAAAGTTATTTCCATGTTAATTCAACTAATAAGAAATGCAGAATTCAGAAAGGATTTTTTGTATGTGTATTTTTTGTTAATTGTGAGAAGGCATGGTCAAGCTCCATGAGTATTGATTTCATGCCCATCAACAAGGAAAGGTACGTTAAGTGCGATTAAATATTTGTATAATGGAGTGTTGATTACTATTAAAATTAGTGGAGTGATCAAGAACTTTTTCAGTCAATTATGATTAAATTAAGGATCAATATTGATTTCATATTTTTGTGTATTAATTTTGAAGATAGTGAGAATATTCAAACTGTGGTACTTTTGGTATACACTTTTTATATATGGCATTGCTTTAGTTGGTAAGATATCTACTGAAATAAGTGAAAAAGTTGGAAAGAGACTAATTATTAAGAAGATTAAGGGTTTAGAATTTGTAGAATAAAGATTGAGTGTATGAGGTACCTTGTTATATGCTCTTTTTATATGACATACAGGTCTAATTGGTAAGAAAGTGAAAACTTAGGAAGGCGTACTAAATATTAAGAAAGATTAAGGGTTTAGAATTTATAGAATGAAGATCGAGTATATGAGGTGCAATTTTGGTTGGTTGTGATATTAACAATCTTCAATTAATATTATTTGGAGATAAAATGATACATTTAATAAGCTTAAGACCAGAAGAATGATGATATAATCTTTATAATTAATGACAAGTGGTTAAAATGGATATAAAAATAGCTCTATAATGGAGACTTGAACTTTATAAAACTGCAATGAGGTCTGCTATGCTATATTTATTCAAGTATTAGATAATAAAAAAGTTAATGATATCTAACTTATATATAATAAAATTGACAATATTAAGATGGATACGCAACAAAATGAATATTCATATTAAAGTGATGATTGGAGTGACATGTTTCGAACACAGGAGTGTTAATAATAGGTTTATGAGCCGGGATATGTATAATTAATGGTAGAAATTGAACCATTTAAATGAGCAAATAAATAATTTCCAAGACTTAAGAAGGAAAAGAGTTTGGTATAGCTAACATGGATAGAAGTTGCTTAAAGTTATTTGTGAATATAGTTCAAGACCTTATGCATCATTTAAAGTTAATAAATGAGTTACACAAAAGAGTAGGGATAATACTAACGAGGATGATAATAATGTCTATTTACAAAATGATGTATATCTTAATCATAGTTGTTGAAGCCATTTTATTGCATCTTTAGCACTTTTTCATTTAGCATTCATGATGTCTTCAACAGTGGAAATTTGATTTCAAAATTTTTTATGGTGGTGTAAATTCACTGTGCTAAGAATTTGGTTTTTATTTCTTTTCATGTTCCTAAGCGTGCATTTGGTCTTTGAACTCTTGTGTGCATTTTTTAGTAATGCATGCTTATCGATCAAGTTTGTTAATTTTTGTCAATATATTAAGCAGAAATTTCGCTCTATCACAACGTTTGCTGCGCTTTCTTTTGCAATATTTATTACTTGGAAATTTTTGAGAGCTCCACCTTCTCATCAAAGAAGACCGAGACAGTCGAGTGTAGCAGCAGCTGTTTCTGGTGCCAGATCTAGTAGTTCAAACTCAGGACTAACATCATCAGAATACTACTCATCCTCTACAGAGTTAAGACCACATGATAGAGTTGATGAACTCTTCCAACCTGGAAAGGTACCTGACATGTAATTTAGTAACCATTAATGCAGTTGATTGGATGTTAACACTTAACGGTTGATGGTCCACTTTGGCAGCGATCTTTGGAGCAGATAATAAGGCATAGGCTCAATGAAGGACGCAAGGTAAGTTTTATGTATTTGTTTTGCTTCTAAAACTGTGTTCATAAAAGCTTCTCATTTCTGAAGGCATGCTTGTTTATTCATGAAATTGGGAAAAGTGAGCGTAATATTTTCTCATTTTATTGTTAGTATCAAAGGAAAATTGTTAGTATCAAAGGAAAAAAAGGTGGGAAAAGTCGGTACCAAATATCTAATTTTATTGGCTTTTAAGTGGACTTTACCTTGAAAGTTATTGAAAGCAATGCATCCTAGGTGAGGTCCAATGAAGGAACCCTTCTTCAGGCAGCTGGGCGACCTGCCACTATAATTGGCTTTTCATTTTATGAAACTGTGATTTTCTTAATGGTAAACAACCAAAAAATAGATTTTGTTCGTCACTTTCTTATAAATTATGTAAAGCTAGTTAAAGAAAGTGAACTCTGGACTCCACCAGGGAATCAAAATGCGCCAAGCTGAGTTTTTATTTTATTTTATTTTAACTTCTGATTGTTAGGAATACTTCTATCCTTTTTTTTTACGAGTTGATGTCAATATTAGTTTTTTTATGTCAATATTTGTTTCTTATTATTTTAATGGTAAACAACCAAAAAATAGTTTTTTGTTCGGTACTTTCTTATAAAATTATGTAAAGCTAGTTAAAGAAAGTGAACATTGGACTCCACAATGGAATCAAAATGCGCCGAGTTTTTATTTTATATTATTTTAACTTCTGATTGTCGACAATAGGAATACTTCTATCCTTTTTTCTACGAGTTGATGTCGATATTTGTTTCTTGTTTTTTTTTACATTCCTGGTGCGCTTTAACTATATGTCCTCTTGTCATTATCCCCAGCTTGTTCATTTAATGATTTGTAATTCACTTCCGATTGGGACCAACCTAGCTAACACTCGTCAGCTGTTTAATTTTTTGATTGCTTCTTTTCTGTTTCGATGAGACTCCCTAGAATGGGCAGGCTTTTTAAATCTGTACATATTGAGGTTTCAAAATTCTCTTGCTTCCAATATTTATTTGATTAGTCGTTACTCTTGGATTTAAGATTTAATGATTTTAAATCGGTTTTGTATTCTCCTTATATGAAACACTGTTGTAGACTATGGGTGGTAAGTCAACATGTATTATAGTTTTTGAAAATATAGAATATTACGAAGAGTAGGTTTGACTCCCCCAGTCAATACTGAACGAGAACGAATTCCAAATGAGGATTCATAACCTTGATCCCAAATAATTGGTATAAGACTAATGATGATGATGTTAAGAATATATTTATTGTTCAATATAAACAAAAGAAAATTTATACTTATTATCTTTCTAATTGGTTTCATAATCTTTTACTTGCCAGCATTTTGAGTGATTTATAAAAAGGCTATCTGTAACCACACATGATTTTTTTTGTGATATAATCAAATTAAAATGGCATTATGCATATACAATACGGAGCTAGAAAATTTTTAAAGAGGGGGCACAATTTTTTTTTTTTTCTGCAAAAATTTTCTCAACCTTTTTCATCCAGGCTTCAAAGCAACTTTGATGGTTTTAAAATTTTTTTATTAAAATCTGTTGACACTAATTTGTGGTGGTTGATTGACATCGATTAATCGAAGTAAAACTCAAAAAAAAAAAAAATATATAAGCATATTACATTTTTTCTATTTGTTATAAAATAAACACTTTATCTTCTATAAATATTTCTTATACATTTATATAGAAATTTAGAAAATAAGGAAATTAGAGATTAATTGATTTAAATAAATGCTATATTCACTTTCATGAAAATTACGAATTTATTATTTGTCAATTTTACATAATACCACCCAATTCATATGTATTTTATACCACCTAAATCTTTTATATAAAGTCAAATTATATCAATGTTTTAACTTTTGAAAAGTGAAACACCTGGTCATTCATGGGTAAGGAAGACTACAAATGAACCGAGCATTTGATAAGCTCAATTCATTTACAATTTAAATTGATCATTTATGTTTTTTTTAATTAAACCTTAATTTTTTTTAGTTACTCGATTATTAAATGAACAAGTTTGAACACCTCGTTGCTTGATTTGATTATGATCGTAGATAATATTATTTAAAGCCGTTGAACAAGTCCGTTAAATGCTCAATTAAAGATCGATATTGATTTATAACCCAGTATAAATTATAACTAATAATATAATTTAAATAAATTAAAATTAAAATTATAACACACACATATATGGTTGAATGGTTTAGAAGTAGAAATTCTCCAATACAAATTCCGACTGCTTTCAAGGTGGTGGTGAAAGAGGGCTCGACTTGATAAATTTAAACGGGCTGCTAGTTTAATCAGGTTCGAGTTGAGCTCAAATCGAGCTTGATCAACGTAAATTGTAAATGAATTGAGCTGAACAATATTTTAAAAGCATGAAACGAGTTCGAGCTTGAACAAGTCCATTCTTGGCTGTCATGCTTGGTTTGTTTACACTAAGGTGGTATCTATGTAAAATTTCAAGTGCAGAGATTAGATATGTAAATACATAAGAATTGAGTGCTATGCATGTAAATATTCCTAAAATTTATTATTAACTTACTGTGGGAGCAAGGGGCCTGAAGGGGATGCTGAGGGAAGGGTGGGAAGTCGGGAATGGGGAGAATTCCAGTGAGATTTCACGAAGTCTGCATTGTGCGCATGACATGTAAATGTTGTCTTAAGAAGCATCATTATTTTATATTTAACAAAACGGACGTGGACAATGGCATGTTCAACTTTTTTGTCGTGTCCGACCATCCATGCATCCTGCTGTGTTGATTTCCAATACATGCAGAAAAGTTCTATTGGATCGTTAATATTTTTTGGCCAATTTTCAATAATTTGTTTCATCTTACTCTGCAATTATAGTGAGTAATGTGCAGTTTTATTTTCTCATGATTTAATCGTTAAATTCCCTATATTAATAGTATGCTGTATTCTTTATCATCGAAGTCTATCAATTCTTTGACTCGTGTTCTTTTTTATCATAGAAACTTGGGATATTTACATTGAAACCGTACCTTCATAGAATATAATAATTTTTTTTTGCCATCCATTGCACAATTTGATTCAGAGATTTTTTTTTAGTTCCATTATTAATGTGTTTTCTTTTTTTCATTGAGTTATAATAAACACCGAACTTCTCGTATCTTGTTTCTAATATGGAGTTTTCTGACTTCAGGCTACATGCCAAATGCTGGGTGTGATCCTTGAGGAAACTACGCCGGAGGAGCTTCAGGTTGGTAAAATCTCCTTCTATGGCCTTGTATGCCCGGAAACCTGTGATGCATTTGCTTAAATATGAACCTGCCACCTCCTTTTAGGAGCAAGATGGGTTTCATTGAAACCATTTCTTTTTGTGTGGATAATCACTCTTTGATTTATCTTTCATTTAGCATATGGCAGTATAGTTATTTATATCATGGTTATGGCAGGAACGTGCAACTGTTAAATCTTCCGTCCGGGAGTTGCTACTAGAGATAACAAAATTCTGTGACCTGTATCTTATGGAAAGAATTCTCGACGATGAAAGTGGGGTGGGTTGCACTAATTATCAATCATCTTAGTTGAATTTTTTCTGTTGCGTCTTCATGTTTGTTAAGTTATTTTCTTTCCTATGCGCTGAGTCAGCTCATAAGGATTTTTTAATTTTAAGATTATTCAAGCAGCATCATACATGTTTTAAATGCTTATAGGTGGTAATTGTCCAAAGCTGAAATCAATCAATACGTCAATGTTTGTTTCATTAAGCATATTATTTTATTCATAATTCATTTCATGATGGAAAGTGTAATGGGTTGCAACAATTTCTTACTAACATAAAATTTTGTGATATGTGCATTTCTGTTCGGGCAATTTTCATGCATGTAGCAAAGTCAAATACGGAAGTTTAATTAGTTATTTGTTTTCCCCATATGGTAGTGCCATTCATGCTTTGAGAACTGTTATGCTTAGTTCTTAAGCTTATATAAATGACTGCTCTTCTCAGATTGAACTTGTACATATCCTTAATCATTCCTCTTAGCATGATTAACTTGCCCTCTTATACGAGGAAAAAAACTTGGATTCTTTCATATATTGTTGTTTTAATTGTAGAAACTGAAAAATTTTCACATTACTTGTATGTGGCTGTTTGCTGCTATGATAATGGATAATGATGGGTCCGGATGAATGCAAAGTGGAATTTAGCAATTGTTGAGATTGGAAAACTGAATTCATGATTGTTTTTTGAAGCTTCTTAATATAAGAAAATGCAGTTACTCAAAATATTTGACAATGGAAAGTTACTTGATTACTGCATCATGTGCATTCCTTCTATACCCTATCGTTAACCGCAATGTCTGAAAGCATACTGCTGCCTTCTCTAACTTTATTAAAAAAAATTATTATTACAAATTGTAATATATATCAATTTTAATTTATATAGAAAATCTGCACAAAGTTTTTATGTTGCATTTGCTACCCCATCACGGCTTCATGGTCAAAGCGCACCACACTAGCAAAAAAAAAAAATAAATAATCTCTTTGAGAATGATAATCACTTTATTCTTTTTGACAAGGATTGTTTTTCCTGACAACCCAATGCAATAATGACTAAGCATCATGAAATTAAGCAATGGTGTGCACTTTAAAGTTTAAATCATTGTAAGCTAAAGTTTTGGTTTCCGATTTTTTACTGTTTTGAAATCATGTTGGTTCATTTTTTTTTTAAATTTGTCTTAATAGCTTATGTTAGTTGTATACATTCAACCAAGCTTTTTAGCAGAAATTTGATCATCTGTATTTTTTATTTTTGTTTGAATTCTTTTCAGTTTTATGCCAGACATTGCATGAAATGGCTTTGATTTAGCCAGCCGTTTTACCCAATATAAATTTGTATTTAAATTTTAAAATTTCAATTTTCCTTTTTTTAGAGATTGACAAATTTTTACTTTCAAGATATACATCCATAACTACTACACTTTATATTGTTTGGCTGAAATTGGTCCAAAAGATTTTATTTCTTAGGGCCTGTGTAATTGACTTACGAGGTGATGGAATTTCCCACCTTGAAAGGAGAGGTTGGCTAAGCCACACTTCTAAGAGAACTATTTACGTGTACATTTCCACAAGCATGTATATTCAACATATTATATATATAACTTCTTTTCTAATAAAGGATATTATTTATGGCTTAAATTATATATACTATGTAAAATATCTTGGCATAATAAATAATACATATTTCATATATTATTTAATAGTTTTAAATTCATGATATAATGTATTATTTGTAATATTATTAATACAAGTGCAATAAGTATGTGTGTGCGTGTGTGAGGGAGTTGAGCGGACCGTTTCCTTATTCCTCACTCTTCAAATCACAACTGCTCTCATTATATAGAGAGTAAACTCATTCCTACAATTACAACGGTTTTTGCAATGCTGACGGCGGCTTGACTGCCACACATCTTTATGGGATTAACAGTGGAGGGTCCCAGCTGATTTAGTACCCTTTGAATTCACATTCCTTCACAAATTTTGCAATACTGATGACGACTTGGCTGTCACACCACATCTTTATAGGATTAACCGTGGAGTGTCCCAGTTCATTTAGTACTCTTTGAATCCATATTCCTTCACAAATTCCTAAAGAGGGCGCCCGATACTCAGATTTTGCACCACTTCTAAACATCTGTTCTTGCTTCTTGCTCCTCTTTGTGATAAGATTTCCCTATACATAGGAACAATATCCAGAGGTGGATGTTCTGTCTGCGAGTTCTTCTGCTCAGCTTACATCTATGTACACCTCTGCATTCGTGTTGTCAGATTTCATAAAGAACAATCTTTTGCCATAGGTCTTCTTAAGAAATCTTAATATTCTGTACATCATCTCCAAATGTTTTTCATTTGGATTCTTCATGTGTTGACTCACTATGCCAACAGAGTAATATGTCAGGTGGATAAGTTTACCCACCAATCTCTAGTATATACCTTTTTTCACTAATGTCTTTTCATCCCATGATCATAATTTTTTTGTTGAAATTCATAGGAGTCTCAGCAGGTTTGTACTCTTGTATTCTTGTTTCTTTTAATAAGGTTAGGATGTACTTTCTTTGGGATATCATAATACTATATCTTAGACCTGACTACTTCGATGCACAAAAAATATCGCATCGCTCATAGATCCTTAATTTCAAATTTAGTAGCAATAATCTCTTTAAATTTTCCAACTCTGTCATCATCACCAATCAGGATCATATTATTAACATAGACAATGTGTATCATTTTCTTACCTCCCTATGTATTCTTTATGAACAGTGCATGATCTGTTTGGCATTGGATGTATCCATTAATTTTTATAGTCTTGGCAAACTTATCAAAACAAACCTTTGGCAATTGTTTGAAGCCATTAAGTGACTTTTTTAGTTTGCAAACATATTTATTCGAGTCATCTTTTAGTCCTTGGGAATTTTCATATGCACTTCTTCTTCTAGGTCTCCATTCAAAAACGTATTCTTAATATCAAGTTGATGCAGTTTCCACTCTTTATTCATTATCAAGAAGAGAAATTCTTATAGTGTTTAATTTGTCCACCGGAGCAAATGTCTTTTGCATCCCATGATCAAGTTTAAATACTCATTTGCATCCAATTGTTCTTTTATTTGGGGGAAGTTTTGTAAGGATCCACGTGCTATTTAGCTTAAGTGCTTGAATTTCTTTGCAATTGTCTTTTTCCATTCTAGAATTTAGAGCGCCTCATGAATCTACTTGGGTATTGCACACTTTGAAGATTTGATATAAAGGCTTTGTAATTTGATTATAACTTCCTATAGACAATATTGGTTAAGATAGTTTGTGCAACTTTCCTTATCTTCTCCGCTAGATTTCATTTCTCTTAGAACCCCAAAGATGGATGAATTCAGGTTTGGTTGTGAATAATCCTATGGTTACATATTGTCTTTATCCTACTCAGTGGATTCCTTTCTCCTAGTATTCACATGAGCTTTATTGTTTTAAATCTCTGGATGTGTTCTCAAGAGGAGAAACTTAGGAAGCATGATAGTTAGATGGAAGAAGAATACATTGTGATGACTCTAGATCAGCGAGGGCATCCATGGTAGTAGGGGGAAATAAAATAGGTTGTGATGACTCTAAATCAATGTTGGTATCGAGAGTGGAGTTCCAAGTCTGATATTCACCAGAATTTCTCCTTGAATATCAGATTTGGGATAATAGGGTTTTTTTTTCAAAAATATAAAACATCCATTGAGTTGTATTTTTTCGAAATGGGAAAATAGTATTTGTAACTCTTTTGTTAGAAGCATGCCCAAAGAAGATACATTTGATGGATTTGGGTCAAGTTTTGTGCGGTTTGGTTGGTGAATGTGAATAAAAGAAGTACAACCAAATATTTAGAGGAAGATTGGATGAGAACACTCTGACATGAGAGTACTTTTCCATCGCAATATTGAGAGAAGCTTTGAAACCAAGATGGCATTCTATTAAAGAGGTAGTTTGCTGTGAGATGAGGAAATACTCAATATATTGTGCAAACCGTACTTGAATTATTTAAAATTCTCGATAATCAAACTTGACTAAGCTAAAAATGTAAACGAGAATTGGTATTCTCATATTAATAACATTTGCAACCGCATCAATTACAACATTCGTTTAAATATCATTCATGATTTGAGTAAAGGACTAGAATCTATATTCTTGGTTGCAAAATAAAATATTAGAGTTCGTAAACATTCAATATCTTAAGATGAATTATTGTTCATGATATATAACATCATTCAATCAAGAAGCCATTAATGTATACTTTTCTTATGGTTTGTTTGGGGAGAAATTTATTATTTAATCTTAGGCAAACTTTCATTTTCATTGTCAAATTGTTCCAATTTATTATTATCTGCTTTCTGACATATGATGACACCAATAATATTAATCATCAAACAATAGTTGAAATATGCATTTTGTAGTATCATGTAACTGGAGAAAAAGTGGCAGAGTCTGAAATCATTTAAATACAGTGTTTCCCTTCTGTTATGATTTTTCTTAAATGAGTTGGCACATTGAATTTGTTGCATTAAAGTTATTATTTTATTAGTGGTCCATGGTTAGTTGGCCAATCAAATTCTAATTCAGTTTTTACATTGTTTTTAAAAACCAGACATCTTGGAATTTAGTGGTATCATAGATGCTATTATAACAAATCTGTTTCATTTTGCATCGGCATAAATTTGGCATCTACTGGTACCGCTTTTTGTACCCTCCAGTTTTTTTCTAGCGTCTTTTCAGAATGGCAGACATGTGAAATTATTTGCTTATATATTAATAATAATCTGTTATGTAAAAAACTTAAGAACACCATACATTTAATTTGAAGTGTTTATGCTATTGTTATTTAGTCATTACAATCTATGAGTAACAGTTTAAAATATAAGACCACAACATGATCCTCAATAGGCTCTTTTTTATTCTGATGCTCTAACTCTTCTGCTTTGAACATTGAATATCCTCTTTGTGGCAATCTTATCCTAGTCTCCATATAAAAGTGGGAATTTTTGTTGTTATTGTGTTAAGTGTTGACCCGTTGGTGCAGGAAAGAGTACTGTTGGCTTTGAAAGATGCCGGTCTATTTACAGCAGGCGGTTTAAACAGTGAGAAGGTATTTTTTTTTTCTTTTCCCCTTCTACAACTGCAATCTTTTGGAGTGTTAATTCCTTTCAAAGAACATTATGTGGAAGAAAGCAATAACCTTTGGGAAGGAGGGAACCATCATGTACATCCCTTTTTTCGTTTTCATGGTTATGTTAATTAGCCACTTGTAGCTTGGAATGTCTTCAATCGATTTGATTTTTATTGGGACAATGATGTATTAGTGAAAGTTTAAATTTGCAAAGAAGACCAATTCTGTGGAGCTATTTGAGAGGTAACTTATTTCATTATAAGGCCTATAGAAATTTAGATTAGGTTTGAGTTTATTCATTTTTTTTTAGCCTTGAGCATTTGATTTACTTTCTAGAAGAAAACTTCTGCTGAGCTTATTCCCTTTCTATCGTCATCTCTTTTTTAATTCCCTGACTAAACCTTTTTTTTTTTTTTGGCATTTGTTTGTGCATGATTTGGCCATGTATGTGGCTGATTTTCAGGTTCTCTTTTGTAGTACGGAAAATGGTCGTATATCTTTTGTGCGGCAACTAGAACCAGATTGGCATATTGATACAAACCCAGATATCATACAGCTGTTATCAGTGAGTGCTTATGTTTGCACATAGTAAATATATTTGTGATGCATGTTACACTTCTATAACTGTTACAGGTTTATATGGTTTTTTTTTTTGGTAGATCTATTGTTGCTAATGATGTTTTATTTATTTACTCTTAAGATATAATGCAACTGTTAGCAGTATTTATATTTGTACATAATGACAGTATATGTGAAGCATGAGATACTTTTATAACTTCTCATAGGTTTATATGGATTGTTCTTGCCAGTTCTATTGTACTAATGATTCTCTCTCTCTCTCTCTCTCTCACTACTTTCTGATTGAGGAGCTTGAGTTTGCTTGATAAACCTTGTTCGAGCTCTAGCTCAATTAGAGTATTCATGGTACATTCAATTTTGGTTCATTTAAAATTATGATTATTTTCCTCACTTAGTGAGAAAAAGGCTTGTTGTTGTTGTTGTTCTTGTTGTAAAATTATGATTCTTTTTGCTTGGTTTGAGTTTGTCTTTCGATTCAAATTTAATTATTGAGCATCTTATTTGGTTCAATTATTGAGCTATACTATGTAGTAGCTTAAGCTTATTATACAAGCCTTATGTCTCCTATTAATGAGCAACAATATTGAGCAACTTGTTAGTTAATTGAAAACTATTTATGAGCTTAAACTTAGATTTTAATAAACAATCATTTTAACCAAGCATAAACAAATAGATTTGTTCAAATAATCTCATAGAAAGAAGAGCTCGTCTCCTACTTAATTACATATTAGTAAATTTAGAAGTCTTAAATGAGCATTTTATTGAGCCTTAATCAGCTTCTTAAAGTGCATCTTCATGAGTATTGAATGTTATTATACATAAACAAAAACAAATCGAGTATCAAGCTATTCAAGCTTGTTCTTCTATCAATTGAGTATTTATAATAGTATTCAAATTTTTTTATTACTTAATTAAACGTTCATAAACAAGCTTCATTTATAACGGGCCTCCAGTAACTTTTTAAGTGTATTGATTCATTTGTAGCCTTAGATGCACCGTCTTATATTTGTTGTTCTATGGACAATGTGATCTAATTCTGTTTATATTATCATGGTATTAGATTTTCTATTAGGTGTTGACATCTATTTTTCTCATGTTCAGAGATTCATCAAGTATCAACTCCACATTTCTCCTACAAGAATTGAACGTGCAGCACCTAACGTATTTACCGCCATATCCTTGGAGCATTTCTTTGGCATTTTGGATAGAAGCTAATGTGTGCAATCAATTGCAGGTGATTCGGCTGCAAATCTTTTTTTCTTTTTCTTTTTTTTTATTATTTATCTTATTTATTTATTTATAACGCTTTTGCAACTTTTGTTTGTGCATTATGAAAGTTAAGAGTATTGGGATTGAGTACAATATTTTTATATTGTTGTTGTTGCGTGAGCAAATTGTAAAGCATTATCCTCACCTGAACAGACAAAATTCAGCTATAACTTTAGGTGTGCAAAAATATTCTAAGAACTGAGTGGTATGTATGTAAATATTCCATTGGTTTGGTATTAATGATCAAATTGAGAGCTAGTGCTTCAAATGGTCTGTTTTCAATTCTACTAGTGCTGTATGTTAGAGCCGACACAAAAGAATAGGGATTTATGGAATTTATACTTTAAATTAAACACAACTGATATGCTTCAATACAAGACTAATATTGGCATGTTTTAAAATGATATTTATATGCAGCTGCATGTAAAATAGTCATCAAATCATTAACATCTGTAATTATACATTGCAAATAAAATTTTCTTTTTCATTTTTTCTTGTTGAATTTCGGTTGCCTCATTTTTTGTGAGATTTGTACTGTACAAATTAACATTTATTTCGTTGTTAAGCTGTAGATGTAAGTTGAAGCATTTCATTTTTCTAAAATCATAAATGTAATACTTATCCTAATGTTTATCAACTTAACCTGAGAAAAAAAGACAGAAATTAACCCAAAATAACGGTATAGTCTGGGTTTGGCTCTCAATTAATTATGATCAACCTTGTTCCCATTCATAAATTGATGATTTGATGCTAGTTTGGTCTATACAATGGGATTTTATTTTTAATTTTGGGTCGTTTAAATACACACCACCAATTCCTATGTATTTACATAGCTGACATCTGAACTTTGCTTTGTACATTTCTACCCTCCAATTAATTTATATAACAGCAGAAAAAATACCACCATTATAACTTTTAAGAAGTTGAATACATCCTTTCATGCATAGATAATGTAGCATATATGTAAAAATTGTAGTGGTGTTATATATGTAAATACATAGAAAATGATTGGCATGAATGTGGATCTTCCATTATTTTTTCCCTTCTCATCTGGAATTGTCTGGTTATATTGACAGGTGAGTGCTATCCAGAGCCTTTTAAACTCATCTTCTCCCTGAGCTGCTGTCATGCTTTTACCTGATAGTCTCTCAAAATGTATTTTTATTTTTGTATTGTTGGACAGAAAATAAGCGAAATTTCATCTCTAACCTTCAATGATCAAGAACTTTGCGAGACTGCAATTCAACATTTTCATGTTCTGCAATGAACTTCTTTATCAATGTGAGTAAATTCATTCATGTCATCATGTATCCTATTATTGACCGAATGCTTACAACTTTAGCTTAGATTCTATTCTTCGTTGTGGCATTTTAAAGTGTTTCATAACATTTACTACTTGAGTAAATATTGTCAAAATCTGGCCATTGAAGCTTGCAGGGAGTTTTGAAGCAAAAACAGTCAAAATATTTAGGATTTTAAGCTGAAGTAATATCTGAAATGAAACCTAAAGAGTTAAGAGTTCTTCTATAACTCGGGAAATGAACGAGACTATTTAGACGCTTGTTAATATTTGACCTTTCAAATTTGGTAAATGTATTAGGCATCTGTCCTGAATATAATATGTAGCTTAATAGTCTTAGGAGAAAATATTACGTCCGGATACTGTACATCTAGACGGCTAATAATCAGCCATCATGTCGTCATACACCTCATTATTGGATGATGCGGCGGCTAGTGTTTGGCCGGCTAGGCTCAATATTTCTTCCTTAGTGTGTTTGGGGGAGCGATGATGACCGCATCGTTGGGGCGTTCGGGAAATAATTGTGACCGTCTTCTTTGAAAGTTGTGGAAAAGTTGTGTTTCATAACTTGATCTTTGGCGGTTTGACTTATTTAAATTTCATTACCCTATTTTTTAAGATTATTTTAAAAAACTATTTGTTCTTTAACGCTCTTTGAGAAATTAATCTAGTTATTAGAAGCATTAATAATTTAAAATTTGGAAGATTTACTTACATATCACTCAAGGCTTATTTATTTACATATCTAACATCTATACTTTAATTTTTTCATATGTGCCATCTTATATGTGCATGAAAATATGTACTTAAGTTTTAAAAGTTAAAATTTTTCTCATAATAATTTTACATCTAAGAGATGATTCAACAATCTCCAACCACAATAATTTTGTATTTCCTCAAGGATAATAGGCGCTAAGTCTTATTAACTCCACATAATAAATTGAGAAACTTGCATAACAAATAAATTTTATTTATTATTTTTTCTTTTAAGAAAAAGAATGGCCTGAGGATATTATATGAGCCCCAATCACTCTCATCTGTCTAATTATTCGAGGATTGCCCTCAGTATTTATAAACTGGCTAGAGGGGGATTTGAACTCATCACTTGAGGGGACTTACGACTTTCAAAGAGGTTGCTTAATCATAGCTGGCGTCACTATCACATAAATTTTATTCTTATGAACAATTATATTTATATTTATCGCATCTTTTATGTTATAAATCTTAAATGAAAAGGTGTATTTTACTTTTAAAAAACTAATAAGAATAATACCTTTTAATGTGATGTTAATGATTTGCGTGTAATAATGCACGTAAATAGAAAATTTTAGGTATTAAATAGGTAGACATATAATGTGAACGCCCCTAATAAATTTTGTAATAATGAACATCACCCGAGCAAGGGCAATTAGAAATCATTATTATCTCTCTCTTCTATGAGATAATCTATCTATACCTAAGCCTCAGCTTCCTCTCATTATTTTGATTTAAGACAGTATTATATATAGAAAACAAAATCTTATATTTATTTATCCAATATAAAGTGATAAAAATTACTTGGTAACATCAACCTCAGTGTATTATATATATATATATATATACTAATTCGAATATGCCCGTAAGGGCTGGGATTCGAACCCACCAGAGGGTCTTACACTAAAGCCGCCACCAATGAGCCAAGGCTTGCGCTATGTAAGATGTGCATTTCGTGCTCTGTTGGTAGAGCAGCTCCTCTGAAGGTTGTGAATCCCCTGATCCTGAGTTCAAATCTCCCCGTGTATAGGGTATGGTACTCGAATATTTATACACCATACCACTCCCAAATGTAATAGGTGTGGAGCGTTAGGGATGGTCGGGGCTCCTATAATAGCCTCCAGCCACTCCTTTTAATATATATATATATATATATATATATATATATATATATATATATATATATATATATATATATATATATATATATAATGAAAAAACTCCGGAGCCACATCATATTAATAAATTTTAGAGAAAATACATAATGTTACTTTTTGGTAGAGTTATTTCAAATAAGTACTCAAATATTCATTTTCTATTTCAAAGGATCTAAAATTGAAATATTATAAAAATCTAATTTTAAATGTAATAATTAGAAAAAGATAATGTTTGATTTTTATGTCATCAAAAGCCAAATAATTTAATATAAAAAAATTAAAGTGTATTAATAATCTTATCAAATTTTCATACCCCTCTTTAAATAATATGAAAAAAAATATTAATTCCATCTAACACATCTTAAATGACGACTATTTAATTTCTATTTTAAATTCATCTCTTCTCCGCATTTTTTTACTTGCTAATTAAATAACTACATAAATTTTAAATTCACGTTTAACTTCTTTAAAATATAGGGGCATTTAGCATAGATTCCACACAACTCTTATGTATTCACATATCTCACCCCCAATAGGGCGTAAACGAGCCGAGCTCATGTTCGGCTCGTTTGATACTGACTCGAGCTCGAAATCGACTCGTGTTCGAAATAGCTCGTGAAAGGTGTGTTCGTGTTCGGCTCGAATTAAATATTCTTATTCGTGTTCGGTTCGAAATTGGCTCGTTAAAATTAATTGAAAAAAATATATGCATGGTGTCGGATTCAAACTTGGACCAAATGAATGGAATAACCACGTTACCATACAAGCAATTGTTTCGGATTCAAACCTGGACCAAAAAAATATGCATAGTGTCGGATTCAAACCAAGACACATAACCACGTTACCACACAATCAATTGTGATTTAAACTTAAATATAATATATATAATATATTAATATAAAAATAATATATATAATAAATTAATATATAAATAATTATATGATTATTTTTTTATTTCGAGCTAAAACGAGCCGAACACGAGCGAACAAAGAGTTGATTGTGTTCGGCTCGTTTATAATTCGAGCTTAAAAAATTTGTTCGTGTTCGGCTCGTTTACTTAACTTCATGAGCCGAACACGAGCTACTTCACAAGCCGAACACGAACTGTTCGCGAACAACGAGCTCTTTTGACAGCCCTAACCCCCAAATTTTAATATTTACGTGCATAAAAAGTCCCTATTATAAAAAATTAAATTTACCTTTTTTATGCATAGATGTGCCTCAACAAAGTATTATAACTGTAAATATAGAAGTTCAGATGTTAGATAGGTAAATTTATAAGATTGATTATTTCTGTAAATTTCTTTATATATAAATGCACAACCGATACATACATACATACATAATATACATACATACATAATATATATATATATATATATATATATATATATATATATATATATATATATATATATATATATATATATATATATAAAAGAAATTGGTATTTTAGGATTGGACAAAACCGTCCTCTTAATATATATCGGTTTCCACATATGTGCTAATTTGACCCCGTGGGGATTCAAACCCGTGACAGAGAAGGCTTACGTCTATGGCACCTTCTATTGCATGCATATATACACTACAGGTTTAACCATGTTTTCTTCGTCTCTTTCCATGTATTATTTATTTATTTATTTATTTATTTTTAAAGAATGGGCCGGGCCATGAGGTCCCCAACTCACCCTATGGGCTCAACACCAACTAGATCTGGGGGCGACACGGTGTGCAATAATTCGAGTACCACCTGGCTTAAGATGACATTGCACCACCAAGAGATTTGAACCCGTGACTTAAGGGGACTTACGGCCTTCATCTCTTTCCATGTATATATATGCTTGATCTGCTTGAGTTATGTACACATAATTTGTATTTATTTGGTTATTTATTTTGCTGAATTTATTATTTAAATTACTTTCTATTTAATTTTAATAAAACTGAGCTCTAGCTCAGAAACTCATTATATAGATTAAATTTATATTAAAGTTATCATTAAATGGCAGTTTGAGCATTTGTCTAACAATAAACGTGCACCACTCATTATCATGTTGTATTAGTATTGTGGAATTCGCCAATATTGTTAGCACAGATCTCAAAGTAATCGAACGGCCCAGATGGCTGTCAGACAATCAAGGCATCTTACTGTTCAACAAACGACCGCGTGATCAGGATCGACCGACACACTATTGTGAGAGATTCAATCGACGGATGTCACGAATAATGTTTGCGGTCCCAACCGACCAAGACGTATGCAAAAGCCTTTGATCATAAGCTAGTCGGCCGACCCGCTTTTACTACGGCATGCGAGATCTTCATTCGACCGGAAGACTTAGCAGACCGACATTTAGTTTGAAAGGTGTGATCGCTACTCAGCAATCGCCTCAGCCGACCAAATTCAAGCAGATCAACCAATAAATTATCGTCATATTAAAATTCAAATTGTAATGCATATATGATATAAAATCTACACGATTAATTAGAGTAAAAACTGCATTAAAAACAGTGTTTATGACTGTTCCATCCCTTCTGTAATTATACAAATACGCCTATGTAAATAAGCAGTAAAATGAAGAATAAAGTGACCTCCCCCACGGCTCACTCCACACTGAATTCTTGACGTATTCTATTCTCTACTTCCTCTTTTCTCCTTCAACCGGTTCAAACTCTCAAGAAATATTCATAAAAGACAACTTATGAGTCAACACGAATTTTTTCATAATTCCTATCATTATTTTTCCTGATATTCAGCACTAAAATTCTCAGTTTGGGAACTATGTATATAGTATACTATTGTTTAAATAAAATTATTAATTAAAACCAATCATCAGTTGTCAGGATGGCCGAGTGGTCTAAGGCGCCAGACTCAAGTTCTGGTCCTCGTTCGAGGGCGTGGGTTCAAATCCCACTTCTGACATACGTCTTTTTTTTTAATATATATTTTTATTATTTAAATCCCATGCAACATTAAATAAAGATAAATTAAAATTCTTTTATTTCCACCACTATATTTTCCCAAATTCAGACTTTTATTTTATTGATAAATATTGAAATTTATGTAATTAGTATATGGTTTCTTTATGGTAACAAGTAGTGCCAAATTTTGATTTCAAAATTATGGGTTGATTTAAGGGGGATGATATAAATTTAAATATATATATATATATATATATATATATATATATATATATATATAAATATATTTATTTATTTATTCAGTTATTATCTATATTTATCATTTAAATCTGTTTTGCTCTTTTTTTTTTTATTTGTAGCTAATAGTTTAATTTCTTTAATTGTAAACCTAAGTTTAAATTAATTTTTATAAAATAATAATAATAATAATAATATAGCACTTGCATTGCTAAACTTATTTAGCATTCATGTTTATAAAATACTTCATAACTCATTTTTTTCGCAGATTAAATAGTTTATGAGACAATTATCAAGACAAGATAAAGTATATGGGAAAGGCATCGTCAAGTATACAAGAGATGATTAATAAATTATTAAATATTTATACCTACCACGAGCATTGAGAATGGCAAACCTACAAATACAAGAGTACGTTTATTGAAGTAAAAATATACATATCTTTGCAAAGTGAAATTTAGAGCTTAGTTAGCATCCAAAAGGAAAACACCAAACAAGAACCAACTTAAATGAATTGAGTAATAAAAGCTCAAAATCAATCATATATATATATATATATATATATATATATATATATATATATATATATATATAACTATATATCAAAATACTAATATAACTATAACATAATAAATTATAATTAATCTAATTTGTATTATTATCATCATTACTATCGTAACAGTGAAAGAGAATAATAGGACAAAAAATAGTATAAGAAGGAAATAATTAAAAGTCTAATGGAGTACATAAGATAAATAAACTAATTACGAAAACATTTAAGTAAAAGAGTTGAGGACTTACTGTTACATAATGTCTCATTGTTTAGGCCAAAACTCAAAGAAGAAAGGGAAAGTGGTGAGTGTTGTAGTAATGCTAATGGAATGGAACTCATGGTAGGGAAGGACAACAATGACATGATTAAGGGAGAGAGTATTTGATAGACTTGAAAGGAAGGCTTATAGTAGCTCCACCTACTACTAAGAATAGTTTAATACATAATGAAATGTCTTGGCTCTTCAATTTCCTTAAATCAAGAAATATAGGGAACTATGAGGACTCACTGTGAAGGGAAGAAAAGGAGATTGACCTTGTGAAAAAATTGAATCTATTTGGTGTTCGTGTTTAGGGTTCATCCCAAATGAATCTAGTTCATGAATTCACGTCATAGTTTTGAGTTAATCATGTTATTTCATAGTCTTCTCTTCTCCATTTTACTTCATGTTTTAATTGATTTATGAATATCTCGACAAATCAAGTAGGTCGAAAATTAAGTTTTTGAATTTTTCACCCAAAAAAAGCTCCAACACCACATCATATCTTGATTCTTTACAAATACATAGTGATTCACACTAAATAATATGATGGTCTTCATGCATGTAGCATTGTAAACAAGTGGCATTATAATGATTATGCATTCCTAATTGCTTTAGAATGATGTGATGGTCTTCATGCATGTAACATTGTAAACAAGTGCCATTAAAATGATTATGCATTCCTAATAGCTTTAGAAGAAGAATCAATCGGTAATGAACTTTTATTTAGTTTTTGCATCAATTTGAAAGGATCAATGAAATGGAACGGCAAATTTTCACCCTTTTGAATCTTACTGCTCATGAATATTTAAAATCTTAAGAATAAGATCTCAAACTTTGAACTTCAATCTCTTTATGCTTATAACCAATATATCTTTTTCTAATACTTTTGAGTTGAACAACGTATTCACAAATTTGTTGAGTTTCATCCCATCAACCACAAACTAGTATAAAGGAGAAACATTTATTGCCATAGAAGACCTCATACGGTACAATACAGACATATAGACTCCATAAGAAAATGTAATCCCCTCAATTACAGTCATAGTTAAGAATATATATTATCAATTAATTTTCTAAGACATGAATAGTATACCTTCGTTGAAAATTTATCCAAGAAAGAAATAATGTGGTAAAAATGAAATATTTTTTTGGCCTGAACTGTCTAAACATCAATGCCAAACCATTTGATACATATATTCATATGTCAAAAAATTCCAGCTAATTTCATTACACTATTTACCTAACAAATAATACAAATCGTTAAGTTTCTAATGCGAGATACTAGTAGACTCTTACAAATAGGCTACAGTCAGTATCAGCAGTTAGTTCTATGCATGCCTACATTATAATGACTCAGTAACAACAAATAGAGGCTGTAAAGATTCATCCAACATTGGAGCTCCATTCATCAGAGACTGATTGCCCAAAGAATTCAAGTATCCTATGTACACCACAAAGCTCAATTACTGAGTCAGCTTTCAAAAAATTTACAACATAAGATTTGCCAAGCCGCGACCTGTGTAAATAACCATGAAACTGTCAGATGTGAGCTTTAAGAGTAGTGAAGAAATAATGAAATTAACCAAAAGTGTCGATTTTATCGAGCAAGAGGACTTCTTTTATTAACCGTGGCCACATGAATGCGATCCTCCCATCACAAATTATGACGTTCACTCATATTTTATGACAAGTGGTGTTTACATACATAACACACAATTCTAATGTATTTACATATCTAGCACCAAAATTTTCATAAAAACACACATAGCACTCAAATTTTTATTATCACATAAAATAGCACTATTATCATTTTTTAAAAATGAAATACACATTTTCATGCAATGGTTTAAAACACACAAGTGCTATGTATGTAAATATTAAAGTTTATGCATTAGAAATGTAAATACATAAGAATTGTGTGCTACGTATATAAATTTCCCTTATTACAGAAAGAAAGAGCACTAAAAAGTTATGGAGTGGTTGTCTACTGAAAAATCATAATGGAAGCAACATTGATTATAATCAATGTAAAACAAAAAGGAAGATTAGCATACATACCAATTAATTCCTATGTATTTATATATATAACACCTGAACTTCATTTTTTATGTTCATGTAAACTTACCTATGCATCAAAAGGTGCATTTCACTTTAAAGTTAAAATAGTGATATTTTTTATGTGATATGAAAGATTTGGGCGGTTTAAATGTGAAGAGAATAGGATTTGGATTTGTAAATAGATAAGATTTTGGTGGTATGTATGTAAATGTTTCCAATCAAAAATCATACCTATTGATATTAACAATTAGGATCCCTCCTCATCTGAACTAAAATCATCCATATGTTGTTCCTTAATTGTTGGAAATAGCATTTGTCGTCGTTCCGGAATCGGTTGTAATGTTGGATTATCCTTATTTTCTAGTCTTTTTATCACTTTTTTCGGCGCTTCTCTGACCACTTTGCAAGCCTTGTCCACCATACCCATAAAGTCCCGCACAATGACAAACAATCTTAACCCCTCGTCTCTCCCCGCACTTCCATGAAAGTAATCAGTGGTGTTCTTCACCAATAATCTTACTCTCTTTTCTTCTTCCAACAGGTATGTAATGTCGGCCTCAGCATGTTCAACGAAAGCTTTAAGAGAATCATGGAAACTACTTTCCTCCATCAAGTTTCTCATATCAGTGTTTAAGAACTCCTTCGTCTTCACCAATCTGTGACCCAGACTAGCCACTGTCATGGTCAGGGTATCCGCATCTAATCCGGCCGCATTTTTTACATTCTCAAGTTCGCTGCTCATACCTGAAACGACCTGAAGACCGAGGGTTCGGTACTGATCTTCGGATGGTTCAGGAAGATCTTCGGATAATTCTTCAGAATTAGAGCTAGAGATGGCGATGTTCGGGTTACTCCTACTTTCTCTGGCTATGCGAATGGCACGTCTCCCTTCGGATCGAATAATCTCTTGAACAACAAAATGAAGGAGAGTGGTCTTCCCATCAGCACCCTTAACATCGGATAGCTTCAAAAGCGTGTCGAGCTTAAATGCTTGTGCTCCTCCACGAAAGGTACCATCATTCATACGGTTACCAGTTTTAAGAACCGCCTCAAGTAGTTTTAAAAATAAACGGCTATTTCTGAGCTCCTTACAGGCTTCCTGATATAGAATGATAGAACATTTCAGTTTACAGTAAATAAATACAATTAGATTTGGAAAAAGAAATGAAGGTTGACATTCATGGGAGTAAGAAGTTATGAACACTAGCAAAACTGGGCAGTTTCATGCTTAACACCACAAGAACAACAACAACAAAGCCTTAATCCCCTAAGCGGGTCAGCTTCATGAATCCTTTTTCTCCGTTGCGTCCTATTTAGTGTCAAATTTTCATTTAATTCTAAAAACTAAGATCATTTTTTATACTTAAAACCAAAATATTAAATATATAGACAACCAACTACTATTTATGACAATATAACCTAAATCTGGAAGAGCAAAATAAAATCCTAGCTTTTATTTTTTTTTATTTTTTGCTTTCATTAAACTCTCAATAGTACAGTTATAGCACTTACAAAATACATAAATTTGCTAATTCATTTGTTTGGGCGTGTGCATTAAAGTAAATATACAAGATTTTGGTGGTATGAGTGTAAATCTCCCTTGCAAGATGAAATAGCCTAGTAATATTGTTGGAAGACTAGGTAGTTTAACTTGGTCTACACTTTACCAGATGAAAGCTTTCGCATAATAGTAGATCAATGACACCAAATTTATTATACTAGAAAAGTGTCAATCTAGTCATCCGAATCTTTGCAAGGGGGCACTTTAATCCCAGAGTTTATAAAAATATCAATTTAGTCCCTAGACTTATTTAATATGAGTTGAAATAGTCCCCAGTGGTGACTACTTTAGCCCTAATGAAAATAGACCGGGGAATAATTTAGTACTCCTATAAACTACGAGACTAAAATATCGCAATCAAAATAATCATGGGACTATTTTGGCACTTTACAGAGTTAGGCTGTGAGAAGAACATGCCTCAATAGTTGATAATGATTCCTTCATAAATGTGGACTTGAAAGGGGCATTTTAGTCCTAAAGTTCATAAAAATGTCAATTTAGTCCCAATACTTTTTTGAGTATGGGTTGAGATAGTCCCCGACGATGACTACTTTAGCCCCAATGAAAATAGTTCGGGTACTAATTTAGCACTTTTATAAACTACGGGACTAAAATATCCCAATCAAAATAATCATGGGACAATTTTGGCACTTTACAAAGTTAGGCTGTGAGAAAAACTTGCCTCAATAGTTGATAATGATTCCTTCACAAATGTGGATTCCTCTTGTAGAGTAGTCATTAATAGCAATGCATCCATCCTTTTGAAAGCAAACGGAATATTTACTATAGCTTTCAGGAATTGTTCTGCAGGCCCAAGTAAGGCTGTGTTATCATTAAACAGCTTAAGCTTCAGTTCTTCATCAGACGTTGGTGCCATTCTCAACAATGCTTGGAGCAGGTCAACTGGAAGCTCATTACCTGGATGGAAAGGTCTCACATTATGACTTCTATTGATAAAAGAATGCAATGCTAAATCATTCTTGGTAAAATAATTTACCAACAAAATATGCACACAGTTTCTATGAAAAGTCTCATAGGACATTACTTATTTTATGAAGCAAGAGTACTTTAAAGACTCCAGCTATATAAGTCATCGCTGTCACCGTATTTAATTTTGAATTTTTTGAATGGATACCAAATCAGCTAATTGGCACACCCTGTGAAGAGAAAAGTATACAAATGTGGCTCTGAAAGGCATTTCATTCTTGTAAATCAGAAAAAAAAATCCTTGAGGAATAGGATGAGAATAGAGGAACATAAAAAAATAAATAAATAAAAGATTTTTGGACTGAATTTTATTTCATTATTGTGTCAAGAAATAATAAGTTGACATAAATTGGTGGTCACACAATAATCAGTGGAAGAAGAAATTTAATAATGGAGTTCAGAATTTATAACATTGTAGAAATGAAATATGGTTGTGCATGAAATATTGTAGGTGAAAAGTTGTTATCCAAGGATTGCTAGATTTGTGTAGCTGGGAAGTTACAATCTATGGATTGATGAGAAATTGTAGTTAAAAAGTGTGGGCCACAGCAGCACTCTCCGTCAAACTACATTGTATATAATGATCATATCCAACTTATTGATTAGACTATCAGCACACACTACGGTAAAGAGCTGATGAAGATATTTATAGTTTAAAAATTTATTAGAATCAATTTTAATTGGCCTAATCCATTTTCTCCCCTTTTTTGGATGAAATGCCAGACCATATCGATCTGATTAGTTGTACTACGATAGAAAGAATTTTTCGCATTAGTCAAGGCAATCTAGTTGCACAGTTATATATTTGTATTCAGCTATAGAACTAGAGAAAGATTGTGATACCGGAGATAACCCACACAACAGTGAAAATAACATTGTTGCTAAAAATCAAATAAGAAATTACAAACAATCAACTAAAAAATAAGAAATAACAGCAAAAACACAACACATATGCGGCTAGAGTAGTATCCCAAGAGGAGTAATGTTGGCTGTTATGCAGGATGGAGGTTTGGGAGAGTGGTTGTGGTTGTACGATGGCAGTAGTTGGGAAGAAAGCTGCGGTGGGGTGATAGCAGAGGAAGGTTGGCCGGTTTGTGGATGGCAACAGGAGGGAGAATTGCCAAAGGATGGATGGCAGACCAGTAGGGAGAAGGGCCACGGTAGATGCATCAGTTAGATGCTGGCGGGGAACGGGCGCATGCAGGTGGGAGTTGAGAAGGGACCGCAGGCAAGTGGGGGTTCGGAGGATGAGAGAGTGGCAGCGGCTGGACAGAGCTGGTGGTGTGGTTGGAAAGGAGACGAGTTGGGCTGCAGAGAGATAGCGAGTTTGTTGTCTTTGGAGAGGGGTGGCTGCAGCAGTGAAGGCGATGTCGGCGGCTGTGGAGGTAAGATTGCGAGAGAAGGGAAAGTTGGGGATAATCACCACCTCGGAGCTGTCGGCTAATTTTTCCTTATTATTTTGAAAATAAAGTTTTAAAATTTAAATTTAATGTAATATGTAAAGTATTTTGTTTTGATTTTGAAAATGGTGATATATTATTTTATTTTGAAAATAACTAGACCAGATAGATCTCATATCAAATAGTTTAAATAGTTGAAGTACGATACTACATAGTGACACATCATCTTGAAAGATGAGCGTACTCACTTGTTAGTAAGTTAACTTATCTAAGCTTAAAAGTTTATGACTTATTTTGGTCGCGTATTTTATAACTGACAAATTCACCTGTCTAATGCACAATTAGTGCGGGGTTTAGATTAATACGGGTTCACAATTCACTATAGAGTGAGCTCATATAGTTAATTACATCTTAAACGAACCGAAGTCACCTAGAAAACTCTCGATAAGGATCGTAGGCTTCGTCTTCGAGAATATCGACGTTTAGGTTTCACGATTGTTTGTAGGAGAATCGAAGGGAATGGTTCGATATGGAACGAGTTATTTTCGGAATCCGAAAGGTATGAAAAGTAGGAGATGTCGAAGATACTTGAAGGAGCTTCGATGACATCTCAAACTAACCTATGATTGGGCTTGACATCTTTGAAAGTGAAGTTATGTTTATACTTTGATCTTGCAAATTATTTAGAAGTGTTGGGATTTATATCTACATGTCACATGTAAATGACCCAAAAATATGAGAGGGTTTATGTCGTGCCAAACGACAACCTCAGAATCCTAAACGATTTAGGACTTATATCGTACGATATGCGATCGTACTCGATCCTAAAAGATAGTGTGAGGGTTTATGTCGTATCAAACGACGACACTCGACGTCCTATAGATGTTATTTAAATCTACGAAAGTCCGATCGAAGATCCTTCATTCATCCTCTGTCGTCTCGTCTCGAGAAAGAATAAAGATAGGAGAAAAGGGAAAATCATGCCTCGAACGGCCTATCCTAGGGGCATATACAAGAGAAAACATGTATAATGAAAAAGAAAAAAACAAACATGCCACTAAAGGGCCTATCCAGAGGCAAATACGGATGCAAGAGAAACGATAATCAAAATAAACTAACCATGCCCTAGATGGCCTATCCTAGAGGCGAGCATAAAAGAAAAAGTATAAATGCGAGTAAATGTATATACAAAGAGTAAAGGAACGCATGCGAAAGTAAATGAACAGTCATGATAAATAAATGTGTACACGTCAACTCCGTCGATGCCTCGAAGCAAGCTACAAACAACTATATAATCGAAGTTTAGCTATAAACATATAAAATATCAAAGTGGAGGAATAAGAATTCTATTTGAGGATAGGCTCGATCTATAGACTTCCTTTTTATCTCGATCCCACGAAACGGCCGAGCATCGAAGTCCGTATCAATCTCGAATAAAGTCACCAAGCAAATCACCCTAGAGTAGGCTAACTCTAATCCTACCACTTGATTAGTTAGTGAACCGGTTTGTAGTATCCGAATTCCTTGAGAGTGAAGTATTCGATGTGTTGTAGTATCCGTTACTGTGATGTGCGAGTGTGTTAAGCTGGTGTACAGATGTATAGTGTGTAGTAGGGTAATGTGTAGTGCATAAGGTGTAGTGTGTAGTGTGTGTGATATTTAATATGTGATGTGTATGTGTAACATTTAATATGTGGTGTTTGTGTGTGATGTTTAATGTGTAGGGTGTGCTATGATAAGTTTGATAATTATATGTGTTGTGTTCGATGCGATATGTTTGATATGTCGTGTTTGGTTTGATATATCGAATATGTTGTGTATGATGCGTATGTGTGATATTTGTGTGTGCTATTTAATATATTGTATGTGTTTGATGTGATATGTGTTTGTTGTGATATATGTGTGATGTGATATGTGTTGTGCTATGTGCGTGGCATTTGATTTGATGTGTTGGCGTAGTATCCGTTATCGTGCAGGTGCAGTGTTTATTGTCGTGCAAGTGCGGTGTAGTATCTGTCGTGCAAGTGTAGTGTAATATCTATTGTGCAAGTGTAGTGTAGTATCTGTCGTGCAAGTGTAGTGTAGTATCTGTCGTGCAAGTGTAGTGTAGTATCTGTCGTGCAAGTGTAGTGTAGTATCTGTTATAGGTTCCTAAATTTCTTAAGGGTAGGGATTAGAACTACCCAACTCAAGATGAAATGAGCATCTAATATCGAGTATTGATTTTTTTATTTGTCTCGATTATAAAAGCACGATTATTCGAGTGTGCATCATCGCTTCGTACCCCGCATGTCCGACTTATGCTCCCACTTTGACATTTTATATGCTTATCAATAATGAAATTTTACAAAAAACTGCAATCAACATGTTTCCAATATGTCCTTTCAGCTAAATAAAGATAGTCATTGAATTTTTCAAAACTTCTTCATACCAACCATGCTTATATCAATTTTCAATTTTTTGACTATTTCGGTTTCAGCAAGAAAGCCCAAAAGGAGATATATTCAAGCTTTAGATTGAGCTAAGTTTAAGGCCTCAATAAAGAAAGTTCCAATAAAAGATCTTTAAACAAGAACGAATATAGTAAATCATTCTTTCTTTTAACACAAACCATACTTATATAGTTCCAAAACATATAAGTATATACAAGTGAATCCAGCAATTAAAATAATGAGTTTGATCATGAACTTTAATTTTAATAATGATAAATAAACTTAGTAATTAAATTTGAATCCCCATTGAAAACCAGTTTTTTTTATAGGTAATTATTAAATAACAAAAATTTACACGCATACCACTTAATTCTTATGCATTCACATTTCCAATTTCTAATGTATAAAGCCAATTCAAGTAAGTTAAAAACTTGCTCATGTGTTCAAATCAAAGAAATCCGTTTTAATAAAAAACGAAGCTACCATGATTCAGCCCTCATAAACTGAGCAAAGAAGCTCATAAATCTCCAAAAATTTCTGTTTTAGCAGACCAAGAACACAGAAAAATAAAATTAAATTAACTTCTTGTAATGCCGTAATTTCAAATATCAAAATCCGGAGAACCGGGTTTTAACGAGGCCAGCCAACACAAAGTCACAACAGGAAACTATTACAGAAGTGGAACCGAACCCAAAACAGAGTTCAAATTCGAGCAGACAAAATGGCCAATACAAGACCATGATTAATCCTTCATAAAAGCTGAAACCAAAACAAGCACAGGACTAAGAATTGAACCCTCACAAGACTGAAAATCGAGCCAAACATAGCTCAAACCCAAACCACCATATGGCTGGAAATCAATCCAGCTCCAGAAAAAAAAAAACGACTCCCCCAAGATCCAACCTAAACTAAAACATAATCAAGATATGAGCCCAACACTAAATTGGAGCAGCCCCAGCATAAAGCTAAAACCAAAAGCGTCAAAAGAGTCAAAACCGAGCCGCATCAAGGTTGAAAATGAACCCAGATTTGAATTAAAACAATCCTCACATAAGGCTAAAAGCAGGAGTGTCAAAAGAACCAAAACCCAACTACAGCAAGGTTGAAGACAAACTCGGCTCCAAATCACAACATGCCATAACATGAGGCTAAAGCACGAGAGAGCCAAAGAAGCCAATCCAAACCATAGCTAAGCTGAGAGCAAATCCGAGCTTTGAATTAAAACGGGGAATAACAACAAGATTAACGAAAGCCTAGCCACATAAGGCTAAAATCAATCCCAACCGCAGTTAAATCTAAATCTAACATAAAGCTGAAGCAAGTCTTTCTCAAGAACTCAATAAAGATGAGGCACATATATATATATATATATATATATATATATATATATATATATATATATATATATATATATATATATATAAACTTAACTGCCATGTGCTTACAAGCAAGAATGAGTATTTGATGAACATAAAGTGGGCATAGGAATTTTTCACAAAGCTTTCTCGAAAAACATAGAATCTTTTCAATATCAAAAATAAAATCCTCCCTGGTATGTTCTTTGATCAAGAAGAAATAAGAGGAGCAGGGAATGAGCTCCATATGCATATAAGACTAAATAAATCCTCTCATGCTTCATATCAAGCTAAATTAAAGAAAATTTCAATGCCTATTGTTAACATGCTTGTAAATGAGATAAACTTTTATCTCCAATTCATGCTCTCAACATATCCAACAAAAGAATAGAAGACGTGCACGTGTTTCAAATAAGAGCTTCACATAGGACTATAATATGCCTTTTTTTTTTTCTTTTTTTTTTTTATTTTTTTATTTTTTAGAATGAAGTTTAAAGCATTTAAACCCGATCCTTCCATATATTAGCAAGAGAGGCTAGCCTTTCCTCAAGTTTTATTTTCAGCATCTTATACTTGCTCAATAGTTAAACTAAATTTCAAGCTATTACAGCAAGTTTAACATAAAACAGGCTTCTATCTCTTATCTCATTATCTTCTCAGATTATAAAAAAAAATGTAGCCATATGAATTTCATAACTGGGAAACAAGAAAAAAAAACGTCAGCAATTGTATTAGCTTGAAACCATAAGCAGATCAAAACTCAGCTACCATATAAATATTTTTTTATCCTTATCCCCCTTTTGATTCCAAGACTTTATGTAACTGGGTTTTAAAGAATGAGAACAACATTAATTCATCAATAACCCATCGTGATAACAGAGAAATGTAGGGAACCCTGATTACTTTCTTGCAGCCAAAAGAAGAAAGCAAATCTGTGTAATTAAATTAATGAAAAGGATGAGGTCTATCACCTATAAATCCTTGCAGTTGGTCATTCAATCTTATCCGCTAGAAGTATAAGAAAACATTATGAAGCAACTATAAGCTTTATCAATTCATGACTGACGATTGCCCCTTTAACCCTTAATTACTCATCGTAAAACATACTGAAATATGTTACTAACTGATTGAAGAGAAGAGACGAAGATGAAGAAGAAAGAAGAAGAAGAAGGCTTACTTGTGAAAAAGCCTAAAAGAAAAATTCGAGAGCAGCAAACAAGTATTCCTCAGGTTGCACACGAGAGAAAAAAAACACCCACCTCTAACCTTTCCAGCGAAGAGGTATTTATAGCCGAACAAGGGAGAGACTCACCGGCGGTGAGAAACAAAATGGTGAAGAGAACCCCACCACAAGCAAGAAAATCGGCAAAAATCGGGAAGAAGGAAGGTCACCTGACTCGTTTGAGCGGGAAAAACCGTTACAAGAACTTGACCGGCGGTTATCACCGGCAAGAATGTCGGTTGGGGTCGGAGGGAAAGAGGTGACCGGGAAACCGGCAAGAGAAGCTTCTCGAAATCGGTCGTCACCGAATAGGAGGACGGCGAGGCTCGGTTAGGGCACGGGAAGGAGAACGAAAGCGCGTGCGTGAGAATGGGGAGAGTGAATAGTGACCCCGCCCCGTGAGCCGTAGGATTAGGGTAAGGATATAAGATATATATTATGTATATATTATATATATATATATAAAAATATTTATTATTATTATTATTCTATTTAAATTCGTCGATTCACGCGCAATTCGAGTCGACTCGAAACCCTATCAAGTTATATGTCCTTCCCAGCTAAAATCGACGTTCCGGACGCATCGGCGCGGTCCGTTTCGTCATCCGGGGCCGTTCGGACAAGTTCACCGACGGTCGCATCAATTTAAATTAAATTCGCGTCACGTGGCACAAATGAATTTATTTTGACTCGACCGAGCCATCTAACAAGCAAATTAATGACCGGTCTTCGCCTAGCGAGAACCATAGTCAACATATTGCTCGTGGCAAAAAGTCAAACGTCGCACGCAGTGGGGTCCACCTATGTCTTTCAAATCCCTATAGGAACTCGACAAGAGTTTTAATATGTCGGCTTTTAATCGATCCAACTGGATGTCGAAGATTTAAAACCGTCCATATGAAACTTCGAGGAGCAAGGAAATGGCTCGAATTTCTAAACATAGTGGGTCCCAGTCTAGTCCTCTAAGAGAGTCCAAAATAGGAAGATCCTAAGGCTAGATCCTGAGCTAGAAGGAGAAAAGAATGACCTCAAAAATGAGGTCAACAAATGGACCTCGATAGGTGTGGTGTGCTTATACGAAGCACGCCGCGCCTATTGGCGTTGACCGAAATGATCAACCCAATCACAAACGAATGTTCAAGTAACCATACTTGAAACAAATCAAAGATCGAATTAGAATTGAAGTTACGTTCCTGCTGAGGATTAGCAGGTGTACCTTCAATTCAACGATATGAATTTGAATTTCCAAAATGTATGCAAGGAAATGATTCAGAAATATGCATTTGATCGAAGAGAATATGACGGGGAAGGAATAGGACTAAGCTCTATCCAAATATGTATTGAAAAAGTAGGAGGGAGTAGGATAAAACCTATCTCAAACAATATGAATGTATAGTGAGAAAGAATAGGAGCTAAGCTCTATCCAAAGGGCATATATAAACAACATGTATAGATATGTATAAATCATATGTATAATTATGTATAAATCATATGCATGTTGGATGGGAATCGGAATATAGGTATCGATCCGAGGTGAGAAGCTGGAATATGGGTACCGGCCTCGAAGTGAGAATCGAAATTTAGGTATCGATCTCGGGAGGATGAGAGTCGAATATGAGTATCGACCTCGGGAGAAGAGAGCCGAAATATCGGTATCGGTCTCGAGATGAGAATCGGAATATGGGTACCGATCTCGGAAGGTGGGAATCGAATATAGAGTATCGACCCGAGATGAGAACTGGAATATGGGTACCGAGCCTCGGAATGAGAATCGAAATATAGGTATCGATCTCGGAAAAATGAGAGTCGAATTTGAGTGTCGACCTCGGGAAAGAGAACCGAAATATCGGTATCGGTCTCGAGATGAGAATCGGAATATGGGTACCGATCTCGAAGGTGGGAATCGAATATGAGATGCGACCCCGAGATGAGAACTGGAATATGGGTACCAGCCTCGGAATGAGAATCGAAATATAGGTATCGATCTCAGAAAAATGAGAGTCAGAATATAGGTACTGACCTCAGGAGAAGAGAACTGAAATATCGGTATCAGTCTCAAGATGAGAATCGGAATATGGGTACCGATCTCAGAAGGTGGGAATCGGAATATAGGTATTGACCCGAGATGAGAACTGGAATATGGGTACCGATCTCGGAATGAGAATCGAAATATAGGTATCGATCTCGGAAAAATGAGAGTCGAATATAGGTACGACCTCGGGAAGAGAGCGAAATATCGGTATCGGTCTCGAAGATGAGAATCGGAATATGGGTACCGATCTCGGAAGGTGGGAATCGGAATATAGTGTCGACCCCGAGATGAGAACTGGAATATGGGTACCAGCCTCGGAATGAGAATCGAAATATAGGTATCGATCTCAGAAAAATGAGAGTCAGAATTTAGGTACTGACCTCAGAAGGTGTACGATGTATTGTGAAAATTATGGAGGAATGTGATGACTTGTGGCGTAAAAGTGGGAATTGTGTAGAGACGTAGTATTGAATTGTGTAAATGGTGAAGTTTGTGAAATGCAGATGCATATACATGAGAATTGGCAAGAATATGAAACAAAACTCATATTATTATTATTTTATTTAAGATTTTGTTATTCCAAAAATACTTTATTAGGTATTTATTTATATCTATATATATATTTTAATTAATAAATTTTTTTTTCAAGGATTATTATATTTCTTATTTTACACATCGTTCTTGCTCCTTAGCCTTTTCTAAGCTGCGATAAACCAAATTTATTGGTTTTTCGATAAACAATCAACCAGATTTGCTTTTAAACTGTCAAAAGGAGTCTGATCATATTTGCTTGAAACTGAATATCATATAATAGTGGATGAAATGCTATTACATCGAATATCAAACATGAAGAACATCACTGCCATCATACAGCAATAATCTGTACACATCTATATGTCTCTTCTGCAATATCTTTGAATGTCAAATCAAATCTGTATCACTACGAACATTCACCACTCGTTTATCATGTACTTGAACGAGTAAGTCGTATAGAGACTAGCCTCACCTTCAACATACATCGAAGAATCTGGAAAGATCCTTCTTATATATAAAGAGGTGTGCTTGACTTTAAACAACTTATAGTTCATATGGTCGGAGATTTTCCATTTCCGGATCAAATTTATAACGGAACGGTATCTTGTCTTCATTCATCCTTCTGAGAGTGATCGAAATCCTCTCATACGATACGCCAGGAATACAATGTTTCGCCACATCGGCACCATTTCCTTTTAAGATTAATACCGAGCCCACCGGTAAAGGAATTTCAACGAGTCCCCAGAATTCTCCATCTCCGATAATCCGAATTTACGTGCCAAACATGATATTGCATTCGTTGACGAACGAGACGGTACAGAAGGTCTCTTGAAGTCATGATGGTCAACATGTGGAGGAATACGGTCACCCTCCTTATATATATTTATAATACGAATGTTCGGAATGCGATCGGCGGGGAGCACTCGCCGAGCTACCATTCGTCCGATCATCCGTTTTATGAATGATGGTAATGGATCAACTTCATCATGGCGAATTATGCCAGGAGGATTACCTTCTCTGTCTTTAGCGAAATTGTAACAGCACCCATATTGTATGGTAATTCGTCCCTTTCCACGTTTCCATTTTTTGGGTTCAGAGTAAGTTCTTCTTCTCAGGCGTCCAGCTTGTCCCATTTGTTGCTCGAGAATAACACAATCCACAATTTCTCTTTGTTCTCGCTCAGAAAATACGTCAGTGTATAATTCTAAGCCTTCCAATACATTGATGTACTTTCCACGAGTCTTTGAAGATGTTCAAAATTCTGCTTTCTTACTCTTTGATATCTTTCTAGTTCATGTTCGGAATAATTTGCAATCTACGAGGCTCGTCTACGAACTGTGGGACGTATGGCACAACCTCCATATTCTTTTTTTCGATATCTTTCTTTTGAAGAGTAGGTTTCGAGTACGGCCTTCTGCGGCTTTGGTGGGATTACCTCAATAGGTTGATTTGGAATCTTTTCTTTCGAGTACGACCGCCATCCTTTCCACAACGACCTCATCCTCTCCTCGTTCTTTCATTTGTTCCAACATCTTGTGTATCCGTCGATTCCGGTTCCTCTTCTGAGTACGGGTGAGTGTTGCCTTACCTTCCAACTGATCATTGGTAGGGATAGCACCAACAAGCTCGCCTTCAGAAGTCATCACCATTGAATTAATCTTATTGGTTGTTGTGTAATCTGTTTCAACCTCATTTATTTTCCTCTTCTTTCCGGAAGAACGTTGATCTTTGCTTTTAAATGTTAATAGGGGCTTCTGACCACGGAATGCCTCTTGCTCTATAATCGTCAGAGCCGAGCTTTCATACTCCAAATTTACTTGTTCAAAATCCAAATCAAATTCTATAATCGCTCCCTCTTCAATCTTTTCTTTATTCAGAGCGAAACCAAGTCCATTCTTAAAGACGAAAATCAGCCTTCCTTCTGACATTTTCCTGCACAACACAGGAAAACGGTCAGTATGTCAGGCCGGGCTAAGCAAGAACAATATGTATTAATCTGGAATATATTTGTTTTAATTTATATTTATATATGTGTATATACATATTTTATTTATTTATTTATAAATATAGGGTTTATTATGAAAATTGAAATTCATGTGAAAGGAACGAGAATGATGATTGGATTATGTTTAAGAATATATGAATTTTATTATAGATTAAAAAGGAAATTTTATTCAACAATCTTGTTTCAAATTTAAGTTCGGACCAGGTTATAATTGAGGTGTCGGTGCTTCTAAGAACAAGACTTTATTTCTAAAGTTCGCTCTTTTGAAACATCACGACACATAATATTTCTTCAGTAACGCCCATTAATAGGGAGCATAGGTCTTTCCCCTTGACGATCCACTAATCGGTATGCTCCTCCGAAGTAAACTTTCTCCACCACAAATGGACCTTCCCAAATTGGTTCGAACTTTCCACCTATCTTGCGATGTACGAGGATAGGTCTCTTAAGAACAAGTACATAGGTCACCAACTTTGAAAGTTCTGGGCGGATCGGTTTATCATGTGCTTGAACCATTTTAGCTTGATATAATTCCAAATTTTGTTGTGCTAATAGTCGTCTCCCTTCCAAATTTTCCAGCTCTTCCAGACGGAGTTTAGCATTTTCTTCAGTAGTAATTTTACTGGCAACAGCAATTCTGAGAGACGGAAGTTGCACTTCTAAAGGAAGAACGGCTTCGGACCCGTACACGAGGGCATAAGGAGTAGACTGTGTTGGAGTTCGAACGTTGTTCGATAGGCCCATAAGGCTTCTAATACTCGCTCGTGCCAATTTCTCTTATTCTCATTCAAGGTTTTCTTTAGAATTTGGACGAGAGTCTTATTAAAAGCCTCGGCCGACTCGTTCGCTCGAGGATAATATATTGTAGAATACCGCCAATCTATTCCATGTCTTCGACAAAATTATTAATTTTTGTACTCTTGAAAGCGGACCCATTGTCTGAAATTATTCTGCGTGGTACGCCAAAACGATAGACGACCTGATTCTTGAAGAATTGTAACACATGATACGCTTTCACTTCTCTGAGCGGTACAGCCTCTGCCCATTTTGAAAAGTAATCGGTGGCCGCTAAGATAAATCGATGTCCTTTTGAAGATGGAGGATCTATAGGACCCACTACATCCGTGCCCCAACACTCGAAACGGCCACGACGCGACCGTCGGGTGGAGCACATTAGGGGTTGGTGTAAGACCACTCCATGTATCCGACATTGATGACAACTTTTGGCGATTTTCATACGGTCGGTCATCATCGCGAGCCGATAGTATCCTAGCCTTTTGATTTTCATTTTCATTTTAGGACTCGATCGATGAGCGCCACGAAAGTCCGAATGTACCTCCTTTACAATTTCTTGAGCTTCCGAGTCTGTTCAAGCATCTCAGCCACATTTGATCGAAGGATCTTCGATAAAGAACATTATCAATTAAAGCATATGACGAGTGCTCTTTTCTTTATCCGATGAGCTGTCGACTTATCATCCAGTAGTTTCCCGACCTGTAAATATTCTATGAAGTGGCCGACGCCAATCTTCCGTGTTTTCAGAATCGCCACTTGCTCTGTTTCTTCTTCATTTAATTTGTTTAACGTATCCGTATCAATTTGAGACAAAACTTGAAGTCCTTGTCTTGTTATTTCAATAGAATCTTCTTGTAGACATGCAAATTCTTTAGCAAGTTTAGCTAGAGCATCCGCAAGAGTGTTTTCTCCTCTTGGAATTACGTACGAGTGTCACATTAGGTATTTGTTCCAACAACTTCATTGTATAACGGTGATATTGCTCCAATCTAGGCTTCGAGTACTCAGATCGGCAAGTAACTTGTTGAATTATTAGCTCGTGAATCTCCATAAATGTTGATATCGGTTATATCCAGGAGTATCGCTAATTGTAATCCCGTTATCAAAGCTTCATATTCCGCCTCATTATTCGTACACGGCTCGTTAAATGATAAGCATACTTCAACATTCCTCGTTACGGTGTAATGAATATCAATCCAATTCTGCCTTACCGGGTATTATCGTTTGTAATTCTTTATTCTTTTGTACTTGAAGAGGCTCCATCAAAATACAATTCCCAACGTTGAGTATTGGAATTTTCCAAATTCATTATTTGTTCATCCGGTAGATCGTCATTAAGAAGAGAGTCGGCTGGTAACGGATGTGCCGCAAGAAAATCTGCTAGAATCTGTCCCTTTATAGCTCGAAGCGGAACAAAGGTAATGTCAAATTGCAATAATATCATGGCCCATCTTGCTAACCTTCCGGAAAGCGTCGGTCGAGCTATCAAATACTGCAGCGGATAAAACTTTGAAATCAAATTGACCTTGTGAGAGAGCATGTAGTGTCGGAGTTTCTGAACTGCGAAAATTAAAGCCAGACAATGCTTCTCGATTGGCGGATACTTTACCTCCGTGGTATTAGACGACGACTTAAGTAATATAGAGCATTTTCTTTACCCTCATCATTGACTCGAGCTAGGCAGAGCTCGAGGGAGTCGTCTAAAGCCGCGGTATAAAGTATCAAAGGCTTACACGGGATCGGGGCAGCTAGTACGGGAGGTGTCATTAAATATTGTTTAATGCTTTCAAATGCATATCGACATTTATCGTCCCAAGTAAACTTGGCATCTTTTTCAGTCGATGCGGAGAAAGGTTGACACCTTCACGATAAATTAGAAATAAAGCGTCTTAGATATGCCAACTTCCCTTGAAAAGATCGTAATTGCTTTAAGTTCTTAGGGGGTGGCATTTCCAAAATCGCTTTTATTTTCTCTGGATCAATTTCAATCCCACGGTGACGAACAACAAACCCTAAAAATTTCCCAGAAGTCACACCAAATGCGCACTTCAGAGGATTCATTTTGAGGTTGAATTGTCGTAATCGTTCAAAAACAATTCTCAAATCGTACAGATGATCTTCTTTCTGTTTACTTTTGATCACTAAATCATCCACATAACATTCCACTTGATTGTGAATGAGATCATCAAAAATTCTGGTCATTGCTCGTTGATATGTTGCTCCTGCATTCTTCAACCCAAAAGGCATCACTGTATAGCAGAAAACTCCAATTGGCGTTCTGAAAGCTGTAAACTTTTCATCTTCTGGAGCCATTTTGATCTGATTATAACCGGACGACCCATCCATAAAAGAGGAAATGGCATGAGATGATGCGATATCAACCATCAATTCGGAATAGGAAGTGGAAATTCATCTTTTGGACATGCCTTATTTAAATCCCGAAGTCTACACAAATTCGGATTTGACCATTCTTTTTCTTAACCGGTACTTATGCTTGGCAAGCCATGTAGGATATTGCTCTTCTCGTACGAATTTGGCATCTATCGGCTTTTTGACTTCCGTTATGACTTTTTGTTCAATATCCAAGCGCATCCTTCTTGGAGCTCGCTTAACCTGAGCTACCGTGTAGAATCTAGACCCAATTTATGTATCGCCACATCCGATGCTTAACCCCGGCATCTCATTATAACTCCAAGCAAGCGATCTTTAAATTCGATCAACAACTTAATAATGTACGTAGCTTCTTCTTCATTTAGTAGAGAGCTAATGAAGATTGGCCTTGGTTCCTCTTCGATCCCTAAGTTAACCTCTTTCAGCTCATCTATCGTTGATTTAATCTCTTCTTCAAACTACGGTAGGGCATCATCAATTATGGAATCTTCATAATTGTCCAAAGTTTCCAAACATTCTTCATTTTGTCCAATGGTAACAACTAGGCAAAATTCCACATCATCAACTGGTCCTACCGTGCCGAACCCAAGACCTTGTTTAGAATTGAATGTACGATTGTTATTATTCCAAAGTTTTTCAAAATAATGCGATTGTTCTTTTGACCATTGCTTGGTACCATACCACGGCATGCAAGATTCGAACACAATGAGAATACCATTCAACGGGCAATTCCATTAATTCGAAGAAAGATCATTTTCTAGTTTTACATTAGTTTCGAACTAGAAGATGCAGAGCCACGGTGAAACTTTATTGGTTTTCCACCAGCACTATGTACTTCTTTGACCGTCGAACCCTCGATTTTATGAGTATAAATTGGGGTAAGGGCACATAGATTGTACATAACGATTGATTCGATCGTACATTGAACTATGTTCACGCTTTTCTTCATCTTCTAAACCGATTTGGAACCAGGGTCTTCTTTGGTTGATTGTCATTGCATCTTTCTTAATTTTTTCATCTTCGAATCGTCTTCCAAATCAATGTTGATAACCGGATTCCTCGATTCAACAACCCCGTCGTTCCTTTCTTGACCTCGTCCCCGGCCTCGACCTCGGATGCGAGTTCGGAGAAACTCTCACCCTCTCGTTGTAGAGGGGTGATACGAGATTGTTGAATTGGCGTTGAAAAATCTTGTCTTTGTATGCTTTTTGGATTTTACGTTACTATTTGCAACAACATCTCGAGATAAAACGAGTCTTTTTCGGAGGAGTGTAGTAAGCAGCATCTTCATGAATACCTATTTCATGAACGTAAAACGGTTGTAAATCTCCTTTTATACAATATTCTTGTCCTTCACGACGATACTTTATACATTGATGTAGTGATGAGGGAACCAATCTGTTTTCGTGAATCCAAGGTCGGCCCAAAAGAGCATTAAATGATGTTTCGAGTCGATGATATGGAATTTTGCGGTTGTTGTCAATTCATCGATTCTCGACGAGTAAAGTTATCGATCCCAAAGCTCTTTCTCCTTTACGGTTAAAACCCCTTAACATCATTCTATCGGCGGTCAAGCTGTCTTGCATCAATATCCAAGTATGCTAGTGTTCTCGGGTTCATTATATTAATGGATGCTCCGGATCCACTAACACTCTGAGATAGCATAGCATTACCAATGTTGACGAAATATACGACGAGCGATTATGATCGAGCGGTGCCAAGCAATAAATCATCATCTGTAAAAGTTATCTTTGTACGTTCCCTCGATGTACAAACCTCATCCAAGGAATCACCACGGCGAGCCGAGAACAGATGTCCGGATCAAGCAAAGCTTTCACCGAAGCTTCTCTCATCTCCTTTGATAAGATCAGAGCATCGTATATACTCAACTTCGCTGGTAACTTCCTAAGATGTGCTAATACATTATAATCCACTTTATTGTTTGGCTTTTCATCTTCCTTTTGAACAAGCACTTCATCAATTGGTGGAGCTGGATCGTCTATTTGCTTTCCTTTATCTTTCGGACCCACTCTCGGGGGTAATATCTTTCCACTTCTCAAATTTATTTCGTTATCTCTTCCGAATCCGGAATTAATTCGAAGTTGTAACCTCGGGAATTGGAGTAGTCGACTCTTTCAAGACCCCTTCGAATCGAAAAATTCTAACTCTATCGCAATTGGAGATCCTTGAAACTCTAGAATAAATGTTTCATCTTCCATACAACAACTCGTTATTATACGTATCTCTTTACGGATCATCATTGCACATATCGGTGTTACGTACGATTTGAGAATTGTTATCATGATTGAAATTAGTATCGAAGTTAGGTTGGTTATTGTCAACCATATTACCAACGAAACGACCAAACGTAGCCGAAATCAAATTCCATAAGTATTGCGTGCTCCCGGTGGAGCAAAGAAGAAATCATACAAAGTCAACGGTTTGAGAGATTTCTCTCCCAAATCCGTAACAACTAATCTCGGACCAACAACTCTCATTTTCTGAGCTGACTTTTCAATTTTATCTTCCATAACTTGCTCATTCTTCTCTTGAGATTTATCTTCTGCTCCAACCAATAACACCGGTTCAACAGGCTTTGGATCTTGAATTACGACTTGCGTTGAAGCATTCTGGGCCGATTCAATATTTTCTTTGAAGATTTAGTCCATACCGTACTCCACCCATCATCGGTTGTATATGGATCAATTGGAACAATAGGATCAACCGAGATTGTATTGATTGAACCTTTTCGGGTTCTCTCATATACTCTTTCGGGATCGTTATGTTCCCTTTCGTGAGATTATTCTCCAACCAATTCTTGAAAACAAAGCGAGTTCTCTATAGTATGTCCGATCATTACGTAGTACAGGCAATATAGCGGATGATCCTTCTTATCCACTTCTTCCGGTTTCTTAGGTTCGAGCAGATCTGAATTCCGCTTTCTTAACCAAATTCCGAAACATCTTGCCAATCGCTTCATCTTTGAAGGAATATACCTTACTCAATCGTTCGTTAAAGACAAAGTTGGTCTCTCGTTCATTGGAGGAGGTCTGCATTGTGAAGATCGTGAATTATACTCGTTGAAAAGATTGATGGCTCTGTCGAGGTTGTTCCGTCTTTATCCGTATCGGTTGTTTGCCTTTATCGATAGTTGCGACAGTCATAGATTTCTTCTCAAAAGCTTTCATTGGTTTCGTTTCTCGATCTTTTCAATAAAACCAAGTCTTTTGCTTCTTCTTGTAGACTTGCAGCTTTACTGAGCAATTTCTCAAATGTCTTGATCGTAAAACCTTTAAGGAGGAATGCTACCGGTCCATGAATACTCTTCAACAAAATTTCAATTGCGTGTTGTTCTTGGAGCTGAGGTTCGCACTTCATGCTCAGATTCCTCCATCGCAGAATGTATTCCACCAATGTTTCGTCCGGTTTTGTTTCTCAACCACAAGATCACCAACGGTGATATGGTGTTGAGCTCAACAGAACCGTTTAACGAAAAGATTTTCCAGTTCTGCGAAAGTCTTGACCGATCCATTCGGTAATTCAGCGTACCAATCAAATGCAACACCTGAGAGGCTACTCACAAATTGTCGGAACAATAGTGCATCATTTCCTCCTGCATTACAACAACTGGCCCGAAAATGCGCAACATGTTGTCGTGGATTTCCTGTTCCGTCAAAAGTTTTAAACGAAGGTGGTACGAAGCCTTTGGGGTATTGAACGGCGTCGAATTCTTCAGGATAAGGTCTACCCTTCAGAATTAACGATCCTCCTTTAGATTGTGCCAAGGCTTCTCTCACTTGTTGTTCTATTAAACTTTTGATATCCTTTCTCGCATGGTAGCTGGAACGAGAATCTTTCATGGGCTGCCCTTCATTATTATTGGAAAATTCTTTATTATTGTCGGGAATCTGGATTATTTCGGTTGATTCATCTCGACGAGAACCACTATTGGAGTCTGAGGTTGACTTTGTAAAGTCATAATTGCAACCATCATTTCTTCCATCTTTCTTTCCAACCGTTCAATTACTTCATCTTTATCTCGAATAACTCCCCGTAATGTTTCAATAATATTCCCTTCAGTTGGTACTGGGGCTTCTCGTATATTTGAAGATGCTCTGGTTTCGACCATATTTATTTCAGCAAAATCTTCATCCATGTAATCCGTCAAATCTTCCTCATCATTCGATTCTTCTTTCCTTTTCTTAGACAACTCTTGAATGTCTTCTCTCGGCCTTTCTAATTTAACTTCAATTAAATTTACTTTATCCGTCGAATCAACATGGGGTGTCCGACAACTAACCCCTTCACAGCGAGCTTACGGGGTACCAATTATCCTCTCGGGACTAGAATCATTCTTCTTGTAATCGACTTTGGGCTTCTCCACAGGTATTGGTTCAATAGCCTTAGGTTGCCACAACATTTTCTTTAGCGTTGGTGCCTTAAAATCAAATGGCTTATTAAAAGCACTAACACATCCGAAGTGGTGTGCTCCCTAGTACGAGAACCGGATACTATAGTAGACAACCCTTTATCATTCCTTCGAGTCTCCTTTCGGAACAAAACTTCCCGTGATCCGATTGAAGGAATTACCCTTGGTCCGAGGCCGAGATTTTGCGGGTTGACGTCCCGTGACCTTCGATGGGAGGTAAAGATATGATCCGCCGAAGTAACTACACGTTTCCCGGACGTAATTTAGCGAAACACGGGCCGCAACGTCTCGTTCCTTTGATCGGACTTATGATGTCGATGGTTGGGTTTATCATCCTTTAAGATCTCGGCTTGTATATGCGAGTGGGACGAGCACACCCAATTTTCTTCGGTATCTCGGCAGAGTCGAACAACGCTCCTCCGAGCCGATCTTTCGAACACACGACGAATTTCGAAGAAAGAGCGGGTTTCTTCTTTTTCTCATTCTTACAACGAGGTGATACCGAGTAACGCAACGGCAATTCTTGAAGCATCTTCTTCAGCGAGGGCAACGGACAAAGGATGAAACCTGCTTCCTCTAAGAAGGGGTGAGGTTTCAAGAAGTCCGGTTTCCTCCTCAAAAACTTCCACAGGAACGGTAACTTTAGCAGCTTCCAATCTCTTGACTTTGGCTATTTTCCTGTTTCTGTTTCTCCTCTGTGTTCTAGTCAAAGTTACAGACCTAGAACTGGACCCAATTTCAAAAACGAAGGCGGCGAAGTGAAAGCCGAACTTTCTTCGATTACGAGGTTCATCGATCACTAGGACGCCCTTTCCCTTTGCTAATGTTGAAGCGAGCGACGGACGTAAGAACAACCAAGTCAACTGGAGCGGCGAAACATTCTTGGGGTTGTCGATGATTCTAGTAACGGACTTCACGGCAACGAGCGAGTTATTCTCAACTAGTACTCGTTTCAGCGGAGGGAATTCGTCAACGGACCTCAGGTTGAACTCAACAACAGGTTCTACTGACTTATTTGCCACGGACTTCACTACGGCAACTGGAACATTGGCGAACTTGATTTCAACATCGTCAAACCCTTGACCAAACTTGATCATTGTCTTATCGAGCGGTGGTTCTTGCTAACAACGATGTCCTTTCCGGTAGCGAAGGAAAAGATCGGTTTCGGGGAAGACATTTACGCCATTGGAAATAAACATCAAGATTAACTCGGGTGTCCTTTTCGAGTCTTATCCGAACAAATTATAGAAAGTTTTAATTGGTTGATTTATTTTAAAATTAAGGCAAAGCAAACACAAAAAGATATATGATCCAATATGAGATTGAAAGACTTATATAAAAGATTAAATTCGTATCGGACTCACTTCGATATACCGCTCCTAACCTACTGCACCTATCGGGGGTCCATCCCACCTTAAAGATTTCAAGATTTCGGAACCTCTCTGTTTAAGGATGATCAAACGGTGGCTCTAGAATCAAAAGGAGTTGACAATACTCGCTCAAGGAAGAAATGAGCAAAGTATATCAACGGAAGAATGATAGTCTGACCCACTAGGGATATGGGCACACTATCGATGTATGAAGACAAATCCTTATGATCCAAGATGGAAAGAAGAATTAGTCCCCAGCGGAGTCGCCAGAAATTGTCGGCTAATTTTTCCTTATTATTTTGAAAATAAAGTTTTAAAATTTAAATTTAATGTAATATGTAAAGTATTTTGTTTTGATTTTGAAAATGGTGATATATTATTTTATTTTGAAAATAACTGAGACTCGGATAGATCTCATATCAAATAGTTTAAATAGTTGAGCACGATACCACAAGTGACACATCATCTCGAAAGATGAGCGTACTCACTTGTTAGTAGAGCTTAACTATCTAAACTTAAAAGTTTATGACTCATTTTGGTCGCGTATTTTATAATGATAAATTCCCTGTCTAATGCACAAATTAGGCAGGGGTTTAGATTAATACGGGTTCTAATTCCTATGTAGAGCAGTTCTCATAGTTAATTACATCTTAAGCAACCGAAGTCACCTAAGAAAACTCTCGATAAGGATCATGAGCTTCGTCTTCGAGAATATCAACGTTTAGGTTTCCACGATTGTTTGTAGGAGAATCGAAGGGAATGGTTCAATATGGAACGGTTATTTTCGGAATCCAAAGTATGTAAAAGTAGGAGATGTCGAAGATGCGAAGGAACTTCAGTGACATCTCAAACTAACTTATGATTGGGCTCGACATCTTTGAAAGTGAAGTTATGTTTATACTTTGATCTTGCAAGTTATTTAGAAGTGTTGGGATTTATATCTACATGTCGCATGTAAATGACCCAAAAATATGAGAGGGTTTATGTCGTGCCAAACGACAACCTCGGAATCCTAAACGAGTTAGGACTTATATCGTACGATATGCGATCGTACTCAGTCCTAAAAGATAGTGTGAGGGTTTATGTCGTATCAAACGACGACCTCAACGTCCTATAGATGTTATTTAAATCTACGAAAGTCCGATCGAAGATCCTTCATTCATCCTCTGTCGTCTCGTCTCGAGAAAGAATAAAGATAGGAGAAAAGGGAAAATCATGCCTCGAACGGCCTATCCTAAGGGCATATACAAGAGAAAAACATGTATAATGAAAAAGAAAAAAAACAAACATGCCCTAAAGGGCCTATCCCAGAAGCAAGTATGCAGGTATGCAAGAGAAACAATGAATCAAAATAAACTAGCCATGCCCTAGATGGCACTATCCTAGGGGCAAGCATAAAAGAAAAAGTATAAATGCAGGTAAATGTATATACAAAGAGTAAAGGAACGCATGCAAGAAAGTAAATGAACAGTACAATAAATAAATGTGTACCTGGTCAACTCCGTCGATGCCTCAGAAGCAAGCTACAAACAACTATATAATCAGGTTTAGCTATAAACATATAAAATATCCAAGTGGAGGAATAAGAATTCTATTTGAGGATAGGCTCAGTCCATAGACTTCTTTTTATCTCGATCCCACGAGCAACCCGAAGATGCGAAGTCCGTATCGATCTCAGATAAAGTCACCGAAGAATCACCCTAGAGTAGGCTAGCCTAATCCCTACCACTTGATTAGTTAGTGAACCAGTTTTGTAGTATCTGAATTCCTTGAGAGTGAAGTATCTGATGTGTTGTAGTATCTGTTCTGTGATGTGCAAGGTGTGTTAACTGGTGTACAGTGTATAGTGTGTAGTAGGGTAATGTGTAGTGCATAAGGTGTAATGTGTAGTGTGTGTGATATTTAATATGTGATGTGTATGTGTAACATTTAATATGTGGTGTTTGTGTGTGATGTTTAATGTGTAGGGTGTGCATGATAAGTTTGATAATTATATGTGTTGTGTCTGATGCGATATGTTTGATATGTCGTGTTTGGTTTGATATACGAATATGTTGTGTATGATGCGATGTGTGATATTTGTGTGTGCTTATTTAATATATCGTATGTGTTTGATGTGATATGTGTTTGTTGTGATATATGTGTGATGTGATATGTGTTGTGCTTATGTGCGTGGCGATTTGATTTGATGTGTTGGCGTAGTATCCGTTATCGTGCGAGTGCAGGTGTTTATTGTCGTGCAAGTGCGGTGTAGTATCTGTCGTGCAAGTGTAGTGTAATATCTATTGTGCAAGTGTAGTGTAGTATCTGTCGTGCAAGTGTAGTGTAGTATCTGTCGTGCAAGTGTAGTGTAGTATCTGTTATAGGTTCCTAAATTTCTTAAGGGTAGGGATTAGAACTACCCAACTCAAGATGAAATGGGCATCTAATATCGAGTATTGATTTTTTTTATTTGTCTCGGCTATAAAAGCACGATTATTCGAGTGTGCATCATTGCCTGTACCCCGCATGTCCGACTTATGCTCCCACTTTGACATTTTATATGCTTATCAATAATGAAATTTTACAAAAAACTGCAATCAACATGTTTCCAATATGTCCTTTCAGCTAAATAAAGATAGTCATTGAATTTTTCAAAACTTCTTCATACCAACCATGCTTATATCAATTTTCAATTTTTTCGACTATTTCGGTTTCAGCAAAGAAAGCCCAAAAGGAGATATATTCAAGCTTTAGATTGAGCTAAGTTTAAGGCCTCAATAAAGAAAGTTCCAATAAAAGATCTTTAAACAAGAACGAATATAGTAAATCATTCTTTCTTTTAACACAAACCATACTTATATAGTTCCAAAACATATAAGTATATACAAGTGAATCCAGCAATTAAAATAATGAGTTTGATCATGAACTTTAATTTTAATAATGATAAATAAACTTAGTAATTAAATTTGAATCCCCATTGAAAACCAGTTTTTTTTTTTTATAGGTAATTATTAAATAACAAAAATTTACACGCATACCGCTCAATTCTTATGCATTCACATTTCCAATTTCTAATGTATAAAGCCAATTCAAGTAAGTTAAAAAACTTGCTCATGTGTTCAAATCAAAGAAATCTGTTTTAATAAAAAACGAAGCTACCAGGATTCAGCCCCCATAAACTGAGCAAAAGAAGCTCATAAATCTCCAAAAATTTCTGTTTTAGCAGACCAAGAACACAGAAAAATAAAATTAAATTAACTTCTTGTAATGCCGTAATTTCAAATATCAAAATCCAGAGAACCGGGTTTTAACAGGCCAGCCCAACACAAAGTCACAACAGGAAACTATTACAGAAGTGGAACCGAACCCAAAACAGAGTTCAAATTCGAGCAGACAAAATGGCCAATACAAGACCATGATTAATCCTTCATAAAAGCTGAAACCAAAACAAGCACGGGACTAAGAATTGAACCCTCACAAGATCGAAAATCGAGCCAAACATAACTCAAACCCAAACCACCATATGGTTGGAAATCAATCCAGACTCGAAAAAAAAAACGACTCCCCAAGATCCAACCTAAACTAAAACATAATCAAGATATGAGCCCAACACTAAATTGGAGCAACCAAGCATAAAGCTAAAACCAAAAGCGTCAAAAGAGTCAAAACCGAGCCGCATCAAGGTTGAAAATGAACCCGCATTTGAATTAAAACAATCCTCACATAAGGCTAAAAGCAGGAGTGTCAAAAGAACCAAACCCAACTACAAGCAAGGTTGAAGACAAACTCAGCTCCAAATCACAACGACCATAACATGAGGCTAAAGCACGAGAGAGCCAAAGAAGCCAATCCAAACCATAGCTAAGGCGAGAGCAAATCCAGCTTTGAATTAAAACGGGGAATAACAACAAGATTAACGAAAGCCTCAGCCACATAAGGCTAAAATCAATCCAACCTGCAGTTAAATCTAAATCTAACATAAAGTTGAAGCAAGTCTTTCTCAAGAACTCAATAAAGATGAGGCACATATATATATATATATATATATATATATATATATATATATATATATATATATATATAAAACTTAATCACTGCCATGTGCTTACAAGCAAGAATGAGTATTTGATGAACATAAAGTGGGCATAGGAATTTTTCACAAAGCTTTCTCGAAAAACATAGAATCTTTTCAATATCAAAAATAAAATCCTCCCTGGTATGTTCTTTGATCAAGAAGAAATAAGAGGAGCAGGGAATGAGCTCCATATGCATATAAGACTAAATAAATCCTCTCATGCTTCATATCAAGCTAAATTAAAGAAAATTTCAATGCCTATTGTTAACATGCTTGTAAATGAGATAAACTTTTATCTCCAATTCATGCTCTCAACATATCCAACAAAAGAATAGAAGACGTGCACGTGTTTCAAATAAGAGCTTCACATAGGACTATAATATGCCTCTTTTTTTTCTCTTTTTTTTTTTTTTTTTTTTTTTAGAATGAAGTTTAAAGCATTTAAACCCGATCCTTCCATATATTAGCAAGAGAGGCTAGCCTTTCCTCAAGTTTTATTTTCAGCATCTTATACTTGCTCAATAGTTAAACTAAATTTCAAGCTATTACGAGCAAGTTTAACATAAAACGAGCTTCTATCTCTTATCTCATTATCTTCTCAGATTATAAAAAAAATGTAGCCATATGAATTTCATAACCGGGAAACAAGAAAAAAAAACGTCGAGCAATTGTATTAGCTTGAAACCATAAGCAGATCAAAACTCAGCTACCATATAAATATTTTTTTATCCTTATCCCCCTTTTGATTCCAAGACTTTATGTAACTGGGTTTTAAAGAATGAGAACAACATTAATTCATCAATAACCCATCGTGATAACAGAGAAATGTAGGGAACCCTGATTACTTTCTTGCGACCAAAAGAAGAAAGCAAATCTGTGTAATTAAATTAATGAAAAGGATGAGGTCTATCACCTATAAATCCTTGCAGTTGGTCATTCAATCTTATCCGCTAGAAGTATAAGAAAACATTATGAAGCAACTATAAGCTTTATCAATTCATGACTGACGATTGCCCCTTTAACCCTTAATTACTCATCGTAAAACATACTGAAATATGTTACTAAGCGATTGAAGAGAAGAGACGAAGATGAAGAAGAAAGAAGAAGAAGAAGGCTTACTTGTGAAAAAGCCTAAAAGAAAATTCGAGCAGCAAGAACAAAGTATTCCTCAGGTTGCACACGAGAGAAAAAAAACACCCACCTCTAACCTTTCCAGCGAAGAGGTATTTATAGCCGAACAAGGGAGAGACTCACCGGCGGTGAGAAACAAAATGGTGAAGAGAACCCCACCACAAGCAAGAAAATCGGCAAAAATCGGGAAGAAGGAAGGTCACCTGACTCGTTTGAGCGGGAAAAACCGTTACAAGAACTTGACCGGCGGTTATCACCGGCAAGAATGTCGGTTGGGGTCGGAGGGAAAGAGGTGACCGGGAAACCGGCAAGAGAAGCTTCTCGAAATCGGTCGTCACCGAATAGGAGGACGGCGAGGTCCGGTTAGGGCACGGGAAGGAGAACGAAAGCGCGTGCGTGAGAATGGGGAGAGTGAATAGTGACCCCGCCCCGTGAGCCGTAGGATTAGGGTAAGGATAAAGAATATATTATGTATATATTATTATATATATATAAAAAAATATTTATTATTATTATTATTCTATTTAAATTCGTCGATTCACGCGCAATTCGAGTCGACTCGAAACCCTATCAAGTTATATGTCCTTCCCAGCTAAAATCGACGTTCGGACGCGATCGGCGCGATCCGTTTCGTCATCCGGGCCGTTCGGACAAGTTCGCAGATAGTCGTGTCAATTTAAATTAAATTCGTGTCACGTCAGCACAAATGAATTTATTTTGACCGACCGAGCCATCTAACAAGCAAATTGATGACGGTTTTCGCCAAGCGAGAACCATGGTCAAACATATTGCTCGTGGCAAAAAGTCGAAACGTCGCACGCGGTAGGGTCCACCTATGTCTTTCAAATCCCTATAGGAACTCGACAAGAGTTTTAATATGTCGACTTTTAATCGATCCAACTTGGATGTCGAAGATTTAAAGCCGTCCATATGAAGCTTCGAGGAGCGGAAATGGCTCGAATTTCTAAACGTAGTGGGTCCCGTCTGAGTCCTCTAAGAGAGTCCAAAATAGGAAAATCCACAAGGTTAGATCACGAGCTTAGAAGGAGAAAAGAATGACCTCAAAAATGAGGTCAACAGGAGCGTGATACAATTGGAGCACCACTCGTCCTCGGATGCAGCCCTAAAAGGGAAAATGGGGAACAACGAGGGCTGTCCTGACAAAAAACACAACAAAAACTGCTTAAAAATAGTGAAAACAACATATAAATACTAGTAGATAATTAAGGGGGACTCCCCCTCACTTAGGCGACAACCTAGCCCCAAGACAAGGTCCAGACAACCTTGGATTCCTACTTACCAAACCGATCAGCCTAAACTGAACCAGTTAGCCTGAATCGAACCAGTCGGCCTCTTCCTAGGAGGTCAAGCCCCACATCAATCTTCTGAGGTTGGGGGAGCTTCGACCTCACTCGTTGAAGCTTTTGGCTACATGTGATGGTGATAAAATTGTTGTAATCTCTTGGGGATAAATAATCTTTGGTTGCGGCCCTTGTAGCAACTGGATCCCATTATTGGTTGCACTATCCCCCAAAAGCTCGAAGGAGTTCTCTCCACTTGCATGTATACATCCATATCGGTCCAACCTTCTAGGGGTATATTAATGAACTGGATTGGGACTTCGTGCCACGCATATGCTATTGAATCCACCCAAAGTAACCAAGGTTGGCTCAACCTGATCTAAAGTGAGGGTAGCCCGAATCTCCCCCATTTGGTGGTGGCCATGGTGACAAGGTAGCAATTGTGATGACCTGACATGACATGTTCCCTGTCGTGTATGTCCTATGTCTGAAATCGGTGTCTTAGTCCTATCATCCTCTATCATCACCAACATTAATCCCACCTACGCTTCTTAGCTGAAAAGGGCACTTGCAATCTCAAACTAAGCATAAGATATGAGGACGGCACGTTTACCATCTTTAATGAAGGAGTAGGTGTTCCAATACCCTTTTGTTGAGTCTTGCGGTCATACTGTTACAATCTCTCTAGCAAAAGTGGCATAAATCCATGGGCACCACGCTGCACCGCACTTGATCCTGTAGCTGGCTTCCCATTGAAAACTCCACAAGACACCTTCTGTCAATGTTGAACCTATTCTCCTTCTTCAAACACATCAGAGAATACGACTGTGAATGCCTTTGAGTCGCGAGGCTCCATTTTTCCACCATTTGTGTAGATGCCATGTTCTTGCTGCTCCCTCCATCAAAGATAAGACTGCATACATTTTCGTTCACAGTGCAACAGGTGTAAAATATGTTGTGGTGGAGCCACTGCGACTCCCTCCTATCCTCAATCTATAGGACTCGACGAACTATGAGCATCTCACCCTCCTCTGGTGAAAGATGTTATGGAATATTCATGTGGCTCGACCAACTCACAATTCATTTACAACTGGTCAAATTGTACTATGAACTCCACTGATAGGTTTCTCTATTGTAGGTGGCGAAGTCTCAGAAACATATTCTGAAGGTACTGAGGAAGTAGCTATCTTCTCTGTATCTCCTTCCTCATCTTCTCCCAATTGATATTCTTGTCATTGCCCTCTCTCTCTGCCTCTGCAAGTATTCCCACCACAAGAAGTCGCTTCTTTACAACTTGATGGCTGCCAGCTTCATCCTTTCATCATCTGACACTTCATTGTACTCGAATATTCTTTCAAATGACTATAACTATTCGATGAAATCATCTAGATCCGTATCTCTATCGAACTCTGGTAGGCCCACTTTGATTCCAAAATCTCTAAGTCCTCCATATGTTGCTTCCTCTCTCAGCCTTCTCTGATAATGAATTCCAAAACGTTGGGGTCTGGCTTCCTCATCACTAAAATCATCCATATGGAAGGGATTTAGATACCTGTCCCTTCTTCCCTTTCGACCCTCCATATCACGATTGAGAGTAATCTCCCATTGAGTTCCCTCATCAATCTCCGTAAGCCTCTACTGAAGTCAACAAACCTCTCGATGTATCTCTTCTCGGGTTTGGGATTTGTGAGAGTGGAAATGGTAGGAAAGCAAAGAAATTTGGTGGAGATAGTTTGGGTATGACAGATGCTAGGGAACCCATGATAGAACAACGGTAAGGCAAGCACTGATACCAATTAATACCGGAGGTAAACCGAACAACGACAAAAAATATTATTATTGCTAAAAATCAAATAGGTAATTATAAATAATCAATTGAAAAAATGAGAAATAACAACACAGACACATATGCGACAGAGCAGTATCCCAAGAGGGGTGATGTTAGCTCTTATGCAAGTGTAGGGTGCGGGAGACTGGTTGTGGTTGTAGGATAGCAGTAGTTGGGAAGAAGGCTACGGCGGGTTGATATTAGAGGAAGGTTGGTCGAGTTGTGGACAGCACTGGGAGGGAGGATTGCCGATGGATGGATGGCAAACCTGTAGGAGGAAGGGGTTGCGGCTGACGCAACAATTGGATGGAGGGACGGGGTTGCGAGGAGCTGAGAAGGGGCCATATACTGGTGGGAGTTGGGAGGAGGCAGGAGTAGCAGCAGCTGGACAAAGGCTTGTTGTCTTTGGGGAGGGATGGATGCAACGATGATAGCGACATCAGCAACAATAGAGGTAAGGTTGCGGGGATGGGAAAATCAGGGATAATCACCACCTCGGAGTAAGATAGAACTGGAGCACCAACTCGTCCTCGAATACAGTGCTAAGAGAAAAAAAGGGGGACGCTGACGGTGGTCCTAACATAAAACATAGTAAAAACTACCCTAAAACAAAGAGAAAAATATATAAATACTAGTAGATAACTAGGGAAGGCTACCCTCACTTTGGCGGCAACCCTAGCCCTAAGACAAGGGCCAACTAGCCCTGGATTCCTGCTAACTAAACTAGTCAGCATGGACCGAAACGGTCAGCCTCTCCCTGAGAGATTCGAGCCTTGCGTTAGATTGTTTCTTAACTCTCCATATAGTCGGATTTACCCATACATAATTATAATAACAAGGGAATAATCTTTAGTTGATGTGTCTCCAACCTAATCAACATTTATGGAAATTTAGTCTTCATTGTTGAACGACTTTTTATGTAACAAGCTTTCTACTAATGTCATTTTGAAACACCTCAAGAATATAGTTAAGAGTTGTCATATCAATACACTTATTTTGTATGAGTTTATAACACTAACAAAGAATCCAATCAAGAAGAGAAAGAAAGAGATAGATGTGTTTCCCATAAGATGTTGATGTATAACTTTATTAATAGGTGTTTTATTAGTGGTGATCTCAATATTTTTGTTGGGTTCGTAAATGTTTTTGTAGTTTTATATCTAAGCATTTATGTTTCGTGAAGTAGATCAATAATAAACTTCCGATGAATAATAATAATATATCATATTTTACTCATTTCATTTTAAAGCCAAAAAAATTATTTTAGATTTTATAAATATTTTGCCTCAAGATCCCTAACCAAAAATCCTTTTAATTTGATTAGTTTATCCTCAAATTCACCAATAAATATAATATCATCAACATAAAAGTTAGAATCACTATTTTTATTTTGAAGTAAGCACTTGATAAAAAGAATATAATCATTTGACATTGAGCGTACCCATACTTTTTAAAAAATTTAGATAATCTACCAAATTAAGCAAAAAGAATTATTTAAGACCATGTACAGTTTTCTATGTCTAAGTACGTTATTGGTATTTTTCTAATTTTCCAATCTTGGTGGGCCATTTATGTATATTTTCTCCTCAAATTTTGTGCAAGGAAAAACAATCTTTTGAAATCAAAACTCATTCTATTGAGTTCACAGCATGAGATAAACTTTATTAACAGTTGATACAATAAGATTGAGTGAACATGCAACAAGTCGAGCTTCAAATTTTGGATGTTTGGTGGTTGACCGGACTAATTATCCCAAGGCAATATGATGGTGATTAATATCATCCCCAAGAGATCTATTCTTAGCAATTTGTACTTCATTGTTCCTTGAACCAAGTTAATTATTTGGCACGTTTCAGATACATAGATTGCTCTCTTCCAACATTTTTCTCCCCTATTCCAAGTATATATGCATAAGTTGGATATTTGTGGGATTTTGTGGTTCTAGCAAAAGCTTCAACAAGTTGAATGTATTGATGTGATAAGTGAGATTAAAGTTCTACCAAGAATTATGTAGATTGAATAAGGGACAATGAGAAATGTTTATTGCCCGTGTGTTTGATAAGAGAAAATGATGGATGATCAAATAAATTCCAACTTAAAATTATTGTTCTTAAATTTCCTCATGAATTTCAAGTTTGGATGGATAAAGTTGGAGCACATAAAAAGTTAAGTCCATGAAATTAAACTTCTTTTCCCACCACAAAATAATATTTATATATTTTCTTTTATTATTAGGCAGAATCAAATAAATACATCCTTGAGGTTCAATTTATTTTGAGGTTGATTTCTAGCATTGCTTATCAGCTTCTTCATCAATAGGTTCTTCATTGCAGCTAGGGTTGTCAAAAAAGCTCGTTGTTCGCGAACAGTTTGTGTTCGGTTCGCCAAAAAGTTCGTGTTTGATTCGTTCGATAAGCAAAGGAGACGAACACGAACAATTTTTTTAGTTCGGTTTGTTAAACGAACCAAACACGAACAGTGATGTGTTCGTTCGTGTTCGGTTCGTTATTGTTCGAAATATAAAATAATTTTAAATAATTATATATAAAAAATTTATGATACTTTTAAAATAATTATATATTATAAAAATTTATCATATTTTAAATAATTAAACTACATAGATTATAATATATGATAAATTATTAATAACGATAATAATATTATAGTATTAATTATATTAATATAAATATTATAATATTATAATTAATATATTATACTTATATTAAAATAAAACCACTAAATCAAAACCCTAAATGCGCTTATTCGGTTTCTTCATTTGAGGAAGTATGGAGCTACTACGATGTGTACGAAATACCTGATCAATTTACTTCATTTTGAGGAAGTATCTTATCAAAGCTAGGGCTGTCAAAAAAGCTCGTTGTTCGCGAACAGTTCGTGTTCGGCTCGTCAGGGTTCGTGTTCGTTCGATAAGCAAACGAACCAAACACGAACAGTGATGTGTTCGAACATTTCAAACACGAACACTAGCTCTGTTCGTTCGTGTTTGGTTCGTTTACACCCCTAATTGCAGCTATCACCATCCTCTTTCTAGGAAGATCCTTCACATGTTTTTCTCTCCAACTCTTATTGGATATAGTCTAGCATTTGGTATTAGTGAAGGATAAGTAAGAATCAAGAAAAGATTCCAATTTGAAGAACCCATCAGTTCACTAATACCATCCTAAAATGATAATGACAGGAGAGCACAGTAACAAATAAGAGATTTATAACTAAATATGATTTCCTTTGAATGTATTAACAAAATGAGAAATTGTACATAAATATGCTAAGAAAACTATCAAGGAAAAAAAACAATGTTTAATTTTAAAATCCAAAATTAAGGAAAGAAAAATTGGGTTCTTATTTTTTCATAAATTGTTGAATTGTGATAAATAAAAATTTATCCAAAATTATCAAATTGTTATAAATGCATAGCTATCCATAAATAGTTGGATCGTTATGGATGAAAAGATGCTAGCAACAAATTGAGGATTATTTCAACAAGGTTCATGAGGTAATATAATTCTAGTGGGTACAACTTTGTTGTATGAAATAAAAGGATAATACTTTCTCATAGCAATATGAAGTGCTCCATCCAAAAGTCTGACTGAATGCTCATAAAAATGTAAAGAATGTGAGCATGTAAAATGAATAATTTTTAGTAAACTCTCAAAAAAAATAAAAATAAATAAATAAATAATAATAATAATAATAATAATAATAATAATAATTCTAAAAGTTACGTAGGAGAAAAGTAAAATCAAATGAAATATAAGCTATGGATAGTTGTAGAGATTGTGCCGACATTGAAGACGTTTTATTTCCAACTCAAGGCTTCTAATAGTCACAAGTTCATGATAGAAAACTTGATTAAGGAAGGTCATAAGATTGTTGTAACTATAACTTCCATTTTCATAACTATTGCTTATGTACTTTTAGATCAACTGCCACTTTTTTGTTCAAAGTAGATGGACGGTGTAATAGTAGATACTATCAAGATCTCGTGATTTCATTATAGAAGATCTATTAATGAATCAGTTCAAATAGTTAAAAAACCTTTGTATTTTTTTAAAGTCTTTGACCTATGGAGCCTTGTTGGGATCAGAAGTTCCCTTATACACAACAACCCTATATACTTGCACCAAAAAAATTGCTAAGGAGCTAAATTTTATGGCAGACATGTGCTAACAAAAGATTTTTGACCCTAACAAATAGAACGTGAGACTTAAAGAGTTGAAGATTTTGGTCATTGTGAATTGCATGGCTTCTTGGAATCTTGCATGATTATGTAGTTCAACATGTATTATAATCACTGCACAATTAAGAGGCATATACTCGATCCGACATGGTCCAAAGGCTATGAGCAAGGGTGAGTGAGTAGTATTTTGATGGTTCATTAGGTCATCATAGCCATGCTTCATCTTAGTGAAATTAGCAAACCCCAAGTGAAAAGAGTGGAGGGGTGAAAGCTTATAGCACAAAGCAATGGATTTTAACTTCTTTTATATCAATAAATTTTGAAAAGTTTTGCATATCTTTGTGTCCTGGAGACAAGTGTATGCCTTATAGATAGTCAAGAGAAGAATTAAGGATCACTTGTGATTGGTCTGAGGCAAGATGCCATTCTTAGTCTAACCTTCTTAAAATGTGTTCATACCATTGTTACTATGGATAGATGCATTGAAATGTAAACAACCTTATTAATGAAGCTACAGTTTAAATCTCAATGCCTTACAGATAAAAGACTATAATAATAATTCCTCAAATTGGAGCATATATCAATAAGTTTCAACTTAAAACAAAGATTGTAAAAAAATAGGAGGTATCATATCCATGGTCAAGATAGAAGGCCATTAATCTTCATTAGAGACATGTACTGATGATTTTTCTTTATTGATTGGATGACATGTCTTTTGTAGGGACAATCCACTTCAATATATTTAATTCTTTCTTGACGGACATGATTTTTAGTAGTCTATATAGATAGCTGATTACAATGGTTAAGAATCATAAATTGAGTCACAAGTCAAATTCTTCTAGAATAGTTTTAATTCACATCATGCACAAACAAAAGAAGCCAAGGCATTGTATTTAAGTCCAATGATAGATTTATCTATAATAGCCTCCTCCAATATACAAGATTTTAAAACACAAGGCTTAATATCTGAAAGTAGACTTCCGGTCCACTATAGATTGATCATAATCAACACCAACATAAGCTCAACTTTTTAAATGATTACGTTTCTGATAAAATAGGCCATTTTAATATAGATTTCTTGATGCATCTAAATAATTTTACGACATTATCCCAATGTTTCTTTCGTGTTTTTCATCTGCTAACAAATCAGACTAATAACTTGGGATATTAAGTTGAGTGATAGTAGAATAAGTAAGCTTGCCAATAAGATGTTAATAACAAGAAACATTTTCAAAACTAACTTAAGATATCAGTTAAGTGATAGTAGAATAAGTAAGCTTGCTAATAAGATGTTAATAGGAAGGAGCATTTTCGAAACTTAAATCACTCCATAATCATTCCAAAACATTCGTGGACAAAATAAATAAACATGAGCCCAACAAGTAAAATACTTTGAGGTCTATAGAATACTTTCTATGGGGGAAACACCTTTCTTTTTGTATGCACATTCAATGGCAATGGCAAGGAAATAGTTTGAATATAAACTGAAGCGACAAATATCTTCTGAAAAAAATGTTTGATTTCATCAATGCTGAAAGCATCAATCACAATGAGAAAAACAAGATCAATAAATACATCGAGAATCATTATATCAAACTAAGAAAAAATCATTAAACAAAGTTGCAGAGTTTATGTAACCAAATGATGCCTTTGTTTCAACCTATACAGAGCTCTTTAGAGCTAACAGACTTTAGTCCCCGCATTAAAAATATAATATGATGATTTTCCATATAAACATCTTCAAGGACATCCCCATAGAGAAAACTATTGTTGACTTCAATTTGAAGTAAGATCCACACTTTGATTAATGGTGCCAAAGAGAAGAATGTGAACGAAATCAAGTTGAATGATAAAGGAGAAAGCTTCAAAACAGTCGACATCATTGTTCCAAGTATAACCTTGAACCACCAATCAAAGTTTGTAGCGGTGAATAAATTCATTTGGATGGAAGTAAATAGTAAACAAATAGCAATATGAAATAGGTTTAACCCCTAAAAGAAGTGTAGGTGTAACCAAAATGCCAAATCCCATGTACACAATCAAAATGAGCACCTAATTCAATATCCAATAGATGCCTTTAATTAGGGTAGAAAAGAGTTTTCTAATAATCCATGAATAAACACAACAAAAATAGATAAGACAAACCGATAAAAGAGATATGATAAAAGATCAAAGGATATAAAAGAGTATAATGGGTGGTTAGTGCAATGTTGTACATATTTTTGTAAAATAATCAAGAACTGGAACCTAAGAGCCCAAATGCAGATGGATACCCAATTGAGGTATATGAAATAAAAAGAAAAACTTTGTTAGTGGTAACAAAGTCGAGTTGTATAAGAAAATGAGAAAGGACCACACACCAAAGAATTAAGTGGAAGTGAAACATCATCAAAAGAGGAGTCGTTAAAGCATAAACTATGATGCCATATGAAGGGAGATATCTACAACAACAATAACAACAAGCCATTATCCCACAAAGTGGGGAGACAAGGCAAAGACAAAATTAGTATGTAAATGAATTGTAACACTGTTAAATTTTTAGTGTTTGAGATAAGCATCAACTAGGTGTGGAAATATATAAGTAAATGTGGTGGGATTAAATTTTTCCCATCCTCTCGCGCATCACCACCACCTATAAGCTAGGGCTCTCTAACTTGAGAACATATCTCTGGTGAAACTAGTTTATATATAATATATCGAAACCTTGAGACTCTCGCTTGAAGGATACATACATATGCAACATGATAGCACAAATTTCCTGAAATTCTTTATCTGCTATATTTTGGTTGTGTATATATGTTAGAGGCTAGCATATACATGTTGAAGCTTTATAGTTCAACACATTTACGATATTTTTATTGGAATGGAATACCTCCTGTTTCTTTTTAAAGTCAATGTTGTGCTTTACCATCACCTCGACTAAATTGTATCCATTCTTATTTTCACAAAATAATGATGAAAAAACTCTACAGAAGTTCAAAAAAGATGAATTTTAAATTATTACATTTTAGATTTTTTTTTTTCAAATAATGGATACTGCCAAAACTTTTGGAAGTGGTTTCTTATAGCACCCCATGAAGTGGACATTAGGAACTCTACATCTAAAGGGATCTCCCTTCCACGCCCATAAAGGAGAGTACAACTGATGCACAGAGAACCTAGGTTAGTGAGGGCCTTCCACCTACACCAAAATAAATATAAGTGCTGAGTGAAGCACCTGGGGAAAGAATGCCTTTCCATCTAGGGCCAAAAAGGAAATATGGACGGCATCATTAAATAGGCTCTACAGGCGATCAAAGAAAACACTTGCAAGCTAATAATCAACAGAAATAAAAATTGATGAATTGAAAAGATAATAATAATAAATAAATAATATCAATGGAGCTTAATCTTCAAACCTACACGTAAAGGTCTTCAGCTGTTATCGGCTTCACACGCATGCTCTCCTCTCTTCTTTAAAATCCTGAGTAAGAGGTTTCCTCTTTAGGATTTTACATAATGCTGGGCTAAAACATAAATGGGGAGGACTATAGTGGCTGTTACACGCATTAAGGAAACGAGATATGGTGGGATTCATAATTTTAAGTTTCTAATAAAAAATTAGAGCAAACCAGAATTCACTGAGCAAATATGCATTGGAAGAAGCATTGACCTGAATGGTGACCTGAGGATCCACAGATTTTCCCAAGATGTCAACATTGACCCCATCACAAAACTGTAAACTGAGTGAATTGAACCAGTGTTGCCGCTTGCTTGATGTTACAATTATGTTGGTAGCACCAACAGGTAAAAATAGACATTATATTTGTCAGGATGACTTAAAATGGTGTATGGCATATTAATTTTTCCAGATGATTTCTATGCATTCTTTTTATGTACCATGGACTGTTTTTTGCAAATATTTACACAATGCACGGAAACTAAGCTTTATGAAGATAGCATTTTATGAATTTATATATGCATCTCATCAGAGGATACATAGAAGAAATCATCTTTGCATTCGACAGTACAAAAGATGTCACTTGCTATTAGCAAGGAGAAGAAAAATAAACATTTTATGGAGAAAATAAAAGTCTCTCAGAAAGCTAAGCATATCTAAAAAATCATATATATCTAAGCTATAAATCATAAGACAGGCGGCATTTAAAAAAGTCACAAAACATGCACCATTACCTTCCATTAATGCATCACACACTTCTTCTACTTTTACATTCCAGGCCCTAAGAGAAATTGCCAAATTCTGGGATTTCTTCGGATCTAGAATTTGAATGCGGCGGGCAGAAGGATCACTTGTCAAATCCTTTTTGGCATCATTCCAGCTTTTATCAGCAGCATTGTATCCAAACAATGATTCAATCATCTCCTCATTAAAACTGAAAAATATAAATTTAAAAAAAAATCAAGCTCAAGATATTACAAGCTCCATTAAAAAAAAAGAGTTCTAGCGATAAAAAGTTTAAAAATAAATTGTGTCGCCCATTCAGAGACTTACTGAAATGAACCCGACTTAATCTTATGCCAGACCATTGATTGATCAGGATTTGTCATTACTTTATCCCAGAAAAATGGTTTCAGCTTAGTCTTGGAACCATCACTATCAAAAGGATTTGCCGAAATACGTGATGTGGAGAGGGGAATTGTGGATGAACTTGAGCTTGCTTGTGGCGGGCGAGGAGGACCAACTTTTGGCAGTGGCGGACCACCTTTTGGGGGTGGAGTGAATTTTGGTAATGGAGGCCCACCTTTCGGAGGAGGAGGTCCGCCTACTGGTGGTGCAGGTGGCGGCTTTGGGTCTGTAAACGAAGGAGGGGAAGCAGGAGGAATAGAAGAAACTATTGAAGCAGGAGGAATAGAAGAAACTATTGAAGCAGGAGGACCCTTCATGGTTGGCGGAGGTGGAGGAGCTGGTTCAGTAGCATGACTGGGTGCCTTAGTGGGCTCAACTGTACTGGAAACTATGGAATGTGCTGCATCTAACTGAGAATTACTTAGGCTATCTAAAGGTAAAGCCTGAACATTTCTGTTTGGATCAGCCTTTAAAGGCAAGGAACCACTCTTATCATTGTGGAATGAATTAGCTTGACCATAAGTCATGTGTGAGGAAACTGGAAAGGAAAAAAAAAAAGTGAATAATTAGCACCATGACATAAAAATTCAGTATCAGCAAATGAAGCATTTCCATACCAGAAATATCACTTAAGGATAAAAGCGGCCTTTCATCCCTTTGCCCATTATCAAATTGATATTTGTTTATGAGATATCTATAGAAGCAGCAAAAGCAGAGTGCAGCAAGAGTTAGAGTGACTGCCGCAGTTACAACCACAGCAATAATGATTGCTTTTGTGTTGCTGTTTTTTTGTTCTGATGGTGCAACGACATGATTAGGACTTTGTTTATTAACTTCTGGAGCAAGATAACCACCAGGTAACGGAGCTGGTGATAAATTCTCAGGATCATTTTCTGGTGCAGGAGCTTCACTAGAAGGGCCAAGGGCGACCAAGGTTGTTTCTGAAACTAGGCTACGACGAAGTGGTGCCAAAACCGCAGCAGGAAATAGAGAGGAAAACAAGTTGTTGTTAACTGATTCACCTGTAAGATGCTTTATTGGAAGAGTACTTTGATCAAGTAATCTGGATGGATGCCTGGAATATCTATTTATTGGAAAAAGCAGTATTTGGTCCATCAAACAATCAATGAGAGAGTATCTTATGTCACTAGGAAGGTTATTAATGGCATTCTGTAAATCTTCCCTTAGAAACGGCAATTTCTTGAGATAAAATTTAGTAGAATCGCCAACATTTTTGTTTGGTATATATTCATTCACAATTCCCATAACAGAATTTGTTCCAAACAAATCCAGCTTGCAATTTGACCATATTTGCTCCATCTGCATCCAAATGTTTCTTGACAGGTCAAATCATATAACAGGGAGAAGCTTGTAAATAATTAATTGGCAGAACTGAAAGAAAGTTTTAGGACAGCTGTTTATAACATAGACTTCAAGAAAATCACACATAGCCGACATATCAACCTTGAACTGTATAATTTAAAAACTAATGTACAGTTAGAGTGAGTTCTTAGAAGCCTTACAGAGAATATAAAGAGAAAAACTACGAATATACATATGCTACAAAATCTACTTTTCAGGAGCTTAATGATTCAAAAAGTGAAGTGCCAGAATGGTCACCTGACTATTTTCAGGAGACTGCTTTAGTCTCAAACTCTATCAAACAACAACAATAATAACAACAAGTTTTTATTCCATTAAGTGGGGTAAGAAACGGATTCAAATCTCTATTCACCCACACGTGAAAATCAGAGAAGACAATATCCAGCGTGACCGCCGAGCTACGCATTCATTACGCAACAACTATATAAATGTGTTAAATTAATTTCTGTGAGGAGAGTTTGTGGACTAAATTAACACTTGTATAAACTGAGACTAAATGGCCTCATGCAAAGAGTCAGAGAATCATTTTGACACTTCTCTCATGATTCTAATGTCACAAGGACTTTCAAGTATTAACATCATTCTTTTGTAAGAAATTGAATCACTAAATAAATCCAGTAACATCTCTATGGATATCAAAAAGAACATAAGCCAATCCATCTGCTAAAACGTAGAGGATATTTCAGAGGAGCAAAAACATCTCCACAAACAAGAATGGGACGCTGCATAAGCTATACACAGTCATATTCTACAACCCACAACAAATTCATTGGCAATTATGGAATTTTTATAGGCAAATAAATTCTCTAGACTATTGTAAAACAGAATAACTCTAGCTAGCAGAAATTTACCGGCAAACTGAATATAACTAGCAGAAATATGATTATTGAGAAATAAGATAGTACAATTTTCCTCGCTTTTCTTTCTAGCGTCGGAGCCAAGTTACAAACCCTAACTCTCCTTAGTCATCGGGTTGTCTACCTGCAGACACACCTCTCCTTCCCTATCAAGAGGTCTTTCACTGCGATTCACAGAAGGGCATGTGCCTTCTCTCCACTGGATCGCTTCATAGCAAGTACAGGCACAGTTCCATCTCTCCGTTGGATCGCTTCGTAGCAGGAGCAAGCATGATTCCTTCACTCTGCATGATCTCTTCACAGTAGGCACAATTCCTTCCCATCAGATGGATTTTCTCTCTCTAGCAGAAATCCTTAAGTGATCCTGATGTTTGCTCCTAAACCTACAAAGAGAACTCCAACAGCCACAGGAACTCATTCCAATCATCGGAACTTCTCCCAATAGCCGTTGGAATCCCTCCAACATACCTTTAGACCCCCGAGCCTGAAGTCGGAATCCCTACAGTAGGCCCTCCTTTGTTGGATTCCTCCTGCAAGCCCTAGTGACATCCTTGCCATCAGATCTACCCTGTAGGCCGATTCCTTCATGTTAAAGGTACTTCTCCATCAAATTCTCCTCACAGGCCCTCCATTGTTGAACTTGTTGTCGCTGGACCTTTCTTCCAGCAACAGCAGTCGTTCCAACAGCAACTGCCGTCGGATCTCTCAGTAGCCGCCAAACCTGTATCCTGGCACAACAGCAGCAATAGACAAGTCGTACCTTGCCTGCCACGGCAGCTGCGACCAACTTCCTCCATGTAACAAGCTGCAGCCCTAAATACATAGGGTTTATAACTACACAGTATGAAGATACTGATTGCCACTCCGGAGGTTAATCGTCCCTTGTGTGAAGATTTCAGGAAACTTGGTTACACAAAGGATATGTGTTGGAAACTATATGGAAAACCTGCATAATAGAAACTTCAACAAGAGAGAAAAAAAACCAAGATAACAATGCCTATGCTGCTACTCTTCTGAAGGGTTGGCAGACCCTAGCCCTTTCACCAATAAACAAATGGAGATGTTTATGCAACTTCCTTTCGAGCACAAGTGAGTGGCTTATCATTTGATTATACATCAAGATATCATCATGTCCTCCCCCTATCTCCCTGACAATGAAAGATTTCAACATTGTATAATAGATTCAGATGCTTCTAATCACATGACTAAAGATATTGATGCTCTCACCAACTACCAAGAGTTAACCGACTCCAAATTTGTCAAACTTGCCAATGGATCTCACTCCATGATTATTGAGAAAGAAAAAGTGAAAGTCTCTAGAGATATTTAGCTCTCCATTGTGCTATATGTTTCTCAATTAGATTGCAACTTACTTTCAATTAACAAGCTTACTCGAGACTTGAACTGTGTTATTAAATTTCATTATAATACTTGTGAATTTCAGGTGGTGGATTCCAGAAAGGTGTTCAACAGCGTTGAATTGCATCAAGGTCTATACATGCTCAAGAAAAACTATTCTCTTAACACACAAATTTCTTCTTCACTATCCTCTTCCCATATTCACAAGTTCGTTATGTCTAATTTTGTTAAAATCAAGTTCTATTATGACATCCTCGTCCAAATCATCCCAAATTTCATAATGTTGCAAAGTTGTACCATCATCTCTTTATTAATAAAAAATCAAAATTTTATCAGTGTGAATTCTACTAATTGGTTAAACATACTAATCATGTTTATCATCTGTCCCAGCACAAATCCTCACATTATGTATCATTTACAGTGACATTTCGGGACCATTAAAATTAAAAATCATCAATGAAGCCAGATGATTTCTCATTTATAGATGACCACATTAGAACCAGCTAGGTATTCCTCATAAAGAAAAAAACTGAAACTGGATAAATCTTTCAGTCGTTCCATAACATGATTTTCACTGAATTCCAATGCAAAATTTAGATCCTCAAAACTGAGAATGCAAATGAATACTTCAAAATTCTATCATTTGACCCTACCTTGCAAAGAACAATATCATACATATGAGTTTGTGAGTTGAAATCCATAACAAAATATAGGGGTAGAGTTCAAAAATACTAATAAAAAATTTTATATTGAAATCCATAACAATATCAACCATGCTTTAACTTTACTAACCTACTACCCCAAATTTGCTTTTAAGGGGGGAGAGTTCGAGTGAATATTAGACTTAGGACATTACTCTAAATACTCATACTGATCTAGAGCCATCACAATCTATTCACCTTCCTTCTGACCACCCTTTCTCCTAAGTTCCACCAGCTTAAAACATCCAACCTAAGATTGACCCAAAATTCATCAAATATCTTTTATTGGGAATGCTTCTAACCAAAAGGGGTACAAGTGTTAATTTCTCATTACAAAAAAAAAAAAAAACAATATAACTCATTGGATATTAACTTCTTTGAAAACCAACCCTACCATCTTAAATATGATATTCAGAGAGAGTGTCTAGGTGAATATCAAACTAGAGATACTATTCTGGATACTCACACTGATCTAGGGCTATCACAACCTATTCTCCTTCTAACTATCATCTCTCCCAAGTTTCATCAGTAGAGAACAACCAACCTGAGATTGACGCAAAGAATTTCATGTGTATCCTAGGAGAAAGAAAGCCATTGAGCAGAATAAAGACAAAATGCAACCACAAGACTATCCACAACAAAACCTAAATTCATAAATCTCTGAAGTTCCAAGGGAGATGGAATTCAGTGGATAAGATAGATAAAGTTGCACAAATTATCCTATTATAGATTATGTTACCTATAAAAAATTATCAACTTATAAAATTTTTATATATAACCTTGATAGTGTATAGATACTCAATTCTATTCATGAAATACTTCAAAGTTTATAATGAAAAAAGAAATATGAAGAGGAGATCCAAACACTTGATCTAAATGATAACATTAATCTTCACAAACTTTCTTCAGATAAAAGACTCATTGGGTGCAAATGGGTCTTCAATGTCAAGTACAAAACATATGGGAACGTTAAGAGGTTCAAAGCTAAGTTGATAGCCAAATATTTCATTCATCCATATGGAATAAACTATCAAGAGACATTTGATCCAGTGGCCAACTCAAACAGTGTAAGAGTTCTTTTCTTGGCAGTGAACAAAGAAAGTGAACTGCATCAACTTGATATCAAGAACACATTTCTGAATGGAAACCTTGAGGAAGACTTGTATATGAAAATCCTAACAAGACTGGAAAATGACTCAAATAAACATCTGGGTTGCAAACTAAGAAAGACATTTTATAGCCTCAAATAATCTCCAAGAGTTTGGATTGACAAGTTTGCCAAGGCTATGAAATCTAATTGATAAATTTAATGCTAAGCGGATATACACTATTCATAAAGTAAACACATAGAGATAAGAAGATTATATTCATTGTCTATGTAGATAATATGATTCTGACATGTGATAATGAAAAAGAGATTGGGAAAATCAAGAAGGTCCTTGCCACTGAATTTAAAATTAAGAATCTCGGAAAAATGAGATACTTTACGGGCATGAAAGTGGCCAGTACAAGATGGATATTTTGATATACAACAACAAAAACAACAAAGCCTTAATTCCACTAAGTGGGGTCGGCTAAATGAATCCTTTTTCTCCATTGCGTCCTATTTAGTGTCATATTTTCATTTAATTCTAATAAATTAAGATCATTTTTATACAATAAGCCCAAGCCTTCCTAGGTCTACCTCAGCCTTTCTTAACATATGTCAAATATAAAACATCCACTCTCCTAATCTAATCATTAGATGGTCGACGTTTAATGTGACCAAACCATATAAGGTGACTCTCTAATTTTGCCTGTCACTGGAGCTACACCAACCCTATCACGAGTATATTCAGTTCGCATTTTTTCTCTAAGTGTAAAGCCACTCATCCACCTAATCATTCTCATCTCGACAACACTTAACTTAGTATTATGCTTCCCTTTTAAATGCCAATATTCAGCACCATAGAGCATTGTAGGTCTCACAACCACCTTATAAAATTTTCCTTTCAGTCTAAGCAGTACTTTTCTATCACGCAATAGTCCCTAAGCATTCCTCCACTTCAACCACCAACTTGAATTCTACTATTAAGATCCTCATATATATCACCATCGCTTTGAACAATAGACCCAAGATATCTAAATCGTTCATACCTTTTAATAATTTGATCACCCAACGTTACACTTCTGTCACTAGAGTTACTATTACTAAAATTACGTTCCATGTATTCAGTTTTAGTTCTACTCAAACGAAGGCCTTTAGACTCCAATGTAGACCTCAATAATTCAAGTTTTTCCTGAGCTTTTTCTCTCATCCTATCCACGAGAAGGATATCATCAGCAAAAAACATACATCAAGATACAACCTCTTGTAAATGTCCAGTAAGATCATTCATAACTAAAGCAAAAAGATATGGGCTTAAAGCCAATCCCTAAAAAAATACATTCTATACCTACTAAAAGAGAAATAATGTTGGGATGCAAACTTGTTGAGACTCCTATGAATTTCAACAAAAAGTTCTATTTAAAGGAGAAAAGACACCAATGGAAAAAAATAGATATCAGAAATTGGTGAGTAAGCATATCTACATGTGACACATTAGACCCGATATAGCTTTTTTTGTCAACATTATAAGCCAACATATGAAAATTCCAATAAAAAACATTTTGAGATGGCTTACAGAATATTTAGATTTCTTAAGAAGACCCCTAACAAAGGGTTACTGTTTTAAAAATCAAAGAACATAAAAGTCAAGGTTAACACTAATGCTAGTTGGGAAGGAGAGCTTACGGATAGAAGGTCCACATCTGGGTATTATTTCTATGTATGGGAAAATCTTGTCACCTGGAGGAACAAGAAGTAAATAGTGATCTCTAGAAATAGTGCATAATCTGAGTATCGGGTACATGCTTTAAAAACTTATGAAGAAATGTAGATCCAAAGGTTACTACGTGAGTTGAGATTCTCCACAGTCAATCTCATAAATATTTTATGTGATAACCACACCGCCATTAGTATTACACAGAGCCATATGCATCATGACAGGTCCAAACAAATTGAGATTGATAGACATTTATCTATGAAAAGATCAATGGAGGCATTATTCACTTAATTTGCATTCTGATTCACCTTCGAGTCATGAATGTTTTCATTAAATCTCTCCGTCCAGGAAGCTTCACTAATTTGCATGCCAAGCTAAGCTTTTACAATCTTTATAACTCAAATTGAGGGAGAGTGTTGAATTCTATGTTTCCTATTTTAATATTATTCTTTTTTTGTTATGTCATCTTTCTTTCTTTCTTGAATTAGTTTATCTTTTCTAAATTGCAATAATTATAATTAAGTTTGTCTCAGCCGTTCCTTATTATATAAGCAATAGAGTTGTAATTTGATTATTGAGAAATAAGAGAATAAGATTTTCTCCACCTTTACTCAAAATTAAATGAGAAGTATGATACTCAATGGGACACTATGGAGAAAAAGGAAGTGGAATAAAGGCTTGTTGTTATTGTATCTTTTTGTGATTTTCCAAAATGAAAAGCTGAATATTTGTAAGATCAGATTTGCATCAGTCAAATCTCAATATTTCTTTCTGATCCTTTCAATGAGCACTACAATGTAAAGATGCATACAATTCATCAATTCGTTTATAAAATTCTTGGTTCTCTTTCTTTCCCGCGTCCATTTAAGTGAGCAATGAGCAACAAAATAAAATAAAAAATAAAAAATCAAATGTACTGTTTAAGAAATTAAAATGGAAATAATCACACTTTCTCAATCAATCTTTCAACATTCCCTCCATGTCCTAAAGCAATCTTTACTGTGACTCATGTGCCCAGCATTCCTTCCCAGCCAACTCATGAGTTCGCTCACTATTTCAGATTTTTATTGCTGAAACAGCAGATGAGTGTTGGTCCAAAGCAACAATTAAATCTAGTTACCCGAAAAAATATGATAGTTATAGAAGAACCCCCATGGATAGAAATATTAGCAACCACATTAATAGAAATAAGGCCTGCAAGATGGTATATGCGCCCTCAAAATTCTCCTTAGCATGAAAAATTTTGCTACAATTAATGGTAAAAATGACATTCTTATTATAAATGTGGACATAATTGTTGGATTTTCTACAATCATCCACTAGTCATCACATGATAGTTCCATCACTTCACAAAATCCCTTTAATGTATCCACCTTCAGCAATGGATATGATTTTATCACAAATTTCGAAATACGTAGACGATTCATTGGACTTAAAGTAACGGATCAGTTATTGACAAGAAATCAAATTTTCAAGCAAATCAATAAAAATAAGTACATAGAAGCCTATTACCATGTCTTCATCAGCATCCGACAAAGGCACCAGATCCAAATCCCGAGATCTTACAAATAATCCAAGGTTATCTCCCGCTCCCCTCGGCAAGGAATAAACAAACAAAACCGCATAAAAGGCTAAAACAATGATACATCGCGTGCTCATCATTCATCGCCTCTGCTTACCGTCCATATACCTCAACAGTCTAACTACTATTTCAAATCTCTATACTCTGAAGCAAGACTGATTGCAAGCAGAAAAGGTGTCCCGCTAAAACGGGAAATGAGGATTGAGAGGATGATCCGAATCTCAGATTTGAGTTCGCCGAGAGCCGGAAGCAGAGCTCCGGCGGAATCAAGAGACGGTAAAATCAATGGAATCGCAAGCTAGGGTTTGTTCCGTGGAGGCGGCGTCAAATTTTAACTTGAAGCCGCCGATTGCAGGGGCGTTACGGCGGAAGGTAAGCCTCCTCCCCGCGTTCAAAGCCGTGTGAGAACCGATCCATGTCGGTCGAGACTGTCCCAATCAATGTAATTCTTGCCCCCTTGCTCGGTTTTTGACTTTTAAAATTAATTTATATATATATATATATATTAAAAAAATTTTACATATATGACACCAGTTCTTATGTAATTATCAATTTAACACGGCCTATATTTATAGTATTTTAGCGTCATTATATGGAGATATGAAGTTTAATATTTAATCTTTATTATTCACAGTTCTTAGAAATTTATATAATTAATATTAAAATATATAAATTTTAAATATTTTTATATCATAAAAATATCATTTTTATTATTTTTTTAAAAGTGAAATGAAATACACATTTTTATGTATAAATAAAATGACATGGATATAAATATTTAAATATTTAAATACATAGAAATTATTGCATATATGTAAATCTTCCTTTATTATTATATAACATATAAAATATTTTTAATGTTAATGTTTTTAAATAAAATATTTTTCCATGCATATTAACATATTCTATTAATAAAAATAAAATTTAAGTGTTCGATATGTGAGAAAATAAGAATTATGTCGTATATATGAATAAATAATAAGCTCATTTCGTATTAAAATGGAAATAAAAAATATTAATAGTTATAACCGAATACTTACAATCAGGGCTATCAAAACAACTCAAATAACACATCTTTAATTGGTTAAGTAACTCATATTTGATTCGACCTGCACATTGCACACGGACATTTTTTTTTTTTTTTTGCTCGATATATGAAAGAGTCAAACACAAACAAAAATTTATATTTTCATTTAAATATATTATATATATATATATATATATATATATATATAGATAATTGATGAGCATTATTTTTAAATAGTTTAATTAGCTACAAAGATTTATAATTAATTTAAATTATTAATTTTAAAAAAAGAATAAAATAATATTAAATTTTGATTACCCCATGTTTTAAAATTCAGCACCAACCATTCATTAAGCTTCGTATTAAATTATATTACCGCTTACCAACCTTAAGCCTATCCCTTCAATTAAATAATTAAAAATATTTTAAGATGTACAAGCTCGCTCGTGTTCGACTCATTAAGAAATATTAATGTTCGTATTCGATTCATTTATATTTCAAACATAAAAAGTGTGTTCATGTTTGGCGTGATGAGTAGTATTTAGAGCCAAAACAAGCTGAACACAAACAAATAAATCTTTATTCGTGTTCAGTTTGTTTATATATCGAGTACAAAAAATTGTTTTAGTTTGGCAAGTTAACTTAGCGAACGAATCAAACACGAACTTTTTAATGAGCTGAACATAAACTATTCGTCAACAACAACCTGTTTTGACAGCCCTAATGAAAAAAAAACGATCTTTTTGCATGAAGCCGAGGGATTTCATGTCCCTAATGTCCGATAAACTGATCATGTGATTGATAATGTGGTTCTCATTATATAATTAGATATACGGTGTGATGCGATCTACACTGTTGTTCACATCTTTGATGGAACCTAACATTTTCCCACCTAACAACCAACTATAAGGCTACAGCGTGGATATCAATCATATGGAAGGATTCGAGAAATGGCGATGGACAGGAGAGTGAGTATGTTAGCTATTGACTGCTGGCCGTCCAATCAATTTTGGACGGTTGAGATTTCATTCAGTGAAAATCAAAATTGAGTCTTTTACATACATACCATCCAATTCTTATGTTTACATAAATAACATCTAAATTTTAATTTTTTATATTTATACCACCTAAATTTGTCATATCACATCAATAATACTATTATTTTAACTTTAAAAAAAATTAAATACATATTTTAACGCATAATAAGGTGTCATATATATTTATGTGACCAAATAGCTCATTTTGAGCGGTCTTGTTCCGATTTTGATCTAAATCGAGCTGTTTTTGAGCTGGAACGGACCCAAATAACTCAAATTTGATTTGAGTCATCTCATTTACATTTCGACCCGAGCTGATTTTGAGCGAGATTGAGCTCGATACAATTTCGAGCCAAGCTGGCTTTAAAATCGAACATAATGCGGCAAAGGAAGATTTTGATTCAAACTCAATTCATTTGAGCCAATTTAGATCTGGCCCTATTTCAGCTCTAAATCAGCTCAAGAATTATTTTTGCATGGGGCATTTGTTCACATATCGCACAATTCCTATATATTGCATATCTAACAGCTAAATTTTATTTCTTTTTATATTTATATCCCCTCAAAAGTACCACCATTTGAACTACATCTTTCATGCATAGGTATGCTCAATCAACAGTTGCTCTTCGAATGTTTCGGCGATGCTATCGACTCTGCAAAGGCATAGCCCCTACCTAAAAATACAATACCGTATACTGCCCTTTGCTAGTTGCCGTTGGGGATTTTGAGGATTGATGTAGCACATCATCAAAATGAAGTCAAAGGTCCACAAGAGCTCAAGAAAGTGCTCAATTAAGAGCTCATTCAAAGCCCATCACGAGTCATATCAAGATGTAACGATTTGTATTTTATTACTTACATTTAAATTTCAGTGTGCATTGTTCTTTGGTGAGATTAGGTATCTATCTTTACTTTTCTTTTATGTTATTCATTAATCATCCAAAACACTTCCTACTTAAAATCTTCACCACTATTTATCCACATTCTAAGCTTCTTATAACATCAAGAAACCAACAACCAACACCTCCTAACCATTCCAAACCCCGCTTCATAGCTCTTGGCCAAGCAAGAGCATATTAAGACCTAGTCTTGCTCCCTAACTTTAGACACCATTGTAAACCCATCCAAACCCATCAATCTACTCTAGATCGTAAGTATGCATCCTACGCTAACCACCAATAATCATTTCTAACCATTCATCCATTACTAAGCCACTTTTCCAAAGTGATATTTCAAATCAGTCCAAACTGTTCTAATCCAAATTAGTCTTGATATATTAGCCATTGTTCCCTCCTAAATCTTTTAATTTTCCACCAAAACCTCCACATCACATCTTTAACCTAAAACAAATATCAATAATAAATTTTAGTACTTTATCTCATCAAAGTAACACCCAACTCCATCAGTAATGAAGCATTTTGTAGAGTAACAATGCATATTATAGTGTAGCAAAGTACCCTGAGCATCACACAATGATGTACCTGAATACAACGTAATGACACACACTGAATACGGTGTAACGACATACCCTGAATACAATGTAGTAACGCACTCAGAATATGATATAACGAAGCTCCTTAAATATGGAATAACGACAGCTCCTAAATATGGGGTAAATAGTAAGGGTGTAAACGAACCGAACACGAACGAACAGAGCTAGTGTTCGTGTTTGAAATGATCGAACACATCACTGTCCGTGTTTGGTTCTTTTAACAAACCAAACAAAAAAAATTGTTCGTGTTCGTCTCATTTGTTTATCGAATGAATCGAACACGAACTTACTGACAAGCCGAACACGAACTGTTCGCGAACAACGAGTTTTTTTGACAGCTCTAGCTTTGATAGCATACTCCCTCAAATTGAAGCAAATTGATCGAATGATTCGTGCACATTAGGTGATCCATACTTACTCAAAATGAAGCAAACCGAATAAGGCGTTTAGGGTTTTGTTTAGGGTTTTATTTTAATATATAGTATAGTATAGTAATTATAATATTACAATATTTATATTAATATAATTAATACTATAATATTATTATTGTTATTAATAATTTATCATATATTATAATTTATAGAAGTTTATTTATTTAAATATGATAAATTTTTATAATATATAATTATTTTTAAAATATCATAAATTTTTTATATATAATTATTTTATATTTCGAACAATAACGAACCGAACATGAACGAACACATGATTGTTCGCGTTTGATTCGTTTAACAAACCGAACGAAAAAATTTGTTCGTGTACGTCTCGTTTGCTTATCGAACGAATCGAACACAAACTTCTTGGCGAACCGAACACGAATTGTTCGCGAACAATGAGCTTTTTTGACAGCCCTAGTAAAGAGTAGCATCGTTTCAAAGCTCCGACAATAAATTTTGACGACAATTGCTTACAACCATCGTACTCAAAATATGATGATGTCTCTAGTCTGACACTTGAAGTATGTCCCTTACATAATATGCTGATAACTGATGTTTATGGTGTAACAGTAAAGCCAAGAATGATGTTACAACCACTAACTGGCATGACATCAACTATGACCATTGGGGCCGGCAAATGCAATTACAACCTCCACTACGGTTTATGTGAGCAACTAACACTTCTAGAGCAAGCAACTGTAGCCTATGAGGCAAAAAGCTACTACAACCTCCAAATTTGGTCTATTTTATGAGGGCAGTCAACAAATTTTTCAAAGGAAGGCATGTGCCACATCATAGGACAACAGGTCTTGTTGCCTCCAAATCCAGTATGTCCCATGAGCTCAGTCAACATCTTTTTCAAGGAAATACATGTGCCTTTTCATAAAACTATATGACTTAATCACCACCAAACCCGATCTATCTAATGAGGGCAGACAACACTTTTTTTTTAAAGGGAAGGCATATGTCTCATCTTAGGACCACAAGCCTTAATTGTCTCCAAATTCGGTTAATGCAATGAAAATGGTCAACCCTTTCTATTATTCAGAAACGTTGTAGGCGAGCTCCCCTTCTAACCACAAGTGGATTATTTATAGATCCAAGAAAGGGATAACAAGATGCAAGGGGTGGGGTGGGGGGATGTGTCCACAAAAATTTAAAATTTCTGAAAAAAAATTCTTGAATTATCATATATCTTTTTCCTTTTGAAAATTGTGCAATAAGAAAAAAAATATCAAAGAGTAAGAAACCCCAAAAATTATTATTATTGCACCGCTTGTGTGTGTATGTGTGTGTGTGTGTGTGTGTGTGCGTGTGCTAGTAGTGTGACCTTGCACGTGCCAAAGCGCATGCAGTTTGCCCTCTCATATGTGTTGTTGGCCCTATTGCATGCACATGCATGCTAATTGTTTGTCAACGTGCATGGCAACACTTTCAGTAGCAGCGACAGTCTGTCCAAATCTTTTCCAGCATCTTCTGGTCTTCAAGACCATTTTCGGGCATTCTTAACTCAAATTTAATACTTTCAAATGATTATTAAAAAGCCTTGCATGGGTTGTGAGCTCCGAAGAAGAACCGCGCTAATTTCCAAGAAACATCTGCATCTTACAGTCCCTCAAGATCACTATTTTATAAAATTCAATGAAAATTTTCAATGTCTTTGTCATTGACTTCTGAAAATAGGATGCAATTGATCTATGCTTATCTCTGTCATACACGAATATTGACAACATTTGAACTAAAAGTTTAAAAAATCAAATCAGAAATTACATATATTCTAATTCAAATGATGTGACTTTGTAAGACAACCAAGTGGCATAGAAAATAAAACGACCTGAGTACAAGTGAGCCCAAATCATGTACTCATAGCAAAATAGAAAGGCTTAGGAAATATTTTAGGGAACCAAATGATCTTCAAATCCAAAAGCCTATCATTAAATTGGGTATCTTGACGAGATGACTCTAACAAGCTTAAGATCGTTTAATTTTGACATCACTAAGGCACTCAACTGTCTATTAAAATATCATCCAACCAAGGGATACATTTCGGGTCATCCGATAGAGTGATTTGAATTGATATAATATTTATGGAGAATGTCACTCACCAAATTTATAAATAAATACTCATTCTTTTCATAAATATGGGACATGAACCAGAAAGTGAAAGTTAAAAGAACTTCAAGATCTTGTGGGTTCTCGAGCTCCTCCACCACTTAACCATCTTCATCGAGTCGCCGCCATCGCCATACCGCAATTGCCCAACTATCACCTTCACACCCATCAATCCTCATGGTTTGGCCGCAAAATCTAGACAGCCGATGCTCGACCGCCACCAACGTTGATGTCGGACCACTATTGTCGGGCTGCTGCCATCTCTAGACAATTGTTTTTTTTGTCACCATTATCATCACAGTCATGACCATTACAACTTCAACACTGTCCAACCATACTTGTCATTACAGCTATTAGGTCATTGCCACCACCAGAGCACCACAGGCTTCATCACTGTCTGCAGACCAAACCCGTCAGATTGTTGCTACCACTGATTCCCCACTACCTGGCTACCACTATCGCCATTACTGTCGTCACTGCCATATCACTGTCAATGGGCCGCCGCCACAGTCAGACTACAATTGCCCCACCAAAACCATCATTTCTTCAGACCACCAATGTCGGATTGCCGCCATCAGCGATCCATCATGGCCCGTTCACCACCATCGTCAATGCTAGACCATTGTCATCAGGTCGTCTCCATCGCAATACCACCATTGCCCCACCACAATCGTTGTCGTCATTGCTATACCATTGTTGTCAAACCACTGCCATTGATGTCGTCAAACCACTGCCTTCAAGCCACCATCACCAACGACATTAATATCATATTTTCTACCACACAATCTTCACCGTTGGTCTTCTTTCATCACTACCAGGTCGTCACCACTTCCCAATGTGTTATGCTACTCTCCTAGTGGAAACCAAGAACCCCCACTTGAGTAATGTTATTTTTGAGTATTCAGGGGCCGATAAAAATCTAGTACCTAACATCGGCATAGTAAATTCATTTTTACACTTTTGTGTCTTCCACGTAAACACTCATGTTATTCTCTCTATTCTATCTTTTTTTTATCTCCGTTTATGTTTCAAATTTTTGTATGGCAATAGAATGTTAATATATCAGTCTACCTCTTTGAATTTACCAACATGCAACATACTCATTCTTATTTGTACCCTTACTCCTATTCTTACAAGTATCCACTTAATAAGCTACACCATCAATTCATATAATTCATTCAAATAAAATTGTATGTAGTAAAAAAAAAAAAAAACCAAGTTTAAAAAACCAGATTTATCTTAGCACATTTAATATTCAGGTCAAATCTAAGTTTATAATCCTGATCCTTTTTTTTTTAATTTTTTTGTTAGAGTCAAGTTGACATACTGGGTAAAAATTAACCCAAAACCGATCCATTAGCGCACAATTAACATGAATTTGAGCTAAACAATTACTATATTATATATTTTATGTGGGTCAGATCTGGGTTATTGAGCAAATTGAATTAAACTTTTTGACCTATTTGATAAACTAATCAAATTTAAGCTATAAAGATTTGATGATGGAAGTGTTGTCTATCTAATGTCCACCAAAAGTTGCCTTTTTTTAACAAAGTCACAAAATGGGACTAAAAAAATGTTACATTTATGAGCAAATATGTTCCTTTGTCAAAGGGACAAGTAATTGCCATGCGAAATACACGATGATATGATCAAATCATATATATATATATATGGATGGTACGGCAGCATTTATGTAAGAGTAGAAATTTAGGTGTTAGAGATGTAAATATATAAGAATTGAAAAGTATAGAATAAGAATATAAGATAGGATATGGATTAAAGGCATTCATGGCTATCCATTTATCCAGCACAATCCCAATCTTCATAATTACTACATTAATTTCCTCAACGCTTCATTAATTTATTATATATATAGAAAGATTTTGTTAACTGCTACATTAATTTATTGGTCCAGCTATTCATTTTTATATATGTTCAACTCATTTATTATGTTCATAAATAAACGTATTTATTATTAATAATATTAAGTTTGATATATTATTTAAATAAAATTTAATTGATTATATATTATTTAACTGCATACTAGTAGATATATATAACAATTTATTATCAATAATAATTTAAGATTAATTATTAATTACCTACTTATTTTCTTAACCAATGCATGTTTATTAATTAACTTAAGTGTTATTAACTAATTTATCATTATTCTCCATATTCAATCCCTTAAAATTTTTAATATTAATTAAATAATGGTTATATAAATATATGATATCTTTTTATTAATTAAAGACCTACATTAGCTATATAATAATGTATATTTTTAACCTTATTTTTTCTTTTTTCATGAATTATGTTTTTTTGGGCCTGTCTTTTGTTTTTCTGCAATTTTGCCTCTCTCATCGTAAAAAATATTGGGTGCGGATTCCGTATATCGGCAACAATTGAGTAGAGGAGGAAAAGAAACGACCTCCTATAAATCACAATGGATCGCAACCATTGGCTGTAGGTAGGGCTGTCAAAAAAGCTCGTTGTTCTTGAACAGTTCGTGTTTGGTTTGCCAAAAAATTCGTGTTCGATTCGTTCGATAAGCAAACGAGATGAACACGAACAAATTTTTTCGTTCGGTTTGTTAAACGAACCAAACATGAACAGTGATGTGTTTGTTTATGTTCGGTTCGTTATTGTTCGAAATATAAAATTATTTAAAATAATTATATATAAAAAATTTATGTTATTTTAAAAATAATTATATATTATAAAAATTTATCATATTTTAAATAATTAAACTTCTATAAATTATAATATATGATAAATTATTAATAACAATAATAATATTACAGTATTAATTATATTAATATAAATATTATAATATTATAATTAATATACTTATACTATACATTAAAATAAAACGCTTAAACAAAATCCTAAACACCTTATTCGTTTGCTTCATTTTGAGGAAGTATGGATTACTTGATATGTACTGAATACCTGATCAATTTGTTTCATTTTGAGGAAGTATGCTATCAAAGCTAGGGCTATCAAAGCTAGGGCTGTCAAAAAAGCTTGTTCGCTAACAGTTCGTGTTCGGTTCACCAGGAAGTTTGTGTTCGATTTGTTCGATAAGCAAACGAGACGAACACGAACAATTTTTTTTCGTTCGTTCTGTTAAACAAACCAAACACGAACAATGATGTGTTCGAACATTTTGAACACGATCAATAGTTCTGTTCGTTCGTGTTCGGTTCGTTTACACCCCTAACCGTAGGTGCAGAATCTTCTCTCAAAGCTCTTTTAAATTTACGAACACGGATCCTTTTTTATTAACGTATTTATAACTTTCTTTTTTCTTATTTCTATCAAATTAATTTATTTATCATTAGCAAATATGTATTTTAATTTAATATAATTTCATTTAATTTATTTCAATGGACTAACTTGTTAATAATTATTTATATAATTGAATTACAAAAAAAAACTTACATTTAACTTATGAATTATATTATTTTATTGACATAAAATAATTGGATACTAATTTATAATTTATTCCATTCATCAGTAAGATCCTATATTAATGTAATTAAAGCTGATAATTAGTTATAATTTTCAAAAGTTTCTATATATCAGTTAAAAATTAAATTGATTTAATTTGTGGGGGTGAGGGAGATGTGATGAATTAGTCTCAAAAGGCTGCAAGAAAACCATATATTTTTTACTTGCGTGTCTTAAGTCTTAAGTATTAAGAAGTTTTATTTGATGCAAATTGATTTAAAATATTTGCAATTAAATTCGTGCAGTTTAATTAAATTTGATGAAATAAATTAAATAAACTTAACTACACCGTTCAAATTTTTAAAAAATTTAGCATGTGAGATGTGAGTAATAAATTTGGCAATTTTATTTTTTAAGAGCTAGTTTTACATGCACAAACACGCCGCGCATGTGTGCGCACACATGCACTTTTATATATATATATATATATATATATATATATATATATATATATATATATATATATATATATATATATAATGGCCAGACGGTATGATAAGAAGTTCTCACAATTTCTGCTCATGTACTTAACTTATTTCGATTATGCATCTGCAAGCATGTGCGACTTAGCATACGATCAAACCAATAACCTAGGGACTTACATTAAGCTCGCACTACCAAAAAATTAGAATAAGACACAAGCGTGCGCGCACACACACTCACATATATATATATATATATATATATATATATATGTATGTATGTATATATATATATATATATATATATATATATATATATATATGTATGTATGTATATATATTGCAAAATCTTCATGCCATTTTAATAGCAGAAAAGAAAGGCCTTTATTTTTGAAAATTCCTTTTTTTATTTGTCAACTAAAAATATTCCCATATATATGCAAAGATTAATCTTCACTGTGTACAAATTTTGGCGGAAAACCTCAAATTTTCTCGCTAGAAATTAACAAAATACTTCATATATAAATTATACAAAATGAGAAAAAACAAATCAGGATTAGAAATTATATGTCATAAAAAAATACTGTTGATCAGTTGCGAATCTGAATGTTGAATGATTTTAAGATCAAACTATGGATCATTTGTATTCATAATTCAACAAGCTTACAGTGAATCCAAAATCCAATAACTCGTACAAAATGACACCAAAGCAATTCGAACTGTGCCCATTGAGCCCGGATCAAGCAATTGAGGCACAACCACACACTTTTGGACATCGATTGAAGAACTATTATCTCTCAATTTTGTGAATTTATAATTAAATTGAGAGTGCTGACGAGATGAATCTAACGAGTCTAATATCGTTTATTCTAAAAACATTCAAGCACTCAAATACTATAGAAATATCATGAGATCTAGGCTTTTAGGATTTATAAGTTCTTGTTCTCCACCATCATCGAACCACTATTGCCCAACTGCTTGTAGGGCTGTGAATATAGTGCGAAAATAGTAAATCGCTCAAAGATTGATGTGAATTTTTGCTCGAATCGAGATCCGATTAAAATAAATGAGCTGAGCTACGAGCCAAAATTTTGGATCAAATTTTTTTCAAGCTTAGAGTTGACAATTTTAAGGCAAAGAAAAATGCAATAATGGACGCAAATCTAGAAAGAAACACAGATTTAATGAGGTTCGGCAAAGATGCCAACATCATCGGGAGCAGAGCAGCAACTTTTCCTTCAATTCAAAAAGAGTGTACAAGATACACTTAAAGTTACAGTACATCATGTTGTTCCGAGAACATTGTGCAGAAAATTGAATTGAATTTTAAAATGTCTCCGGTTTTAGAATCTTAATAATGTCAAAGTAATAAAGTTCATGCTTGGATGTGCTATGCCACTTGTCTCAAGTTTTAGAATCTTAATTATCGGAGAATGCTGTGTGGGATAACTTCATGTTAATGCCAAAATGAAATTTCTCTTGAGAAATATGTATGTATTTTAATAAAAGAAAAATCTTATTTTCAAATATTAAATTGATATATATAATTATGCACACTCTAAAACGAGTCATCTTGTGTATAAGGTAAGGTCGTAAATCCCAACTTCGACAAATATGATTCTCCTTCTCACAGTGGTTGAAGTTGACAAGATTGAGTCTTTCTCCCCCTCCTCACTTGGAGTGGAATTGACATGATTGACGTTTAGTGATATTTGAATTGTACAAACACTAAATTTATTATTTCATGAATTTCAAATATCACCGTGATGATTGTCATGTTAATTATGAATTTCAATAAAAAAGGTATACTCATAAAATTAAAATTTCAAATCATAGAAGTTTAAAATATTTCAAATAAAACTAAATGAACTAAAAGCTAAAGAAAAAAAAATCTATCCACCATCTGCAATCATTTATCGAGATAAACAAAACTAGTGCTAACATAAACTCACATGGAGTTAATGTCATGTTAACTATATTACTGAATTAAACTCAAAATAAATCCATGGCAATAAAGACAACTCCTAAGTCCTCTATTCATGTGATTTTGCCACTAAATGACAGCATAAGAAACAATCACGACCATAGCCATATGACATGTTGGTTTGCAGTCAAATGACACAATTATATTATGGTTACAGTTGTAGCTCGTATGGTTCCTAAAAATATATTTCTTCTTTAAGTTATAAATTTTAGGATATATCTAATAAGGCATGAAACTCTCTATCTTTTAAGGTTAACTTATATTAGTCTCCTAAGATAAATATCAATCTCAGGTCTGTATGTTTTTCTTAGATGAAGCAATCCATGGTTGTTGATAAAGATCATTCTGTCAGGATGGGTCAACTACATCGTATGACTAAGTAGACTAGGAACCACGACAATTTGGGACAATGAAACTATGGAATCTTGATCAATTGCCTCATCGTCCCCCCAGCAACCACTATAAGCTTACAAGGATGATTAATTTCATAAATTAAAAAACTTAAATTTTCTTATTTTTATTCGCCAAATCTGATTACATAATGCCTAATAACTAGCCTTAATCGAAAATATTCTTCTATTATCGGGAGAGGTAACTAACCATAAGGGCTTATGTTTATGGGAAACCTCAACCCCAAATCTTAAGTCCTTATAATATATGGGTGAAATATGTGGTAGCGACTTATCTACTATCTCATGTGACCGAGAAACCCATGGTAAACTCCCTCATCTCATTCTCTCATTCTTTCTTCTTTGAGGAAGACCGAGGTATTTTGAAATTTTGAAACCCATGGGTGTCTTCGCACAAAAGAAAGGTTCTTCCATGCATTGAAAGGGCTCATATGAGTATTCTCAAGTGAGGCATTCTCCATTGATGTTTTATCTAGGAGCTTGCACATCTTGTTTGATTGTGTTAGTGCATGTAGTTAAATCATACATTGAAGCTGAATAATCTCTTTAATGGACTCCTTCATCCTAAAAACCTAGTCCTCTAAAGACATACCAAAATCGTCTTTGTTTTCAAGAAAAATTCTTATTGGGGACAAAAAAAAACATATACTTGAAACCCTAAGGTTATCCCTTAGAATGGAGAGCATTAGATCGAGAGGCACTATTATTATCAATATTACATTTATTGACCATTAAGTGATTGTAAGAAATTATGTAAGGGTGAGAATGCTTTCTTATAGACGACATCAAATAGTTGTGTCTCGGGAAAATTAACATCATTCAAGTTGTAAATTAACATCTTAGTATTTTATAAAAATTCAACACACACACACACACACACATATATATATATAAAGCCTACAGAGGAGACATCATGATTTTTTATGTGAAAAGGTAAAAAATGACGGGTCATAGTCCAATTGAAATGGTTTCACTATTTAAATGTATGTTACAAGACTTTTTCTTGGACTTAAACAGTAGAAAATAATATTAAAATAGCGAGATAAACTGAGGATGTAATAGTGATCCAATCGAGATCATGGAAGATCTATGGTAAGGGTGTGAGGGAGATCTTAATTTGCATATGGCAATGATCACAAAGCAATAGTGATCCAAAAATATTAGTAGAAATAGTCAGACGATTGTGATTTGACGATGACGATATGATAATGGAGGTCTAGTTTGACAACAATTGCAATAACAAACCAAGCAACAGTGCCGACAACATTGATGTCAGCCACATGATTATGATCTACTAGTTGATAAATGGTACTGGTTAAATGATAGCAAGGAACTATAAGAAAATGAGCCAACAAAGGTGGTAATCGTTTAGCAATGCAATTACAACTACAATATTGCCAAGGAAATGGTGGTCAAACTACAATGGTTGGGATCCAACAGTGCGGTCGGCAACGATGATCTAGCGATGATAGTAGTTGTAAGTTAATGATTTGATAGTGATAGTGGTGGCATCAAAAACAACATTAGATTGGCATTGATAGTTCAACGATTTCAACAGGGTCTAACAGTGTCGGCTAGGTGATAGCAATTTCATGGTGGTAGTGGCCAGACGACGATGATTGCGATAGTGTCATCATATGGGTGATGATGGTTCATCAATTGTGGTGTATTGTGAAAATAATGAGGGTGGCTAGATTATCATAATCTGGTGATAATGATGATGTATCGTAAGTGTAGTAGTGGAACAGAGAAGGCAATACATCATAATAGTGGTCGAGCGACGTTGAACCTATGTAACTTTGATCAAGAGATGAAGGCGGTGGTTGTAGTCCGATAATGGCAACTCTACGATGACGGCAATGTCCCGAAAATGTTAGTTTAATAATGGCAGCGTTGGCTAGGTTTCAGTTGATAATTATGGTTTCATGGCGATTTTAGTCCAGTGATGGTGGTTCAACATGATGATGGTGGCCTGACATTAACAATTTAGCACTGCAGTAGTGGTTCAAAGATGTCATTCTTGGGTGGGGATTATAACCATATAACTATGCTTTGACTGTGGTGGCAACAACGGCTTGACATCAACCGAGGACTATGATTTGATGGTGGTAGCGACCAACGACGATGATCCATAGACTATGGCAGCCTAGAGATGGCGGCACAACACGTTTGTGGTGGGACGATGTCGGTCGAGTTATATTGGTTAGATGGTGATGGAGCTCGAGAAGCTTCAAGTGCTTGGAGCTCCATTCAATCTTCTCATCCTAATTCAAAACCTTTCATGAAGAGAGTTGATGTATATTTATAGATTTTAGGAGTGTCATAGTTAGTAAATACTGCATGAATCTTGACCACTTTATCAGACAATAATAATTGATTCCCATGATCAAATAATGTTTTATGAGTATTTTCATTGTTTTAATGTTCATATGTTAGAAACATAAATACATAGAAATTGAGGGTCTATTTGGACAGCTTTTGGCTGCTTTGCTTTTTAGATCACCACCGCAGTTATGTATGAGAAATTGCTTTCCAGTAGCTTTCTAAAAATTTTTAAGGTAGACAACTGTTTTTTTTTTAATTAACATTGTAAAGTGTGGTGACTATCACAAAACTATGATCTCATTTTTTGAAATTAAAATAATTAATTTATAATAGTTACCACAGTTTTTTTATCAACAGTTTCTTTTACAGCAAAGTATTACAATTTAATACATAGAGTTCTGTATATAATTTTATTGTTATTTTTATTCTTTATTTATTGTATGATTAATTTTAAACTCAAATATACAATAAAAAAATCTAAACTATTCATTAAACAAAATTATAAATACATAATAAATATCAATAAAAATATTTATTATATATATATATATATATATATATATATATATATATATATATATATATATATATATATATATACATGTATTAGTAAAATAATGGTCGGAGGTTATTACAGGAGCCTCCAACCACCCTCATATACCTAAATATTAGAGCATCACTCTCCTGACAGTCTGATCAGAGGGGATTTAAACTCTTGACCTGAGGACTTATATGACCTTCAAATAAATTATTCCACCAACTGCCACATTATATATAGGGGTGTAAACGAGCCAAACACAAGAGAGCTCAGGCTCAGCTCGTGTTCGGCTCATTTATATTTCGAGCCCAAAAAGTGCGTTCGTGTTCGGCTCATTTGGTTAACGAGCCGAACACAAGCTGTTCATGATCAAAAAGTCGTTTTGACAATCCTAATCACGTGATCATAAGATGTTAAAAGTTGAGTTAAGATTTAAGAATTATAGTTTATATTAAAACATCACTTGAATCTAATTTAATACTTTTTATTATATTTACTTAATTAATAATTTTAATTGATTATAAATCTCTAAATTTTTTTAAAAATACTACATTAATATATATAAATATATAAATATATATATATATATATACACACACACACATACATATACATAGATGTATATATTCACACACACAAATCTCTCTCTCTCTCTCTCTCTCTCTCTCTCTCTCTCTATATATATATATATATATATATATAATATTTAAATTATGAGAAGGGGAAGGGGGCCACGTGCCCCACGTGCCCCTACATCCACTTAGATCCTCGGCTATTTTTCGGTGGAATCGATTATCTCTCGAAATTCGTTTTTTCTTAATTTATCCATTCTGTTATTTTCTCTTCTTCTTATTTTTGTAGCCTTTTTATATTTTGTTTAACATCTCAATTTAGTTGTATTTATTTAATAAACTAAAACTCAATAAACTAAATAAAAAAAGCCCCCACAACCCCACCACCGCCAGCAGCTCCATATAAACCCGCGCCGATCAACAGGAAGGACCCAACACCATTGACCGGGAAGCTGTTCAGAGCCGACAATGGCGAAGAAAGAAACGAACTGCGGTTCAGATCTACAGGCGAGCCTCCTTCCGAGCTCACCCCTTCACCCTCCTCCCCCTGCGCAGCGGCTTGCAATCGACGACATGCTCCGGCTACACGCCGGAGAGTTCGGAAGATGGCAGCTGCGGCACTTCGTTCTGACAACAATCGCGTGGGCGCTCGAAGCTTTCCACACCATGGTCATGATCTTCGCGGATCGAGAGCCGGCCTGGCGCTGCACGTTAGCCGGATACTGTCCTCCGGACCAGTGTGATATTCCGGCGGCGGCGTGGGACTGGGTGGAGGGTTCCGCGGCTTCCACGGTCAGCGAGTGGGGTCTTATCTGCGGCCAGCGGTATAAAATAGGTCTTTCTCAGTCGGCTTTCTTTGCGGGCTGTATGGTCGGTAAGTTGCCTTTCCTTCGTTCTTTTCGCGGGTGCTTTTAGGGCAGTTTTGTTATTGTTCTTTTCTTCTTACGGTTTAGCTGGCGGTGTCCTGACTTTTCCGGCGACGCTTTTCACCAGTCGTTTGCTTTTCACGGTTAAGGATGTTTTTTGTCTGTATTTACAAAAATATCCCCGTAATTTTTTACGTATTTATTTATATAATATTTAAATGTCATCGTATATATGAAAATGTATATTAAATTTTTGAAGGTCGTAAGTCTTTTCAGGTCACGAGTTCAAATCTTCTGATCAGTTTGCCAGTAGTGAGGTCGGTCTTCGAATAATTTGGCACATGAGAATGACTTAGAGCTTATTCTTTAATATATAGATGCATAGTTGGTTTTTATATAAACGCCCTTTAATAAAATATGAATTGGGTGAATTTGACTGAAGATATTGTTATATCCCCAATATGGCCTAGTTGATACATTATGACACGTACATAAATAATATAAAATATATCTTCAAGAGTTACATTTCAATTTGTATAGCTACTTGTCTAATCACCTATTAAAGAAAATTAAAAGATTAATTAATAAAAGGGGATATTAATATGAAGTTAATCATTTAGGGCCGCTAATTAAGGACTTCTGACCCATTGACTTTAGTTTTGAATAATAAAAGTTTAAAGTTTTAGTTAATAACTAATCTCATCTTCCACATCACCACCATTCGCTTGTTTCCCATATTTACATATATGCCACTCAATTTCTATGTATTTACAAATGAACACCTAAACTTTAATTTTTTACATATATACCTGTTCATCTCAGAATAAAGGTTTGGATGGTATAAATGTAAAAGTGTAGGTATAATATATGTAAATGAATAAGAAGTATGAGGTATTTATGTAATTGCGCTGAATATTTTGTGGCTGCGTGATATAATTTTGGTCAAGTGGTGCTGTCAATGGTTTGAACAAATTTGGCACTATTTAAATCCCACGCACGAGATTTGTGTTTTTTGTATTTGGCCTCTTGTTCTGTGTTGATTCAGAACTGTTATGATAAAAAGTTGGCTGACCCTTTATTGATAATGTCTCTACTAAAATAGGGTTTGTGGAACGGCAAAATTATTACGTCCGGAGAGAGATATGTTCGGAGTCCACTGAAATCACGCTGTATTATCCGGTTGAGTAACACCGTTTAATCGTAGAATATCAAAGGGGAATATTCTTCCTGTGTTATTCTGATGTTATTGTGACAGAAAAATGCATAATAACACGGGAGAATATTCTCTCGTGTTTTACATGGATGTTCTGGACTCAGAGTGGTATTGTAATAACACAATAACACCTAAATAACACAATAACACGGGAGAAATATTCTCCCATGTTATTTTGCGGTTTGGCGGTGGGTTACGTGGCCAGACGTGATTTCATTGGACTCCAAACGTATCTCTATGTCCGGAGTCCGGACATAATAATCGTTATTGTGGAGAGATCTTTTTTCGGTTGACTTCTTTGGTACATTGAGTACTCAGTCTCTTGTACTTGGCCTTTCATAGGAGAAAATGTTGCATGAGGAGAGTGCTTCGCGCGACGGCTAAATAAATAATCCCACCTAATAATGGATTCGAGGAGGTTTTTAGAGTGGAACCGCGGAGGGTATTGGTGGGTTATTTCAGTTTTATTGGGGTTTTAACTCCAATAATGCTGTAATATTCCGACAATAACCCTTCATTCCATTTTAATAACCCCCGCAATAAAATCTAATAACATCCGCGGTTTAACCCTCAATAACCTTCTAAAAGTTTCCGAGATCTATTATGAGGTGGGCCCAATATATTCTAAGTCACAATATTTAGTTGGCTGACGCACGAAGCGCTGTGTAACTTTTTTGGGTAATATTTGAGTTTTGCTGGTCAGTAATCACATTTTCGTTGTAGAGTTGTTGATGGAATTTTGACAAATGACATTAACTTATTAATATGTATTATTTTTTTTAGTGATTTGTCATAAATGATTGATGGTTCTTAGATGACTTGTGAATGGCTTAGAGTTGGTTCAAATGGATGCGCTCATTGTACAACTGACCTGAATGTTAAATGTTCGACGAAATGCTTCAAAGAAAACTTACATCTGTTGTCATCCAGGCGCCGGCATCTTCGGCCATCTATCGGACTCCTTCCTCGGCAGAAAAGGGTCACTCACCATCGTCTGCATCCTCAACGCCATCACCGGCATCCTCACCTCCCTGTCACCGACCTACTGGGTCTACACAGCCTTCCGCTTCCTCAATGGCTTCGGTACCGGCGGCGTCGGGCTCTGCGCTTTCGTCCTCGCAACAGAACCCATTGGTCCCTCCAAGCGCGGGGTGGCGGGAATGTCCACCTTCTACTTCTTCTCCGCCGGAATCGCTATCCTCTCCGGCGTTGCTTACCTGTTTCGAACATGGCGAACGCTCTTTGTCGTCACGTCCCTCCCCTCCCTCCTCTTTGTCCTTCTCATCATCCCCTTCATCTCCGAATCACCTCGATGGTATCTTATCCGCCGCCAGACCACCAAAGCCATGAACTTGATGCGCAGCATCGCACGTTGTAACGGCAGAGAGATCTCCCCTGACGTTACACTCAAGCTCGACGACGAGGACCATGAACAGAACTCGAAAGAGAGCGAGCAGGTAGAGCTGAATCGGATTCAATTTCAAAATTTCATTTTTTGTTTTGTTTTGTTTTGTATTTTTTTTTTTTTTTTTGCTGAGCAAACATCTGACATGCAGACGGCTGAATCGGTATCCATCATTGATGTTCTGCGCTCGCGAAGAACACGCCTTCGTCTTATTTTAATGATTTGCATCAACTTCCTCTGCGCGGTAGTCTACTACGGCCTCACCCTCAACGTCGTGAATCTAAAAACAAACCTTTACCTCAGCGTGGCCCTCAATTCCATTGCTGAGATGCCAGCCTACGTGATCACGGCCGTTCTTCTGGACCGATTAGGGAGAAAGCCATTGGGGATTGGAACCATGCTGCTCAGCGGCGTGTTCTGTTGGATCGGGTTCTTTATCGGGGGTGCGGGGGCGATGATGAAGACGCTTAGAATGGTTTGTGGGGTGATTGGCATATTCGGAATGGCGGCGATGTATAATTTGCTGTTTATATATACGGCGGAGTTGTTTCCGACGGTGGTGAGGAATGCGGCGTTGGGGTGTGTAACGCAGGCATCGCAGCTGGGGGCGATTCTGGCCCCCTTGGTGGTGGTGGCCGGTCAAAGTTTGCCTTTTGCGGTGTTTGGGGCTTGCGGGATCGCCGGAGCTTTGCTGACTTGTTTTTTGCCGGAGACGATGAATAAGCCGCTTTATGATACCATGACGGGGTTGGAGGGGGGAGAGAGCAATTTTGTCAGATGATTTTATTTTATTTTTAGATTCGTGCGAATGAGGTGCTGGACGGATGGATCTTGAGATGGAGCCATTATTCCATACGGAGAACATACGCAGTCCGCACGCAGCTCTCCCAATACTCATCCAATACCCTCCCAATACTCATCTAATACCCACCTAATAGCCAATACCCAATACCCATACCCATCCAATACCCACTCGTTACCCTTAAAATCCGCACCCAGCGATGCGTAAGTGCTCCGGATGGAATAATTCGCCCTTGAGATGAGTTTTGCAATTTATAGACTTTTGTTTGAGATGAGGTTCATTAAGATATGAATAAAAGGATTTTTGTATTAAGAGTATTATGTTAAAGAGTTGTGAAGATGAAACTTTAAATCATTATGTTTGGTTTTGAGATTAATGTGGTAAATTAATAATTAATTAGAAATTGTATTAAGGTTGATTTCAATATTATTATATTTGTATTGAAATTAGTGTAATATTATTAACACTGCCGTTGCCGGTCCCAAGCCCGGATGTGAAAAGTGGAGGGTTGCGTTAGGTAGTCGACAGCCAGCGTAAAACTTGTCGAAAAAAATCATGACATGAATCCTTTTGATCATTGTGTAAGTGCTAGGGGCGTCCCCTGGAAGCGACGCGTCGTATGGCTCGAATACGAGTGGAAAGTGTGCAAGGCGCATACACCGGCGCCGGGTGTGGTGTCGAAGTAAGCAGGGTTCCCACATCACTGGACGGATGCGGGTAAAGAGTTAGTCCATGATACTAGTATTAGTGATAGGATCTTGGAATATAGGCACTCTCGATGGTAAATTAATGGAATTGGTTGATATTATGATCCATAGAAAGATAAATATCCTATGTATTCAAGAAACTAAATGGGTTGGAGAAAAAGCTAAGGAAATTGATAACTTAGTGCTTTAAACTACAGTATTCCAGTAAAGAGTCGTACTAGAAATGGTGTAGGTATAATTATAGATAAAAGTTTGAAAGATAATGTTGTTAAAATTAATAGAGTTGGAGATAGAATTATAAAGACTTAAGATTATTATCGATACCAAGATTTTTAATATTATAAGTGTTTATGCTCTCTAAGTTGGTTTAGATATAGACTTAAAGATAAATTCTGAACGATTTGAAGACTTAATACACTTGATACCCTCGAAGAAAAAATTTTTATTGGAGGAGATTTAAATGGACATGTCGGTAGAGTGGTAGAAGATTTCGAAATATTCATGGTGGCTACTGATTATGGAGCGATTAATGAATAAGGTAGAGCTATTTTAGATTTTGCTTTAGCGTATGATATGATTATTACTAATACTTTATTCAAGAAGAGATGACAGCATCTTATTACTTATAAGAATGGATCTAATAAAACACAAATTGATTATTTTCTTATGAGAAGAAGAGATCGTCGAGATTGTAAGGATTGTAAGGTCATTCCAAGTGAAGCAATTAAGTACTTAACATCGATTATTAGCTTCTAGATTTTAAGATGAAGAGTTGTAAAATAAAGAATACTAGGATTCAACATCGTAGAATAAGATGGGGCACCTAAAAGACACAAATAAAATTATTTTTATGAGTAAAATTCAAGATTTAAATATTTGGGATGCTCATGAAGACGCGATTATTATGTGTGAAAAATTCACTAATATTATTAAACAAGTGGCTAAAGATGTACTTGGAGAATCAAAAGAAAAGTTTCTATAAATAAAAATAATTGGTGGTGGAATAATAATGTGCAAGAAAAGATAAAATATAAGAAGTTATGTTATAAAAATTGGTTTAAATGTAAAAGCGTAGAGAACTGGGAAAAATATAAAATGGCCGCGAGGAGTGTAAAAGAATAATCGTGACGCTAAAAATTCGCTTTTAGTGATCTTTATAACATGTTAGATACTTAAGGAAGGTGAAAAATATATGTATAAACTAGCGAACAAAGAGAAAAGAAAAGTAAAGATTTAACTCAAGTAAAGTGTATTAAAGCATTGAAAATCAAAAAGTGCTTTTCTTAGAAAAGATATTCAACATAAAGTGGGTGAGTTATTTTGATAAACTTTTTAATGATGTTGAAAGTACGATCGACCTTAGTGATCTTAATATCGTTAATAATAATAAAACTTTTCACTTTTACCGTCGCATTAGTAGAAAAGAAGTTGATGAGGCTTTAAAGAAAACCAGGGGAAAGTACTGTAGGACTCGATGATATCCCAATCGAAGTGTGGAAATGTTTAGGTGATTTGGGGGTTTCCGGCTTACTAAACTTTTTAATATTATTTTAAAAACAAAAAAGATGCCTGAGGAGTGGAGAAAGAGCATTTTGGTCCCCATTTTTAAGAATAAAGGAGATGCACAAGAGTGTGCAAATTATAGAGGAATTAAATTGATGTGTCATACTTTAAAGTTATGGGAGAGGGTAATTGAACATAGGTTAAGACGTATTACGAAGATTTCTCATAATCAATTTGGATTTATGCCGAGCGTGTCTACCATGGAAGCTATACATTTATTAAGAGGTTTGATGGAGAGGTACAGAGATAATAAGGAGGATCTACATTTGATTTTTATCGATTTAGAAAAAGCTTACGATAAGGTTCCTAGAGATGTTCTTTGGAGAGTCCTTGAGAAGAAAGGTGTTGATTTGACTTATATTCAAGTCATTAAAGATATGTATGCTAGAGCCGTTACATGTGTTCGAACCGAAGGAGGATTGACCAAGTATTTTACTATTTCTGTTGGTTTACATCAAGGATCGGCTTTAAGCCCATATCTTTTGCTTTATTTATGGATGGTCTTACTAGCCATTTACAAGAGGATGTACCTTGGTGTATGCTTTTTGCTGATGATATCCTCCCGGTGGATAAGACAAGAGAAAAAGTCCAGGAAAAACTTGAATTATGGAGGTCTACATTGGAGTCTAAAGGTCTTCGTTTGAGTAGAACTAAAACCGAATACATGGAATGTAATTTTAGTAATAGTAGGTCTAGTGACATAAGTGTAACTTTGGGTGATCAAATTATTAAAAGGTGTGAACGATTTAGATATCTTGGGTCCATTGTTCAAAGCGATGGTGATATAGATGGGGATGTTAATAGTAGAATTCAGGTTGGTTGGTTGAAGTGGAGGAATGCGTCCGACCTATTGTGTGATAGAAAAGTACCGCTTAGGTCGAAAGTAAAATTTTATAAGATGGTGGTGAGACCTTCGATGCTCTATGGTGCTGAATGTTGGCCTTTAAAAGAGAAGCATAATGTTAAGTTAAGTGTTGCCGAGATGAGAATGATTAGATGGATGAGTGGCTTTACACTTAGAGACAAAATGCGAAATGAATATATCCGTAATAGGGTTGGAGTTGCACCGAGTGTCGGATAAAATTAGAGAGAGTCGCCTTAGATGGTTTGGTCACATTAAACGTCGACCACCTGATGATCCGATTAGGAGAGTAGATGTTTTAAATACAACTTATGTTAAGAAAGGCAGAGGCGAGACCTAGGAAAACTTGGGCTTATTGCATAAAAAATGATCTTAATCTATTAGAATTAAACGAAAATTTGACACTAAATAGGACGCAATGGAGAAAAAGGATTCATGTAGCCGACCCCACTTAGTGGGATTAAGGCTTTGTTGTTGTTGTTGTATAAATTGATTGGCTATTTATATCAATATTGATCAAATTTTCATTAGAATATATATTTTCTTAGTTTTCAAAAAAAAAAAAATAATAATGATAAAAGAAGGTTATAGATCACTTTATTTTATTTAATGGATAATTTGAGATTTAAACATATAAAATTCAAAGGATGATTCTATAAGTTCTTAAATATGCTCATGACACTTGAATTTGATCTATTTGGATGCCAAATGAACTTAACACTATAAGATTACAACGTACTATTAAAGATAGATGGATTCAATTCAAAGGAGAGGATAAATTTTGAATTGTTCTAAAAAAAATGGAGGATTAGTATTTAATTTCTCTTTTTTATACTATCAATAGATTTCTATATATCATTAAAATTGGCTCGAAATTTCTCATTTAAGGATGGGTCTTGTTTCATCGCATGCTATAAAGATTCATAAATGGTATATAAAAAGACTCGTTTGATTAAGCAATAAAAAAATTGTCTGATTGAACCTAAATTAACTTGGGAATCACATAAACTTCATTTAATAAAATAAAACTTATAGTTAAAATGATTTTAATTCTAATATCATTACATTATTAATTTCTTTTATCAAAAGGAATTATCACACATCATTCAATGGTAAATTCTAATTTATAGTTAAAATGGTTATAATTTCTATGTAAATTACATTCACTTTGATTTTAAAAACACAGTGGCTATCATAAACCAATCAAGGATATAATATATCCTTATAGGATGTAATTCAATCCCTTCCAATATAACTTGAAATTATTGAATAATACTCCAAGGAATAACTTAGAATAAATCACAATTTTTTTTTGGTGAATTTCTCCTACCCTCTCCCACTTCATAATAAATTCATTGGTGACACACCGTACTAACAATATAAGACGATCCTAATTTCTAATAACCCTATTTTCACTGAAAATATTAAATATTTTTAAGAGCTTGGCTAATTCAAAAAAAAAAAAAAAGAAATAAAAAATATCTTATAAGAAACACAAGAAGGACAAATAATATTTGACTAGGCCCTTCTTAAAAAAAATTCATGAAATCAAGTGATGGAATCTCCACTAAAAATCCTTAAAATGCTTGTCAATGAAAAAGCCTAATAAATTGCCTAGTGCCATAAAAGATCTTTATGAGAAAGTCTTCATGAAAGAAAGCGATCGATAAAGTTTTAACTCTTTTAAATAATTTCAAAAGATATCTACTTGAATACGTAAATAATTTTTACTTTATTAAACTCTCATAAGATTCAAATTTGAAAGATTCATGATAGTTAATTAAGAACTTTAGATGCCAACTAAATAAAATAAAAGATTTTTATTATCTAAAGATATTAATAAGTGCACGTTTGTGGAAGCTCTAAACATTTAGTGTGGGACATTGTCCTCAACTAAGACATAAGATAACAAAACATTTGAAGGAATTAAAAACTTTCAAGCTCACAAATCAACAATTTAAACTTAGTCTATTTTGATTAAAGAGCAATATCACCTTCTATAATGTCATATTTTGATAACCTAAAAATTTTATTACAATAAAAAAATCCACAAAATCTTCTATAAAGTAACATGTATTTCAATGGCATAATCTCCTATAAAAGGTAAATTTTTTGGAGAGACCATCACTTTGATATACAAGCACTTAGGCCAACAATTATCTCGCTTATTGATCGACATTCCAATCATCTTAGAAGAGCTCATAATGCATCCTTCAAAGCTATGGAGCACTCTATTTTTTAAAGTTTAATGTCATACAAATCACTCATGCATTAATGGCTGACAAATTGAAAATAAAAATCCTTTTTCTTAGAGAAAGTTCGAGCTTCTTTATAAGTATAACGAACCTCCACCACCTTTTACCTCGAATTTAATTCATCCACATGAAGATAATCGAAGATTGTAACTTCTAGCAGGAGTTACTATAAAACTGCCGTCACAGATGAATAAATCTTTTTGCTTTGAGAGTTAACTACGTAAACCTGACATGCATTGATCGAAGGAGAATGAAATGACAAGAAATATATAAGATTTTAGGCAACGAATATACATACATAAAAACAATATTATTATTAAATTTTTTAAAAAGCAGAGCCACTCTAGATCACCTAGCATTTCAAACATTTTTTAATCAAAATTTATGTCTAATGTTTTGAAATCAAATTTAGCGCTTTCAAGCTCTAACTAATTTGCCAACTTTAGGAGACGGTGACACTGGATGAACCAAAAAAGATGTAGTCCACAAATTTGATGTGAATAAAGTTAAGGTGCTCATCAATCTCCCAAAAATATAATTTGAAGTTCTAAGAATTTCCAAACAAAATGATTTTTGAAGAATATCAAATGTTCGAAATGGGCGGCAATTTAAGTTCATCAAGCACAAATTCTGACCTCATTATACCGAATATTTTTAAAAAGATCAATGCATTGTACATTTAGTTAATCACATAAAAAAATGAAATTGAATGGAGAGCAGGGCACAGTGCAGGGATATATCAAGCTGGACCCTCTGTTGCACAGTAATACAGCATACATAAAATTAGATAAATGAACAAAAACTGCAGCCACCTTCAAATGAATCGAAAGATTTGTACATCAGATGCAAGCTCACAACTTCACCAAGATAAAGCTTTGAAAGGGAGCCGAGCCACCCAGGTAAAAAGTTAAAAGAGGAAACTAAAATGAAATAAAATAAAATAACCCGATCTACCTTCTAAAAAAAGCATAAATCACTGCACTAATTCTAAACAATGAAATACAAATTACATGAGAAAACTGTACACAAGGGAAGGAACTGAGAGTTCCCAAACAATCACCTATTCCCAAAAATGTGGAAAAAGGAGCTCTGCGGAGGCAAAGAAGTATATATGAGATTGAATTTCCCTGTGTCTCTTCCCCAAACCCAATAAACTCAGGTTGCTTGGTATACGTTTGGCCTACTCTTTAACCACTGCACCATTTCTTTATCCAATGGGCACTTATTCAACACGGCGTCCAACATTGGACTCCCAAAAAATGCTGGGTTGCTCTTGAACACCCATATCCGATCCTTCGGCCATGGTCTCTGCGGCTGCTTCTCCTGTTCCAAACCATACTTTTTGTAAGAAGTTAAGGCAGCTGAAATTTTTGTGAAGGTGATTGTAAAGTTATGATTGAGAAAAACTTCTCAGAAAACTATCGTGAGAATTATGAATATTTCTTTTTCAAAAAGTTTTCTTACTGTCACCACACTTTCAAAATTTGGCTAAAAAAAACGCTTTCCACCACAATTTTTAAAATGCAACAAGAGAGCAATTCCCCAAATATAATTGTGGTGGCAGTATGAAACACAAATGGAAATCCCAGATAGAAAACAATCCCAAAAAAAGACCCTATATTTAAGGAGATTTTGTAAAGCCTATAAATAAATATTCATTTCTGAAGGGCCATTTGGCGCGGCTCTTTTACCACGGTGTGGTGGAAAAACATTGTAGAGGTCGTTTAATTGTTGTGATGAGACTACGCTTTTGGAAAAACCATCTTACAAGCGGCCGCGGGTTCGAACCCTCCGCCCATATTTCATCACGAACCGTTTACAAACCTATGCCTGCTCTTTACTCTCGTGGTCCACTCTTCACTCTCGTGAGCCGCTCTCACCTCTCTCGCCATTCTTACCCTAAAGGTAACGTCGCCTCTCTCGATCCTCTCAGCATCGGTGGCTCCGAGTGGCTAGGGTTGGTTCTATTTTGTTATGTTGGTCCCGATGGTTGCAACAAGCTTACCATTCTTTTCCTCTCCCTCTTCCCTCTTTCTTCAACTCGGTTTGGATTATTTGTTCTCCATCGCCCCACAATATTCTCTACCATTATCAATTCAGATATTTAGATTTTGCGATTAATTACGGTTCTTTGTGCAATATTGGGTTGATGATTTGGGTTCTCTGTACTCAAATCGATTGATGGTTTCAGATGGTTGTGTTGTGATGTTGGATTTTGCAATTTTCTTAGCTTCTCTGTGCTCTATTCGGTTAATAGTTTGAGTTCTCTGCGTCGATTGATGGTTTGGGTTCTTTGTGTTATATCTTGTTGATGGATTTCAGTCCTTTGTGCTCTATTCGGTTGAAGATTCTAGTTCTTTGTGCTATATCCGGTTGATGGTTTGGATTCTCTGTGCTATATCTGGTTGATGGATTTTGTGCTATGATATTGGATTTTGTGATTTTATTGGCCTTTCTATGTTATACTCAGTTTGAATGTTTGGCTTCTCTGTGCTCGATCCGGTTGATGAATTTAGGTGGTTGTGTTGTGATCTTGGTTATTGGCCGAATTTTGGCGGTAGTGCTGGTTGGTGATGATGGTGATTTTGTTATGGTTTCCAAAAATGATGAATTTTGCATGAAGATAGTGGTAGTGTGGTGTGTGGTGTGTGGTGTGTGGTGTGGAGGTGGTGTGCGTGTGGTGGAGCGATGTGTGAAGATGGTGTGGAGTGGAGGTGATTACTAGTGATGAGACAGTGCTAAGGTAGTGATAGTGTTGGTGTGGGAGCAGTGGTGATGATATGTTCATAGATATTTGATATGTTGATAGATATGGTAGTGGTGCCGCAGATATTTCTGTTTCTTCTTTTTATCTCTGATAAATTTATGTTGCTTAGTTTTTTGAATGCTAGTTGTAATAATGAGCAAGACAAATGAATCGGTTCGTTTGCTACCTAAGCTAGAGAGATAACATTAATATTCTCTGAGCTGTGATAAAGAGGTCGAATTAGAAAATAGGTCAAAAACCTACTTTAACAAGGTTGGCAGAATATAACTTTTCGAAGCCACTGCCAGGCTAGCTTGAATATTAACAAATGAAATACTAATATCTCAATACAATATTGATTAGTAATATTACTTTAGGGAAATATTATTTGATTAACGTTGGACATTCATATTACAAAGAGGGTATCTCTAACACTTTCCTAATATTAAAGATCATATTCCCAATTTCGAGAGAGTTAGCAATGTCACTCGAGATATGAAAGAGATGCCAACAATAGAAACTTATCCTTACACAGTGTCATTGAAAGAACATTGTAAAAAGAAATTGATCATACTGCGGGACATGCCGACATCCATTCAATAAATAAGTGTAGATTGCATCACACGACTTCACAACTATATTTGACATATTTTGCGCAACGACATAATCCGATTTCGAGAGAGTAGCAATGTCACTCGGATATGAAAGAGATGTCAACAATGAAACTTATCCTGCGCAATTGTCATCGAAAGAACATCGTGAAGAATCGATCATATCGGGACATGCCGACATCCATTTCCTAAATAAGTGTAGATTGGTCGCACAACGACTCTATTTTGCGCAACGACATTGACTTCAATAGTGCTGATGAAGATAATTCACATGTTTCTGGTGAAGCATATGAAAATCTTCTAGAACAATTTTTATCACAACCTGAAAGTGATTTGCATGAGAGTTGAGGAAGTGAATTACAGATGTTATGGTTGGAGGCTGAATGAACGGACTGTCAGTTTCTTTTTGTTATCACTTTATCTGCAATGTATTGTGAAAACATTTATTGTTTGGAGTATCGATGTTTTATGCAAATGATGTATATCCTGAATCTCAATTCTATTTTCAGTACTTATGTATGTGTTTTTTGCCACTTAGATGGTTGATGAGACAACTGTGAATATAATCTGTAATCTAAATATTGCATGTTTTATTTTCTTGTTTTGGAGGTTTATGATGTATATTTTGAATCTCAATTTTATTTTCAATTCTTATGCATTTATCATTTCTCACTTGGATGGCCGATGAGAGAACCGTATGTAATCTTAAATATCGTATATTTTATTTTTTGGTCAAGGAGGTTTATGATAAAATATTCAAACTTAGTAGTTCTTTTGGATGACCTATATGTCATTATTGGCTCTTAACACATGAGAAATCCTAATAAAGGCAACAAATTCCTCTCCTTTTTCAGATCCTATAGCTTTTGAGGTTCTTCAGATGACATTTTTGGATGATATGCATATGTGACACAAACGAGTCTCGACGTTACGTAATTTCATGACAACTAAGAACCATTTTCTATAAAATTTGTCTTCTTCTGATGACAAATTCATTGGTTTAACTTATGTACTCCCGAGACCTCACTGTTTCACTAAACTTAAATTGATTGCTTCAATTATTCATTTTCACCAATGTTGCATCTACGATTTTGTGTTGTATTGATTTAAACATTCAAAAAAGATGAGCATTAAGTCTTTCGGTACCTCCACAGCATTATATTGCCACTGTGAATTACTATGTTACCAGCTTACTTCGCGACAACCACATAACTACCGAAGACAAATTTATAGGTTTCCAAGAAGAAAACAAAAAACTGACTTATTTAGTTGAGTTGATGGGTTGGAGGATTCCACCCCCAATAATGCTTGGATGTTGAGAGCTTTCTTAGAGGACAGTTTATCACTTGACATAAACCAAATGCATTTGAAAAAAATATTATCATAATATCAATTGTTATTTTATTGCCTTTTTTTTAAAATTTTGATTGTTGTGTTACTTTTTTATGATGTATTTGTTTCTATTTTGTAACATTCAAACTGGATATTTAGTTTCAAGTATGAAATGTGCTTAGCAGGATTCGTTCTTTTATAAACAACACGGTAGTAGAGAGGCATAAAGGTCATTTGTTCAAAAATAGTTGCAATACAATTGTTTCAAAACTTCAAAAAAAAAACACACTGTCAACTTCACCGCAACAGCTTTTTAATAAGTTGTAGCTGCCCCAAACAAAACCTAAACTTTACCCCAACCCAGGATTTTATCAATTTTTTTAAATTCTAGACAAATATGTTCGCAAACTACATTTAGAAAAATCAAATAGGTCCCTAGACTAATCTAAATCTGAGAATCATATGAACACCAAAAGATAATTATAAAGCTGAACTTGTGCTAAATGGATCCAACTGATAAAACTACTCACCATTCTGGATAGCATAAACCTCACCGTCCTCGAGTCGTAGACACGTTCATGAACAGGCTTATGAGATTTCCCATAGAAGGATGAAATATCAGGTAGAGACAAGCAACCCCTCCTAGCTCTTGCCAATCTACAGTCAGGCTCCGCATTGTTCGAACTATGCCAATAGATTAGCTGACCTAAACAATAATTCTCACCATATGTCTTGCAATACTCCTGAAAACCCGAGCCCATCTTATTCGCATACTTGGGACCGAGATCAAGTGGGCTGATGTAAACTGGAGAGGACGTCACAGATTTATATTCCTGAATTATCCAGAGAGAGAAGGGAAAAATTAAAAAGCAATTAAGTGAAAGATTAAGTAAAAAAATTTTGAAATCGCCTATTTTTACATACCCTGACTTTGAAAAAACACTTTGTATAAGCGTACATGTGAATTAGGTCCGCAGCCGCATCATGCCGACACTTAGGCGTGCATGGAAGGTTCCTCAACTCATCCCTTAACCTGACACATAAACACAGATTCATGAGTATATTAAGAAGTTGGAATAGCTAAGCATTGTTTGGGATCATTTTTATTATTAATTTTAATTTTAATTTTAATTTGTTTATAATTTGATTCGAAACAAAAACTATTTTGTATGTTTGATTTAGATATAGTGTTTTTTAAAACACTCAAACCACCTAAAAGTTATTTTGAGCATTTTCAAAAATATATTCATTTGTTATTAGAAATAAAAATAAAAACATGAAAAAAACCTTAAACAAAGATGTTTTTAAAAACAAAAACAAAAAAAAAAACATAAACATAAACATAAAACAAAATAGATACCAAACAAGCCCTAAATCATTATTATTATATCAAGGGGTGCTTACCAGAGCAACGACTTGCGGAGTTCTCGCTGAAGGTTATCAGAACCGGATGGATCATGTGACTGAAGCTTGGACTTCAAATCATTCAATAGCTCTGGTTCCATGTGAGGAGTCATGGACTGGAGTAGCTCCTCGACCAGAGAACCCTCCCCTTTCCACAGGATAGAGGCTAAATCTTCGGGTTCGAGCTTCTTCACAGGAGGCGGGGCCCTTCTAGGGTCACCAAATGAGCATCTCATTACATATCTTAACTGAAATGCAAGCTTAACGTCAGCCAATGGAAATTTTCATGTACATCATAACCAAGTATAAGATTACGAACGGCTAAATTGTGGGAAAAAAAATGTTTGAAACAACACCAACAATACGTAACTAAATTAGAGAAATGAGTAACTTCTTGTGAAACCACTCATGGAGAAAAAAGAAGACCATCAGAGCACCTATGATGATGACAGAGATGCAGGTAGCAAAATAACCCCTGCTAAATCTGATCTAAAGCAGACATGCTGCGAAAACATACAAGAACTAACATATTTCTCTTGGAGAAGAACAAGAAATAATGTGTTTACACATTCAAGGTCTATAATTCCGAGGGATGAGAACTAATGAATTTATGCAAAACCATTGTCAAGAGAAACCAATCTTAACAGGTAGCAGTGTCAATTAAAAATTTAATAAATAATTGGTTATTGGCGGAGAAGTATCAATAAGGTTTTTCATATCTCTGTTTGCTTTCTGAGGCGAGAATTCAGAATCATATCTAAATTAGAGAGGGCCACCTTAGATGTTTTGGTCACATCAGATGATCTGATTAGGAGAGTAGATGTTTTAGATTCAACTTATGTTAAGAGAGGCAGAGGTAGACCTAGGAAAACTTGGGCTTATTGTACAAACAATGATCTTAATTTATTAGAATTAAATGAAAATATGACACTAAATAGGACGCAATGGAGAAAAAGGATTCATGTAGCCAACCCCAATTAGTGAGATTAGGGCTTTGTTGTTGCTGTGGAGAGGGTGGGTGTGGTGAAAAATTGAACTTAAGATATCCTTCCTAATGCAACAATATGTGAAAGAATGGACCACATCAAGAGATCTAAAGCCAATTCTAGAATTGTGGTAATGTATTTATACTCCTCTAATGAAGCAGAAAACCACATCAAGAGATTTAAATCCACTTCTAGAATTGTGGTAATGTATTTATACTCCTCTAATGAAGCAGAAAATGCATAATAGCAAAAAAATCAAAAGCATATCACGCAAAAAATGGAACGAGACTTATCCAATAAATTAGTACAAAGAAGATCACTGCAAAAGTTCATGTCTGCATGATGCATGTTAATCACCTTGTCTAATGTAATCGCCATATTTTGTAGCCTTGCATTATAAACACCTTCAGCCTAATAAATGAATAGATGTATGCAATAAATTAGTCATAAATTAGGTGAAGCTTTAATACCACATAAAGGCTGGATCTACTAAGTACCTGGACCAAAGCATCATTTTTTTCAACGTCAAGACAGATTTCAGCAAAGAACTTTTTCTTCTCTTCAACATTGTGCTTGAGAATCTCATCAGGAAGTTTAGTTCTTTCAAAGTTTATAAACCTCAGCTTCATTCAACATGAACAACCAACAGTTAGTGGATTTAACTAAATTCTCATGAAGAGTGGTACAAATGCAGCAATAAATAACTACCAAACGAGCCGAATAAGCAACAAGCCAATCAGGTAGCCCCTCAAGTAAACAAGTTCCCACACCAGCTCTTCCCAGTTCAATATAGTCTTCTTGAGACAATGAATTGGCCTCACAAGCCTCCAAAATCAGTTTGTGCCGGTCTAGCACACCATGGCAAGCCATTAATACCTGACAATATAGTTTAGGTTGGCAACACTGGCATAATAAAGAAGTGGAAGGAACAAGATTTGAGACAAGTAATACAACATATTCAAGCATAATAACTGCTATATTACGTGTATTTTACAATAACTTCTACAAGCAAATATAATCAGTTGTTCCATTAAAATGCACCTTCCATGAAAGAATGGCAATTATAATATTTTAGAGATCATAGAGGTATTGCTATATACCTTCTGAAATGCCCCTTCACCTGCCAGATTCAGATAGCTGCCTCTGCAAACATGGTTGCCACACAGACAAACTGATGCTTCGTATTCTTCCTTGCTCTGCAAAAAACCAAAAACCATGATGATCATAGGAAATAATCAAGAAAAAGTTGCAGACCTTGGAACAGGAAGCTAACCTCAGTTATGGAGTTGTAATCAAAAGTAATCTCCTCGCCATAAGCAATTGGCCGCAAAGAATAGATTCCAATCTGGTACTGACCATCAACAGCAGTAACTCTAACAAATAAAAAACAACCAAATTTATCCACAATAATAGATTCCAATCTGGTACTGACCATCAACAGCTGTAACTCTAACAAATACAAAACAGCCAAATTTATCCACATGAATACGTAAGAGAGTCTAAGTAGAACAAAAGCCTCAAAAGAACAATTGTTTGGCAATCCATACTTAAAAATGATGCCAAAAAATAGACTGCATATCTTAAGAAAAGAAATGAATACCGAGGAGATATTTTTTTATTTCAGCTGGTGATAGATAGAAAATAAGAGCTCCAGTGGCTATAAAAAATAACCAAATATCACCACTAACAATGAATTATGGACTTCAATCCTAATCCTGAACCACGAATCACAGGATACACATTACACTCGATTTCAAAATCCGGCTATGCTGGGCTGAGGATGGCAACTCCCTCTGTACCTATCCATGCCCAAGGACATAATTCCACAAAGTTGGGTTTTATGTTGATGCCAAACAGAGCCAGATTAATATACTTTCCTTTATTAGGGATTTCTGTATGATAATGTAGCATTTTTTGCTGAGATGCTACTTTAACATAAAGAGAGGCTACCATGCGAACAATGTTTATACTGACCATGAAACCAAGTCGTACGTGCACATGAAGCAAAAACATTTTTGCAGTGAGTTTCTCAAACCAATCAAATGTATGATACATCAGGTGATTGAAAAGCAAACTTTAAAGCATTACCAAATGAATTATAAGAAAAACAAAAATCAGACTAAAAGGAAAAACTAGGTGAACCGGGCAATTGAAAAAAAGAAAATACAACATTTAATAAGTGATCAAAATAGTTTTGATGCAGAGTGGAAGAGGAATTAGAACTTCCAAGAGTAACTTAGGACAAAAAAAAGGAAAAGAAGGTTAAAAGGGCAACACAGTAGATCCTCACATAAGTTATGTTGAAACTGGACTGCAAAATTCACAAAATACAAGATAGATAATTTTGAATCTTCAAAGCACATAAAAATAAAGACATAAAAGTAGGAAGATTTTATTCTTCCTATAATCAGAAACTTCATACAGCATAAAGAGTTACCATAAAGATACAAAATTAAAATTAACCTTAAGTTTATTACACAATAACACATGTAAATACAAAATAACACAGGTTGCTAAATCCTGACCATTGCAAATACATCAAGAAAATCATATCAAACATAATCAACTACTATCCAATGCTGGACATCAACTCCCTTGAAGTAGAAAGAACTCTCCTTCATGGAGTAAGACTAGAGGTTTCTCTCTAGAATATCAGATAAACGAACAGCATATTCCATCAAAAAGATATTAGAATCTTTTGCTAGCGAACGATATTTACATTTTATCAAAACCACTATAATATTTTCAGATGTTAACGTTAGCATCATCAATGGTAGAAATATAAACAAACCATGGTCAACTTATAGAATCAACAACATGTGGTAGAGCCATAAAGGGTGCCTCAACTTCATGACAAAGTTCACTCATCATTGTGAGGGGACAGACACTAATTTTAGAAGGCATGTACAAACACACTAGATTCTTATTGCTAAAGAATAATAAGACTTAATCAATATGAAGGGAAAAGACAAGAGGTGGAGTTCCGATATTAATAAATCATCACTACCGTAAAAAAGTCTCAAATAATAAAATAGTGCATATGATATGCACCTTCCATCATGTAAAACAATATTCATTTCTACCTGGATCCAATACATGCAAAACTCTAAAACGTAATGTAATAAAGCACAAATGGATATTTGGGACGCATCAACTACAAGCCTTCTAATGCATATATCATGAAAGGGGTGAATCAACTGCACCTTCCATCATGTAAAACATCATTTCTACCTGGATCCAATACATGCAATACTCTAAAACGTAATGTAATAAAGCACAAATGGATGTTTGGGACACATCAACTACAAGCCTTCTAATGCATATATCATGAAAGGGGTGAATAAACGCATGATTTATAATCTATATATATGAGTTAGTAGGATTAAATTTCAATTTTAAATTCACCTATAGGTCTGTATGATCCACCATAAATAATATTAATTTGTTTCTGTTTTTAAAATCAGAATAGAAAAATAAATAAGAACACAACTTCTAGAGTCAAAATTGATAATTAAAATTGAGAAATGACACGTAAGTATTTGGTGATAAGAGAAAATCTTGGGTAAATCTTACGAAACCACAAGTAGGCCAACAATGTTGAATAGAAATGAGTGTTGGTTAGTAAACATTAATTGATATGTGAGAAACGGCGTTGGGTTTAGTTGAGATAAGAATATTTTAGATAGACATGTGGCAAATATAGAAAAGAAAAATTAAGGAATAATTATATTAAACGATACTTGCAATAGCATCTAATAATGATAAAAAAATTGTTGGTGGGGGGGGGGGGGGAACATTGGTGATTTGAAAAGATACCACATAGTGTTGCAAATTATTCAAATTAAGCCAAGTAAGAGCTAGCTCGAACCTGAGATTATTTGCCAAAATCCTATTCAAGTTCTATTTTGAAAATTTGTGGCAAAGTTCAAGCTGTTCAAGATTGAGCTATGTGACCATGGTTTGAGCTCAGCTCATCAGTGAAAAAGACTTCCTGACCCTATTAACAAAAGATGCTATCGAGCAATTCCTGGTTAATTAAATAAACTTTTGAAAGCCTATTAATGAGTAGCATATTTAACTTAAAAATGACACTTTAATTGAACAAATTACAAACTAAACAAACATTTTAATAAGCATCAACAAATAGCTTGTATTCATAAATAAAAATAATTTAATATGAAAAGGGGTTCCACAGAATTACAAATTAAATAAATTTATAATTAAGTATTAAATGAGTATATCATTAGGTCTAAATTGTTCTTCTTAATGATAGCTTAGCATGATATTATTCATAATCATAATCAAGTTGAACACAAATTTATTCAAACTTATTTATTTATTAATTGAGTATTTATATGAATGTCCGAACCTATTTGATTGATTAATTAAATATTCCATAAATGAGCACTAATCAAACCGAGCAACAACTGGCATGTTGAGCACATTAGTTCATTGATAGCACTAATAATATTTAGGATAAAAAAAATGTGCCTATTAGATGAGTGATTAAATTAACATCAACATCAAGAAGGACAAAGGGCCAAAGGCTATATGGACAAAAAATTAGTCAAAATAATTACAACCTCGACTAGCATTTAATAAGAACAAATGAACAAAAGAGAATAAATAGGGCTAGCACCAAAAATTCGGGATAAAAATAAAGATAATGATAAATGTTTAAATTCAAACCATCATTATAAACCAATTATCTATAAACTATTCAATATTTTGTCTTTAGTATCTAGACAATCAATAAATCCTTACATAAACAGCATAATTATACAAGGTTATAGGTAGACTCAGACTCAATGACATTTCTTATCATGTATACGCAAAAACCTTTTAGTTAGCATGCTAGTGGTTTTTCCAATGGGTGCAATGTTAGGAGCCAACAACAGGGTACTGAAGTTTCACTAAAGACACCAATGACTAAACCCATATTCGGTTTACAACTTGGTACTTCTACATCAACATATTTATCAACTAAATAATATGAGGCTAACCCAAAACCTCAAGTAACTTAAACAGATTCTCCTTGCATAAGGCCTCATAAGCCATTAATCCCACTCCATCATGTGGGAGTAATCTGCAAACCTTGCTCAATAACGATGGAAGCTGGTCAAGCCCCATATGAGAAACAACCCATTTGGGACAACCTTTTAACCATGTTTCTTTTTTATTGTATTTGACTATTGCTTTCATACTGTTTTCTAGAAATTTTGTGATGAAGTTACTTTTTACAACCACAAAAAGTGTGTTAGCTGTAAGAAAGTTGTAGATTGACTTTTCAAAAAAAAAAGAATATATATATATATATATATATATAATATCCACAACAATTTTTTTTTAAAATGACTTTTCTGACAAAAGCTTTGCAACCAACTTTATAAAATGCCACAACTGCCCCAGACAGACCCTTAAAAGTCAAGTTCCTTGAATTGACTGAAGTCTTGCCTTTTCGACCAAGGAAAGTGAAGCAAGTATTCCCAAAATTAACTTCATTTCAACACAAATTCTGATAAAATCATAAACAATATTATGCACTTCGTAGTAGACTCCTAACTGTAATCTTTTAGTTGCCACCACCAACTTAATCTTAACATATTTAATTCATTCACAATAATCATGAAATACCAATTAAACAACAGCTAATCAACAAAAGAGGTAGAATCATTCCTATAATCAAAAGTGAAGAATAAAACATTTTTTATAATAAAAAATTAACTCCATCTTAATCTTTTGCACCAAAATTTGAGGAAATCCCAACATTAATAAACACCTTAACTTCTAGAAAACGATGTAAAGCTCAAACCAATTAAAATCCATTAATTTTAACAGCAACAGGATTTGCACAGTAAGGACAATTCTAAAATAAATAAATAAAAAAAAAACTTATAGAGGCCATGATTGAACAAATCCAAACATTCAATCAAACATTATAAAAATCCCAACTATTGCAAAAAATTATCACATTTGTAATCTAGCACAATTCCATCATTAATGCCTAAGTAATCATCAAGAGGTAAATACTAAGCAAAACAAATTCCGCTAGCAATTTGTCACTCCTTTCTTACGCACTTTGTGAATTGTGACATCAAAAAAAGTTATCTCCAAAAAAAATAATTATACTTTCTATCAAGAAAGCCACATTTGACCATTTTCACTTTTGTTCAGTTTCTTTCCAATTATTTACATAGAATCGATAACTAGGCAAAGATAATTAGGGTTTAGATTATGAGGAGAATAGTCAAAGCTCCCTTAGATGCAGAACATCAAGAAACTCAAGTACATGATTGAAAGAGAGATTAAGGAGACAATAAGAAGCACAAATAAATAATGTAAAAAATCCAAAGAAGCATGGAAAAAGCAAAAAAAAGTTATAAATAAACAAAATCAGAAACATCGGACAAGCTCCCACGCTAGACCCAAGCATAAGTTATTGTCATGATGGATGTACTTGAATTTTGGCTCATATTTTGGTCCATAAAAAAATTTATTTTAATGATGTAAGAATATGTGGAGTGAGTTGTAATAAGGTTCACATATTATATCATTGGTTATGGCAAGGAATTTTCCATAAATGCTTGATATTTTCCCTCATTGGCAAGATTCTTCTCCGCAAGGTACTCCCATAAAAATCAATCGAATTTTATAAGGGCTATATAATAGCTATAACTGAGAGTATGAATGGGAAAAAACTTTGAACACTTGCCAAAAAATATGGAGCTTGAGAGTTATGTGTTAAGTAGCCTCCCCCCTCTCTTGGAGCTTGTTCGTGAAAGTTTTTGACTTCATCCGTCTTTTATAAGGATATCTCCTCAATCACTTATAAGAGGCATTTTCTATATAGTTCCAACATGCCTAAAGGCCTCTTTCCTTTCCTCGATCACTTATAAAGTCCTCTTTCCTTTCATCCAAGTCCTTATCTTGCATGCAAGTAGCTTGGAAACTTCCCAATTATTGATGATCACAAACCCTTTCACAAAATCTGCTTAATCTGACATCTCTATCCAAGGATTACAACACCTCACAATCATAAAATTTAGAACAATTAAAGCTCTCCCACTCATCCAAAGCCTAAACCAACAATTTCAATATCTAAAACCAAAATTACAGACCCTCCTCTCGCTAGGCCAATGGCCTACATACCTCTCTATATACACCTAGCCTACCTTTAAAATCCAACAACTCAATAAATCACATCCCTACTCACCCAATAACACTTCCCTGCATTCCACATCCCTTAAAAAAAATAAAAATAAATAAAAAAAAAAAGCAACCATTATAATAGCCTTTACGCTTTCAACTGAACCTTCACTACCATTACAAGAGATTAACCCCCAACACATGCTCTAAGCCAAAATAAAGGAAGGGGTCGATGTTCGTGTTGGGAATCAAAGGGCGAGAGCCGCAGGAGAGAATGAGAAAGCAACCAAAAGGGAGAGAATGAGATATTGATCAAGAGAGACAAACATATAAAGTGTTCAACTAGCGGCAACAATAAACAATATTGAGAAAGACCTAACAAGAGTGAAGCTCGACTATACAATATGGAATGCCACTGATTAGTTTGACAAGCAAATCTTTGTGGATCGATGCCTTAATTAATCCCCTCACTCCATTAAAGAAGAGAAAGAGTGGAATAGAGAAAATAAGACATTGAGCAAAGAGACACAAGCTGAGAAAGTGAATAGGAAGCAGCAGCTTCAAGCATGATTGGGATAGGCACAATGATAGTGCCGCTTGGTTGTTAGATATTAGCAGTCATAAAAACTCATGAGAAGCCAACATTGATGGAACAATGTTATGGTTCATCTTCATCTTATGCTTCCTTTCATCATTCTTCCTCGTAGTTCCAAGCATGAGGTTATTGATTGGGTGAGTTGTAAGTAAAAGAATGCATTAAGACTAGTTCCTTCACCTTGCTTTCTTAAGTAACCTATTAACCTTACTATAAAATTATAATTTATATGTAGCTATGTTTGAAACAATTATTTCAAAACAAGTATTTCAAGAGTAAATGATTAACATGCACAGAGCATAATTTAAAGTGAATCAAGTATAATCACATTTGAATTAGGATTTGACAAGCTTTAATAAACCTAAAATGAGAACGTTGTCATTTTCTTAAATTGATAATACACTCAATTAAGTGGCAAGATGCGCGTGCATTTTGATAGGTCTAGTATTTAAACAAAATTAAATATAAACTTATTTTGACATTGTTATAAATATATATATATATATATATATATATATATATATATATAATACTATTCCTTGCTTTCATAAACGACTCTGCTAAGGCATAAAGTTCAATGTAATAGATACATGAAACTAATAACAAATATTTATATTAAACTTAATTCTGAGTAAGATTATCATTAAAGGCAAACTTAAGATAGAAAAACCCACAACTATAAATGATAAAATTCTTTATCAAATTAAGTATCAAGAAAAAATATATGAGCATGTTGGTGTAAGAATGTGTAACTCCTTCATTAGGGTGAGCGCATTAAAATTAAAATATGGTGTTAGGATATAAGTGTACAAGTAAAGCCACCCAACTAATTTGCACAATAAAGTTTAAAGATGTTTAAAGTGGTATTGATAGAACTCGTTGAACATTAGAAGAGTGCATTAATTGATTTAAACCAAAAACTCAAATCAAAACAAACCAAATATATTTGGTCATTGGGTTGATTGGTTTATTTATTAAAAGGTGGTTCAATTTTTTATTTTGAATTAAGCTTCATTTGGATTTCAGTTGCAGATTCAGTTTAATTATAAAAATAAAAAAATAAATAAAAAAAAAACTGGTTAAAGCAAAATCTGAAAGGCCATTCTTACACACACTCGCACATGTTTGGTTTATTATTTTCTCCTTATATTTTAATGTGATCTTAATCTTTGCATTATCAAAATTAAATATTTCACTTTATTTTTCAAAATTCAATTAAATTGAAACAAAAACGAATAAATCAAATAATATTACGATTCAATTTCGTTTAGTTGTTCTTATGATTTAGTCGGTTTAATTTTGCTTGTAATCTTATTTAGTTCAACTGGTTTAACAAAATATATGAATCAATTCAACCAAACTAAACAGATTTACAGCCATACTCAGTAACCATACCTTTTTACCTATTGCTATTCACTAAGTTCTTGGATAATATGGTAGAAGTTATATTGAATACTTATAAAAAATCCACATTGTTTGTCTTATTCTTTAAAATAGAATACTTTATTATGTATCATGAAGAATGCTGTACCTTCATATTTATGATCGATATATTATATTTATCAATTAAGCACCATTGATATAATTTTAATTTATTTGGTGAAGTAGTTAATATGACATAATCATACGTTCAAATTGGATTACTATTATGATTTTGATCATTCCCATGAGTTGGCAAGGTCACTCACAAGTTGAATGAGCATGTCAACGGGCCGATTCCTGTGATTAGCATGTCTCCTAGCTGAACTTGTACATGTGCCAGCTTTATCTGGGAATACCTCCTGATAAATGTTACACAGATTAATGCAACACTAACAACAACAACAACAACAACAAAGCCTTAATCCCACTAAGTGGGGTTGGCTACATGAATCCTTTTTCTCCATTGTGTCCTATTTAGTGTCAAATTTTCGTTTAATTCTAATAAATTAAGATCATTTTTTTATGCAATAAGCCCAACTTTTCCTAGGTCTACCTCTGCCTTTCTTAACATAAGTTGTATCTAAAACATCTACTCTCCTAATCGGATCATCAGTTGGTCGACGTTTAATGTGACCAAACCATCGAAGGTGACTCTCTAATTTTATCCGTCACTGGTGCAACACCAACCCTATTACGGATTAATGCATTTCAATAAAATATAATATGAGATGCCATATTATTATTAGCATGAGATTGTTATAGACAGATATTTTTGAGATTCATCATCCGCCTGAGATTCATCATCCGCCTGTAGATGTATATCTCAAGTATAATGTTATATTTTTATTTTTACATTGTGTTATAATTTTATTAGTTTCTTGAAAATGACATTTCATCATTGATCCAATCTAGGATTATTAAATGATGTTGGATGTGTGCATACTGATTTAACATTCATTGTTTTCTATATCATAAAGTTTGAACTGCCTACTAAGAATAGTAAGCACCCAACGATATATTATTATCTTTTTAGAAAGTGCATTTCTTTGTGCGTTTATTTAAAGATAAAAAGGTACCTGATATAGTGGGTAAGCTAGATGAGTAGCAAGTATTTGGTAATTAGATGATAATGAGTGATTGGCATGCATCTATATGGTTCCAAGGCTATTGTATGATGCTTTTGAGAATAATAATTGCAATGATTCAATTTAAATTTTATGTTGATAGATAAATTGTCTAGATATTATTTGAACGCAGTAGCTTTGGTGTGCTAATTGATGCATATTCAATAAGGAGAGACACTATAGTATGGACAACTAACATCTAATGGAGAGAGGAATCACCAACAAGATTTAAAAAATAATATTAAAGAATTCTTTGCAACCTTATCTAGCTCTAGAAAGAACATCATTAGATTTCATGATTGGCTGACCAATAGGATAAATGGATAGTGCAATTACCTTAATAGAAAATGAAAACATTGGTGGCTCTCAAGGTCATTTTTAGCTCTATCCTTTCCAGTTCATCAAATAATTTCAAAAATAAGAAAATTAAAGCCAAGTAATAAACATTTTAAAGGTAAAGGAAAGCCTTTTGTGCTGCCCAAAAGAACCAGACCAATAATAAGTCGGTCCACATCCGGTGTAAGTTGGGGATTATGAAACACCAGAATAGAACTGAAAAGGAGAGAATATAAGAGTTTATAGGTACCACAACAAACGTATATTTGCTTCCATTTTCTAGTTCAAGACCAACTAGCTTAAATAATAACCAAAGCAAAATAGAAATATAATTAAATGGCCAAATGAAAACCATGATTTGCACGCATACAAAGAAGACCAGTAAATTGCATAAGAAGAAAATAAGAATTACAAGTACTTAAGTAAACATAAAAAAGCAATCTCATCTAAAAGAAAGCAAATTTTTGCACCGATGAGTTACTGTTCTATGAGAACAGGCATAAGTATATTATTCAGGATCAGATGTGAGAGTACTTACTTTGCTTCACAATTTGGACGGCAAGAGTGACATATTCGACTGGCATAGTTTGCTTTATGCATGGCATCAACAACAACCAAGTCGTATCCATCACGGTCACCCTATAACTCAAGATTCAACAAAACCCCACTCAATATACTCATAATATGTTGAATCAAAGAACGTGAAAAAAATATATATACCTTTGGCCTCTCCAAATAAATGTTGTAGAATTCAGGTGCTGGTTCTTGATTGTTCTTTTGCAAAGATCTAATTCCATCCTGCTTTTCAAACCATTTCCAAGATGGATATACCTAAATAGTGAATAAAAATAGCATTAGTTTTAAGATAACAGGTGAGTAATTGAAGACCTCACTTCATCACCCTAGCAGGAAGCTAGGATTATATATCAAACAGATTCCAATGCAAATCAAACTTGAATAAGAATCTAATTTATTATACCTGGCACTGAAATGAGACATTCAATTTTACGAAAAAAGATGCATGAAATTATCAGTGTAAGCAGCCCAGAAGAATTTAGCTAAAACGAGAATTAGTGATGCAAGTAGCTCGCCTTTGAAATAACTAGTGAAGAACGAGTCATTATGCCCATCCTTGATATTCCTCTAGAATACAAAATATTCTTGATACTCTTTCTATAGATAACATGCTTCTAATAGGTGAGACCTCTACTGAAATAAGTGGATAGAACAAAAAAGGTGTATAAGATATGCAATTTTAATGGAAGTGATATTATTAAAATATAATTTGACAGCTAGATGAAATAAATTCAAGTATCCTGGATATATTAGATAGAAAAATAAGATATAAATGAAATAAAACCTCCAAAGTAAGGCCCAATGTCTAAATTGATAAGTGCTAAATACAATATAATAAGAGAACATCATGGAGACTCAAAGTTACACTTCATAAAAAAACAATTCGCACAAGTTATAATGTATGAATTGAGTGTTGGGAAAATTAAAAAAATCATAGATAAAAAAATTTAAAGACGACAAAATTGATAATACTAAAATAAATGTATGAAACTAGAAAAGATAAATTGGAAAATGATAATACTAGACCACTGTTGAAATAAGTGAATAAAACAATGGGGAAAATCCTTAGAAGATAAATTGCTAATGATTAATAGAACAAAGACAATACATATGAAAAACAAACTTAATGGGAGTGTTAAGGAGTGTCAATAAATTATCCGAAACAACAATGTGACATGAATTCAGGTTAACACGATTAACTTTTTGATTGAGATCGAGTCAAGAATTTTGACACTTTAATTCCCAACTTTGGTTCAGGTTGCCCCGAAAACCTAAATTTGTCCCAAAATTAAACTGAATTTAACCCAAATTTATTCTGAACTTCACCAAAAATTGTCATTTAAAACTGATTATTTGAGTCAGGTTTGAGTTAGTTGAGTTGAAGGTGAGTGCAGTTCCAATCAACCTTTCTAGTGTGTTTAATAAATGGGTCAAGTTTGATCATGAGGGTTCGGGTCGGGTCAAATTCAGGTCAGGACTAAACTTGGCACATGAACTCGAATTAACACCCGCTAAGAATGACATCACTAATTATCATAAACTATTACTAAAAGATTAGGTAATAAACAGATTAAAAAGATTTAAGCATCTCATATCTCATATAAATGTGAGATATTAATGAGGATATAACCTCTACAGGTTGGCACAGTGGCTAAAATAGATAAAAATGTCTCATGAGTGCTATATAAAAAAGAGAATATCATAGATATTTAATATTACACTATATAAAGCGGCAATTAGTATAATATTGTATGCATCTACGCATTGAACAGTTAAGAAGTCGTTGAAAAAAACTTAATACGATAAATAATAATATTAAAAAAAATGAAAAAAAATAGTAAATATAGATTAAAAAATGCATACACTAAAGGAACACTGAAAATAGATAAATGGAAATTAAGGTTTTTCAAAACCATTTTAAGCGGCTTAAGAATATACAGCAAAGAATAAAAGAAACATCAATAAAATGTGTCGATAAAATTGCACAAAAGGACTAAGATGCCAAAAAAAAAAATGGAACAAAGAAATTGGAAAAAAAAAAATAAACAAAATTAGTTTGACATCTCATGTCGCACAAAATAGAGATTAACGTAAAAACGTGAGTACTAAAGTTGATCAAAAATAGTTGGAATAGAGTTAGCAGCACTTGTGAAACAGTAAAATAAAAGTAGAGCTTTTAGAAGGTGAATTGAGAAGTAAAAAAAAAAAATAATGGTATTTTCAATATCAATTTATAAGCAAATGTCATTCACTCTCAACCCAATTGTAAAATATATTTCAATCACAAAGAAAAGGTTAATTGGATAAATTTAATGTGGGAGCAGGAAAAAAATAAAGATCGTTCAACATACCAAGCATTATCAGTCAATGGTCATTGTTCAAACAAGTTTCTGAAAGCTGGTAAAAGCAAGATTCACTATTTCATAGAAATGAAAACACCTTGGCAAAAATAGCACAACTTTACACATGAAGACAGAAAATAACAACCAAAGTGAGGGACTACCTCGCCCAAGAACTCCACAACAAAATCATCTTCACTGAATCCTTCCTCTTTGTTGCAAACCACACCAAGGCCCTGACAAGGAAGGAACAAAGGGAATAAAGAAAACGCAATAAAATAATAAAAACTACTCGATACATACTCAATACATACATACATACATATTATATATATAATGCAGAATACCTTTCTATAAGCAACATAATTATCAGCAAGGCGGTTATGAATGGCCTTTAAGATGGCATTGCACAGTTTCACCACTCGTTTATCACCGTCCTCCTCAGCCGCTGTCTGGATTTCTTCAACAACAGGCTTAAGAGGATAGATCATAGGTGTATTTCCAGATCCAGTGAAGTGCCTGACTTGCTTGTTCAAAGCACGTAGAAGTACCTTAATACAAGACGAGGACAAATAAGCTAGAGTGTACATGCAAAAGAAGATACTACTATGTGTGCCTGTGCTGATAGAGCAAGGCTAGCAGAACTTGGAAAGCAAATTCACAAGATATTATATGCATACCGCTTCGATGAATCCATGTCTATCAACCAATGGCCAATCAGGCTCATCAGGCATTGAGTCTAGTAGAAGGTTATATGTATAGGGATCAATGCCATACACTTCTTGCTCCAAGACTTCAACCCCAAGTAGTTTTCTGGGTTTGTATTCTTTTACCTCAGGGATTTCCAAATCTGATTCCTCAATACCATTTTTTTGAGCAAGCAGTTTTTCAAAATAGCCATCAGGTAAAGTGACCCGCATCTTCCTCTTCACTTCTTCTTCATCAGCTATAACAAGATATTTGTCAATAACTTCATACTTCCTTGTGACCGGAGGAACTAGACTTGCCTTCGTCATACGAGCACCCCATTCACGATCATCAGTAATTGTATCAAAGGTCTCTTCCATCATAAAATACTCATTCCCTTTAACAGCAACAGTTCCAACAGAAGCATTCAAATCCAAATCACTTTCAGTATCTGAAGCAGTGCTCTCATCTTCACCTCCATCATCATTTTCAGAAAAATCATTTTCATGATCATCAGATGTTTCACTGTCAGAATTCATATTTTTTTTCTTCAGTTTAGAAAGGCTCCTTTTGATTTCTCGATCAAATGATCCGGAATCTATTCCTCCATTGGCATAGACAAGGCTACTGCTCTTAGAGGTAAATTTCCTTTCACTCATTACTTTATTTTGGAACTTTTTATTTTTGGACGATAACAAATACAATCCCGCTTCTGAATCATCTTTAAATATCTTTCCAGCTTCATCTTTTTCATTATTCAATCTTGGGTTGTGCTCCAAACTTCTTGCCAATTGGATTAGTAACAAGATAATATGCTTCATTTCTTTACTATCAGCACGATTTTTTGCTCTGCACAATTATTTTAATCATTAAGCACTATTTTTCCGTAAAATAGATCAAAATGATTATTTTTGCTTGTGGAAAAGAAACTAAGCACAAACACTAATCATACCCAAGACCATTTATTAAATAAATCAATAGAAAGCCTTGTGATTTTCAAAGCAAAACTGCAAGTAGAGTACCAATAATCCTAAAAGATGCATAAGCAGACAACAGAGAAAAAAGGGTTCTTACTTTAAAGCGTCTCTGCATATACGGCTGATGTCATCTTTAAGAGAACTCAAACCATGACGGACGTAGTAGCCCCTTCTCATCCTGTCCTCAATTTCAGCAACCTAAACGGGAAAAAAAAAAAACAAACAAACAAAAACAAGGAATAATACATGCAATAGTAATAGCAAAACAAGATGGACAAGCCAAAAAAATTACAGGAAAGGTTTATACTTTTGGCATGAAAAATTCAGAAGAATTTCCTTTCATAATGTTCTTTAAACTGAACTTTGCGTATTCCTCCAATTTCCTATATCCAGTCTGAGTTTTCCTACGCATCCAGTGCCTCATTTGTGCATCTGTAGACACAATTGATGAGGACTTCCGACCACCAAAAAGCTTACCTCTCTTATACAAACCATGTCGAAATACATGATCAGAAGACTCCTTCATATCTGTCATTGCGGAGTCAAAACTGCTAAAATCTCCTGACTCAAAAGAATCATCCAAATAACTTCTTAATCCTCTATATTCTTTAGAAACAAAGTAATTCTTGTCAGTTATCTGTTTAAGGCTTTTTATCTTTGAATGAGAATCCTCATGATTCTTGGGTAACCAATTTATATTCTGAAATCTAGTTTTCAGCTCATTGAATTGATTGCATCTTTCAATGAAAACAGAAGAAACGCTGGGAAACAGCTGCAGGACTTCCTCAAGTAAGCCAGCACTAATATTCGAGCACCCCGTCAAAACAACAGATGTCAAGTTTTTCTTCTCATAACCATTCTAAAAATAATAAAAAAAGAGATGTTAAAATAAATTTCCACAAAGTAAAAGCAACCTTGAAGTGCAGCAGATTAAACTAACCATAATACTTCGAAACATCGAATCTGAACAACTTGCACCAAATGATGAAACATCAACATGTCTGCAGATATGCTTGTAGAACTTTACTGCTGCATTCCAGCGTTTACAGGTAGCAGCAGAAGAAGCAAGGGCATTCATGTCAGACCTTAAGAAATGGAAAACCCTAGCCAATATCTGACCATTAAGTAAACCCCAGCTTTCATAATCCTCAGTTGAATTTTTACTGCTATCTTCAGCAAATGCAGCTGCACCACACAACTCTTCAAAAGAACTTTCGTTCTTTTGGTCAATTTGATCCTCTTCTGTTTCGGAGAATTCATCGTAATCATCTACACGAAACCGGGCTCTTTTCACGGGGCGGTCCTCTGCATCAAGTGCTAAAAACCTCAGAAATAATATTTTCAATTGTAAGCACTCTCTTGCTAAGTCTCAACAGTTGAGGACAAAAAAAGTACCACATGAAATTTAGAAGTTAAGACTAACATATATTGATCAATTATAAATTCCCAGCACACACATATGCATGAACACCTAAAGAAAGTGAAAACATCTCGAGAGTTAAAAATAGGATATAACTAAAAGAAATTCCTCCATAAGATTTATCCAGACCAACTATAATGAAATGGTTTCAACGAATACACAGCACAGTCAACTAACTAATTCATTGCTCCAACATACAAAAAGTTGTCTCATGGAATGAGATTAAAATTACTAAAGGAAACCGCAAGCTGAAAACATAAATAAGTAAAGTGTGAATTAATCATTATATTAATAAAAGTGTCCAGACAGGCAAGGCAAATAGATAAATAAACAAAGCATGGATACGATAGCACACCTGATTTCCAGAGCTTATCAGACGAAAGGTCATGAACCAAAATAGCAGAATTTCTGCTAATGGACGAATTAAAAGGAAAGTGCCTATCCAATTCCTTCTTTGGTTGCTTCGTATTAATCCAAGGATCCAAAACCTCATTTATAGCAGCAGCAAACTCTCTGTTCTTGTAAGATTTCATAACGAGTTCATGGAGCTTACCACGCATATAACCTATGAACTGTGGATGTGAGCGGTGAAATGAATCAACAGTATTCTGAATATCACTATTGGTATCTTCAGTTGCCGTATTTACTTCCTCTCCAGAATCAGTAGCATGGAAATCCACTACATTCCTATTGATTGGAACCCATGTATTATCAAGCTTCCTGAACACGCTAGTATTCTCTAAAATTTTACCTTTTGAGATTAATTCCTTCAATTCTTCAAAACAAAAAGGACCATGCTCATGGCCAGCACCATCCAAATAGTACCATTTACCTAAATTAAGAGACAGCTCATGAACAGTACAAACATGATCCCTAGGAATATTAAGAACGGTCCTACAATTGTGCAAGCTTTGTGAGTCCAATTCACCAGTCCTCCTTGAACGGGAAGGAGTTTCATGAAACAAGATTCTGTCACCACTTGCTGAACTAGAATACAATGGTCTCATAGAATGCCGCTCGCTATCTCTTGTTTTGATACGAGGTTCAAATGAATCGTGGTCTTTCACGACACGTGTGTTTATCCTAACCACGGGCTGAACTGTTCCTTTCACTCCCCTAGGAACTAGAGCTTTTACCGGGCCTGATCTGATTGACATACTTTTTGCATCGTTAATTCCATCACTATTATCTTCTGAGAATGAAAAAGCCCAAGTTGGTAAATCAAGTTTCTGGATTCGTGAGGGGTGGTAAAGATCATCACGTCTATACCATCGGGGGTCCTCATGGCCACATTTAGGCATCTCGCATAGTGGGTAGCCATGATTAAGGACAAGCTTCTTTTGGAACCAGCTTCATCATTTCTCTTCCAGTCACCACCTTTGCAAGACCATCTACCAGCAAACCAATCGTCAGAACAACCATTGAGATGGGACTGCTTCTCAAACAACGCACCTGATCTGGTTTCAGCAGCTTCCCTTGATAACCGCTCATTATTTCTACCTATTCCTTCATCAGGTTGATGTGTAGTTAGTTCATGACTACGAACCTGGAATCTTGTAAAACCTACATAGTGCATGAATGCCATTCAGCCAAAAAATATAATAACAACAGAATTACTGAAAGATACATTTAAAGACAATTAAAACCAAGCATCAGTAAATCTGTTCAATGCAAACATAAATGATTGAGCGTTTTACCTTCCGACTGACTCCAATTCTCCCATTCTACATACTGAAAGTTCGCATTCAGAGCCCCTGCAAAAAAAAAAAACAAAAAAAACAAAAAAATAGGGAAAGGAAAATATAAATATGAGAAAAAAAAAGGAAACCAGCATATAGATATTGATTAGTTTGAGTAACATTTTGGGTGTGTCGTGAGGAGAAAAAGAAGCATACCTCCAATTGTCTCTAATTCCTTTCCATCTATAACACTGCACCCCTTAAACAGAGCTTCCACTCTATCATCAATATGAAGATCCTCCATCGTCTCTGACATGAGATTATCATTCAGCTGAAGCTTTTGCAGAGTTGTAGAATCCAAAGGTTTCGCACATGAATCTCCAGCATCCATTAGCAAATTACCAGCATCCATTAGCAAATTACCAGGAGCTTCTGGGGGGCTTACCATCCGAGTTACAGTATCTGAAACAATTGAAGGTAAGTACAAAGGAACCAATGGGGAAGAGGCGTTTTCAACTGTAACCCAACGATCACTCTCAGAGTGCTTTATTAAATGATCCGAAAGGAGAATCCCTTCTTCAACGAGCTTCTTCAGATCAGCTAATTTAGATGGACCCTGCTCTACACCAAAATGATCCAGATAAGACCACTTTCCAGCGCATGTATCAGGTATTGCAGTAGCATGGGGCGGAGTATCACAAATGTCCATATCTTCTTCCATAGATGATAACGCTTCAGGATAACCATTAATCTCAGGCGGAGGAGGAAGGGGAGGAGGCATTGCAGGAGGAGGTGGTGGTGGTGGTAAGGGAGGGGGTGGAGGAAGATCAAGGGGCTCCCTTTCAGTATCCAAAAACATTTTCTTCTTGCTAGAACTATCATTGGCACTTCTATCAGAAGCATAACCGCTTTCATTTGACTTCCTAATTGAGCTACCCCTGCGCACATCTTTCCCACAGCTATCTCTCCATTCCACTGTCTCTTGATGCCTACAGCTTAGCTGCTTATCACATTCCCCTTTCTTGCCTAGTTCTCGATGGTCAGCTGCTCTTCTACGATCACGAGGAGAACGATCCCTGTGATCACGATGCCTGGCTCGCTCATGTGGAGACCTGTCTGTATGATTCGGGGTTTGTTCTCTGTGATAATGGTGAGTACCTCTTTCTCTAGATCGACTGCGCACTGGAGTCCTGTCCCTGTGCTCAACTTGGGATCTAGCAGTATGTCCAGGGCTTCGCCCTTGCCTATGATGGCATGACCTGGATGACACAGATGAATTGTGAAGTCTAGAAGAAAGCCTGCTGGAAGATGCAACCCTTGAGAATGAAGAGGATGCATTTCCATTTATTCTCTCAGGAAATGTAAATCTGTTACTCTCCTCTGACTTTCTTTGGGTCTTGGACCGTGAATGACCATTTAATTCTGCATGGTACTTGCGACTCCCGCAACTTTCCGATTCCTTGCAATGTCGTTTTGACCAGTTTTCGGAATGGCGCTTCTTATCACGGCTCTTTCCATTGCAGAGTTCAACTTTATGCTGCCCCGATTCATTTTCAGCAGCTTGAAAGCTCTTCTTGGAATCTCTCTCATGAGGACAGCCAACTCCATCCAAAGAATCTCTTTTCTTTTGGTCCTCATAATGGCCAGAGTCTTTTTTCCTGTAACCATTCTCTGGAGATCGTTCTCTGTCAACCTTTCGCCATTTTGAAGGAGTAAACTCACCTTTTTCCAGTTCTCCTTTCCAGCATCTGCCTGAACCAGACTCTGACCTCTCCCCACTTTTCTTCCATCTGTCCACAGTTAACTCGCCCTTCTCTAGGTGCAGTCTGCTTGACCTCTCAGCGATACATTCTCCCTTCTGCCCTCTATCAGGAATGAATTCTCCCAGTTCCACGTCACCATTCCGTGACTTGTCCTGAAAAACCCCCTCCTTATCCAATGCACCTTTCTTCATCATCTCCAAGAAAGATTCATCATTCTCCAACTCAACATTTCTTGATGATTCCTTCTCCCAACTCCCTTTCCGGTGTCTCTCCGGAACCAAATCACCCTTCTGTTGCTCGCTCTCTTTTGACCACTCTCTCAATTTACCAACTTTATCTGAACCTAACTCTGCTCTCCTGAGTAGCTCCTCCTCTTTCTCGGATCCCTTCATAGTATTCTCCTGCTTGAAAGAATTAGCTAGAAAAGCTCCGTTACCACTGCCGCACAATACCTCCGAAGCCGGAAATCTCTCCAATACAAGCTGTGAGGTCGCAACAGAGACTCCTCCATCGCCCATGGAACTCCAACCGTAACCCTAGTCGAGGGCCCGACTAAGACCCACCGTAACAAAACCTTTTAATCCTCCACGTCCCCAGGGCTGTCGACGCTCATTCTGCGCCCTCCGAATCTCCGAAAAAAAAAACCCTAATTTTCACAAAAACGAATCAGAGAGCGCGAATTACATCACCGGCGTGAATCAAAGAAGCAGGAGGCCACGCAATGTAGGGTTTCGAATAGTAACGAAAGCTATTGCGGCTGATTCCTAGGGTTTTGGAAACAACTTCTCCGAAATTGCACGGAAAACAAAAAGAAACCGGAGGAAATCAAAAGAGCTCACCGGGCAAGGATCGAGACAGCAGCTTCCAACTAACAAGAGATCCAACTCCAAAACACGTCCTCACTAACGCAACAATGAGAAAACTCTTTCTCTCTAGCTCTCCCTTATCTCTGCTCCCACTCCTCTCTCCCGCTCTCGCTCCTTCTCGCGCTCTCTCTCCCTTCGGCAAGAATCGGAGAAGACGATGAAGTCTATTCCGTTCTCTCTCATACAAATTGGATTCCAAATCTATATACCATAAGAAGCGGTGTTTTTACGAGAATACCGTTTTGTTTTCCTGAGACGATTACCTTCTACACCCGAGGGCAATATGGGAAAGTAAATAATTCAGCCAAATATAGGCAGATCTGAACAAGCTCGATAAATGAACGGTTCTGATTCGCCTTAATTTTCAACGTTTTGCTGTTTCGTGTACATAATGATCAGCTGATGTTGCATATATTTCTTTTATCGAGGGAAAGGAAGGTATTTTCTGCATTTCGCAGTCTTTAAGATTAGCTGAAGGAGAAAAATGCCGAGGGTAAAATCGTCAGTGCGGTGCTTACTATATCTATGCGAGCTCAAAGGTTGGGAGATTCCCTCTTTTGGGAGATCCGCATCCCAGCTGAATACCGCAAGCTAAGGGAAGTGAACAACTAGTAGGACTGCAAACTAACCGGGCCGAGCTGATTTGAGCTCGCTCGAGCTCATATTTGTTTGTCGGGAGTTTGTTCAAGCTCTGCTCGAGCTTGAATCAAGTATTTAGAGTAGTGTTCCAGCTCAAGCTTGATTATGAGAATGATATTTGAACTTGAGCTCTAGCTGGAGCTCGAGCTCGAATAGAGCCTTGGTTGAGTCGCTGGTTTAACAAGACAAATGAGACTTACTCGAGTCTTAATAGAGGTTTAGTTGAACAACTTCACATGCTTTTAAATGATAATATTCTCAAGGAGCTTAATCGAGATACTTGTTATCTATAACTAAATTATCCTTATCGAGTTGTTTCGGAGGTTTTGATGATAGTGTTTGTCAACCTAAACCAGTAGAATAATACCTTGTTCAAGCTTGCTCATTTGACTGTTGAGTATTTATAAAAGTGTTCAAGCTTGTTTTATAACATAATCAAACCAACATAAATGAGCTCTTATTGAGCTAGGCTACAGTTAGCTCATTAAATACATGGCTAGTTTGCAGCCTTAGGAAAAAGAGATGGAGAGATGAGATTGGTTTGGCAAAGATGGAGAGCACAAGAGATGATTTACAAGAAGATTTGGTTATCAATTGAGATAGTTTTTGGGTAATGTGGAGACTCAGTCCACTGTGATTTAATTAACTTCCTAATTAAGAATCTCACATACTCGCTTACGCTACTACATCCTACACTACGCTCACCTACCTCCTACCTACCGCTCTCTTAGTTTCTATAAATAGCTTTTTTTTGTTAAAAATAAAGGCAAGCCAAGTGAAGAGCCAAGCCAAAGCTAAGTAAGGGCCAAGTCAAGTCCTCTAAGAGAGAAAGAGATGAAGGGAGAGAAGAAAATAGAGATTTTCTTGTAACCATCGAGGTGCTCGATGGTGTAATTCCTCGAAGAAATAAAATCCTATGCAGCTCCGTGGTGGACGTAGGCAAATTTGTCGAACCACGCAAATCTGTGTGTCGCTCTGGTGTTTGTTTTTCTGTGTGCAATTTTTCTCGTTTCATTTTTCACTTTATTGTCATCTTTTTTCACAACAATAATGAGCTCACAACTTGGCATTATTAATGAAACCCTTCATGAATAAGGCTTGTCAATGTCCCTCTATGTTAATCATAGTGGAGTTCATTTAGTGTATTTTGGAGAAAGAAATACAAGTGATAATAATTATATAATCTACATATTTATTATAATAAGGAAAGTCATCCCACATGTATTGATCTACTTTGTATTTGTGAAGGCTAATTCATGCTTTGAAGACGAGTAAGAAATTAATTTGGGGAAACACGATCGTTAGCATCATTATTTTCTCAAGTTCCATTATTTTTATCATCTCATCTGGCTCACTTTATAAGAAGTGACATAGAGTATCTAGTCTTAATGCGTACGTTGAAATTTCTAAACAATTCAACACACTTAAATCCAATTTATAATAATATTCGATGAACCCTATGTTGCATAGTTAATAAACTTAATTCTATCTCTAAATTAAGTTATTCCAAAATTATCCTTTGATTGGTCATTGTTTCCCAACTGAACTTAGACATTTATTAGGCTCATTTTGAGTTAACAAAAGTCAATTCAAAATAGACGATTTAATAAAGATTGGCTAATCAAGCCATCGGTTAAACTCTGATTCATATCAATCCCAAGCTATAAATTCACTTATCTCGATTGCACTCAGACTCTATTGACCGCTTTAAGTTGGTTGATTTGCTAAATCTCCTCTAATGAATTTGTTTGCGATCAAACATCAACAAATTAATTTAAATTAACCTTTGCACTACCCTCAATCAAACTTAAAACCTAACTATAGCTCAAATGTACCCATTTAGCCTTTATAAAAACTAAAAAATTACAAATTTTAATGGTCCCACTTGCGCCCTATAAGTTAGGGATAATATACTTAAGCAAAATTTATTCATAGTTTTAACACAATTGACTCTTTGAATCCAAGTCATTACAAATGCTCATAAACCCTTAAACCGGTCAAATTAATTAAACCCAAACCTCTACTTGAATGTCAAGTAGTTAACCATAGTATAACAAACTTAGCAAAGTTAATTGGCCCACTGAATTCAAGTTAATCTATTTGACCCCTTTAAGTTAATTTAACCAAATTGGCTCAATCAAAACTCTCCATTTGATTTAATAGATCAACTAATTTAAGAAATGTTTGAAATTGAACTCATGTCTAAATAATTATGTTGGAAGAAATTATTTAGTAAATATTAATTATGTAGCTCGAATCAAAGCTTAGAGATATTTTTTTAGTGGATACTTTATTTTTGAAATATGAAGTTGTGTATTATATTTGCTTTAATATCATATACTGTAAATTTAAATTAACTTTTTTCATAATCTATTGAGAAATTTTAGGGCGAAGAAACCAAGAATCGACACAGATCCAGAAGAACACAAAGATTTAACGAGGTTCGACAAAGATGCCTACGTCCTCGGGAGCAGAGCGGCGACTTTCTTTTCACTATTCAGAAAAGAGTACATAATACATGATACTTTCCTAAGGTTACAACAAGCCCTATTTATAACCTCAGAAAGAACAAAAAGGGTAACCTTTGAGTATAATATGTAATTACTAAAATTACTCTTAGTATCGAATCGCGGGCGTTGCCCCCGCACCCCCAACCCACATAATAAACTCCTCGATTTGCTTGCTCTGTTCCAACATTTATTCCTTATTTGGTATATGAGTCATACCTAACAAATCTTCACCTTGGCGAATATCCAGCCCCTTAGGAGAAAAATACCTGGGAGTTTCTCATGCACTAATGTGGGTTGGGCCACCATGCTTCTCTAGCAATTGTGAATGTTCAACATGTTTAAGCAATACAAGAACTTGTTGATAGTAACTGACTTGGTCAACATATCAGCTGCATTCTCATCATTATGAACCATCTATAACAGTATCTCACCAGAAGCAATCAATTCTTTGATCTTGTGATACCTGGCATCAATGTGCTTGTTCCTCACATGATACACCTGGTTCTTAGCCAAAATAGCACTTTGACTATTACAATGCAGCTGAACTCCACCTTGCTTAACACCTAGTTCCTTCACTAACCCAGTAAGCCATAAGGCTTCTTTAGCGACTTCAATTCATCGCTATGTATTCGACTTTAGTTGTAGATAATGCCATAATGGACTAAACCGTTGATTTCCAACAAGTAGGCCCTCCACCAAGAGTAAACACATACCCGATTGTAGACATTCTACCATCCAAATCACCCGCATATGTCCGAATCAATGTACCCCATAACTAATGGATCATTCTCATTGATCGCCAAAAATAATTTCATATCCTACAGTGCCCTTCAGATACCTGAAAAATCCACTTGACTGCTTCCCAATGTCGCCTTCCTGGTTTAGACATGTATTTGCAGACTTGACTAACAACATGAGCCAAATCAGGACGAGTACATATCATTGCATACATCAAGCAGCCAACTGCACTGGCATAAGGAACCTTTGCCATGTCTTCGATTTATGACGGGTTCGGGGCGAAAATGTATAACTATATAAATGTTTAACCAATATAAAAATAATATTCAATAATAACAAAGTTACCCATTTTATCAACGCAAGTATATGTATCGTTCAAGTAATACATGGCTCTAATGGAGTCCTAGATATCGATCCCACAGAGAAGTTAGAGATTATAAACTAATTTTTAGCAGATGCAATTTCTATCTAGTATACGAAAATAAAGAACACTTACACTAAGCTCTATTACTAAATTTTGAATGGAAGATTGTAATTTAGAAAAGTATCTCTCCCATTGTTTAAGAGAATTAAGTGAAAGGATAATCAAATTAGTTAGAATTATATTGTGTCGAATAGGAGCATTCCTATTCTTTACCCTTCTAGTCTACGACATAAAGAATATTGATTAATCCTATGCTTGGTTACTCGAATCTGCAGCTAGTACTGGGAGGATACGGACTCTCACTTCGGAGCTACCACGTTCCCTCGCTCGAGAGCTAACATCTACACTTCAGCACTCAAACGATAGGACTGAATTAAAGATTTTAGTCTGTCACTCTAAAATATCCAATTCTACGCCCGATAAATAATATTTCTCTATTTATTTGCACACTCTTTTCAAGGCTTTTGCTTTCCCTGAATCTTGGATGTAATCTTTACTTTAGTTGTGAAATCAACATATTTTAATAGTTCAATTTGCCAAATTGAAAGTAAATTATGATTAAAGTTAAAGATTATCACAATTTTTATTTAATATTTTAGGCATAAATAATTTAATTTTTCATTTCTAAAAATCTCAAAAACAAGGAGAAAGACAGAGATAACTACTCAAAATGCATAGGAAGAATAACACAAAACTTGGATTTCATATAAAATTAAAGTTATAAAACAACAGACAAAACTTATCTCAAATTTTCTCCCCAAGCAGACTCCTTGAAGTTCCTCTGACTCTTCCTTCCTATACAACACACTCAATGAAACTCACTAATATACTCTCTAAAACACACTCACACACTAAATATACTAATAAAACACTTAAAAATGACACACCAAGGACACAAAGAAGACACACATTCGGCCTAAAATCGTCAATATTTAAAGAGGAAGAAAGATTTCCAATAGTTGCTTAAGCACCTCTTCAAAAAGCGTCCAGATTCAATGTATCTTGCTTGAACCGACCTTCTCGCAGTCGGCGGGCTCATTGGCGCAGTCGGCGAGCTTCTAAAACGTAGCCAACGCTCGAAGCTCGCGGTCGGCGGGCTAGATCTCGCCGTCGGTGGGCTCCTTTATAATAAATTCAAATGCTCTTGGGAAAACATGTCGTCGGCGGCCTATTCCTCACTGTCGGCGAGTTAGTTTAATTTTTATCTCTTTTAGTCATTTTCGTTCCAGATTCACTCATTTTTCCATCTTTTTACTACATTACCTACAAATCTTCAAACCTGCAATAAAACATAGAAAATACCTTTCTTTAAAGTGCAATTTCATCAAAAGTTAATTTAATATTGGTATGAATTTCTCAATACATTTTTCTCTGGTCAATTTCCTCATCTGTCTTCAGACAATGTTCTGAAGAAAGCTTGAAATGATTTGCCAATGGAGTGTTCACAGGCTTAGCATTGCTCATCTCAAACTTGTCTAACACTTTCTCAACATAGACTCGTTGAGATAACACATTCACCTTTAGCCCCTATCCCGCTGAATCTCCATTCCGAGAATCTTCTTTGTAGGACCCAAGTCTTTCATGTCAAATTCCTAGCTTAACAAAGCTTTTAAACCATGAACATCATTCATATTCTTTGCGTAAATCAATATATAATCAACATATAGTAACGTAGAAAAATAATATAATCATCATCGCTCTGTAGCCTAATCCGAATCATGTAGGAGTCAAATCGCTTGTACCATTGTCTTGGAAACTGTTTCAACCCATACAGCGATTTCATTAAACTGCAAACCAGATGCTCCTGTCCAGGTTGAGTGAACCCTTCTGGTTGCTCCATGTAAATCTGCTCCTCAAAATCACCATGCAAGAAAGCAGTTTTAACATCCATATGCTCCAAATGCAAATCCCAAATAGCTACCAATGCAAGCACTGTCTTGATTGAAGTATGTCTGACCACAAGAGAAAAGATTTCATCATAATCTTTCCAATTTTGCTGTCAAAATTCCTTTGCTACCAGTCGAGCCTTCAACTTTTCCCCTTCTTTTTCTGATATTGTTGGCTTCCTTTTGCAGAAACACTTGCACCAAACCATCTTCTTTTCCTCAGGAAGTTGAACTAGCTCCCAAGTGTGATTCTTCTGCAAAGACTCCATCTCTTCAACCATTGCACCCATCCACTTCTCTTTCTCTTGGCTGGTGATAGCTCATTGAAAAGTGGTTGGATCATCACTTATGGAGAGAAGGGCAAAATATACCAAGTCTTCATAGCCCAATTAGCTAGGAGGTCTTATACTGGTGCGTCTCTATCTATCTCTGGCAAGATTGTAATTCTGCAAGTCATTTGTACTGGAATCACCAGATGTTGGATCTGAACTTTCAACTCTCTCAGCTGCTACGGGATGTTGTTCTAGATCCATCTACACTGTCTCTGAATACCTTGTTTTGATTCTGATGCAACATGGATTGCTCGTCAAAGACTGCATCTCTACTGATCACCGCCTTCTTTGCAATAGGATCCCAAAACTTTAATCCTTTCACACCTTCCTTATAGCCCAGAAAGATGCACTAATTGGACTTTGGATCAAGTTTTGATCTTTCATATTCAAGTACATGCACATAAGCAGGACAACAAAAAATTCGTAAATGATTAAACTTAACTGGATTACATGTCCATATCTCTTCTGCTACCTTGCCACCCAATGATGTCTGAGACGATCTATTGATGAGATAACATGCTATATTCACAACCTCTGCCCAGAAGTTTTTAGTAAGCCCTGCATTCAGTCTCAAGCATCTTGCTCTTTCAGTCGAGGACACGTTTATCCTTTCGCCACGACATTCTGTTGTGGTGTCTTCCACACTCAAAAATGCCTCCAAATCCCATGATCCATGCAAAACTTCTGAAACTGTGAATATGTGTACTCTGTGTCATTATCAGACCTCAAATATTTAATCTTTCTACTAGTTTGTTTCTCCACCTCAGTTTTCCACAGCTTGAATTTAGAGAAAACTTCATATTTTTGCTTCAAGGAATACACCCAAACTTTTCTAGAAAAATCATCAATAAAGGTAACATAATACCGAGATCATCCCACTGACGCTTCCCTGGTAGGCCCCCATACATCAGAATGTACATAATCAAGAATCTCTTATGTTTTATGTTCTTCAGTCATAAAACCAACTCTAGCCTGCTTTCAAAGGACACAGAACTTACAGAAATTGAGCTTGCAATTTTTCACACCATGCAACAAATTCATTTTATGCAATTCCACCTTCCCATGTTCACTGAGATGACCCAGTCGAATATATCATAGTTTTGTATTATCATCATCTAACTCAACAGAATGAACTCCACCCATAACTGTATTCCCCAACAGTTTGTTGATATTACATGCAGTTAGCTTTTCTTTCATCACAGTCAATGCACCCTTAACAATCCTGATGGTTTCCATATCCTCTCTGCCTTTGGAATAAAACCATTTCTGTGTAGAGCGCCCAAGAAAATTAGAGTCTTCTTCAAATCTCGAATGTGTCTGACATCACATAATGTTCTAACCGTGTCATCATACTTAATTCTGACTTCTTCAATACCAGCAATATTGCAGCATCTATCATCACCTAGATAAACCGAGCCAGAATTAGTTGACCTGTATAAAGTAAACCACTTCATGTTATGTGTTATGTGATAAGAGCATCCCGAATCAAGAATCCATCGATCCATGAGCTGAGCTGATGAAACTGAAAGCATATCACCATCACTGACATCTGAATTATCACCTTGCATCACATTCATAGACTTCGATGATCCATCACCTTTCTCCTCAGTCTACTTCTTCAGCTTTGGAAAATCCCGCTTTATATGACCTGACTCCTTTCACTTGTAGTAACGAATCGTCTTTTTGCCTTTAGACCTGGATCTGAAATTTCGCATGCCAGAACCCTCCTTCTTTTTCTTCCTTCCACGATCCCGATTACCCTCAACATATAAACTGTTGCTATGAGAGTTTTCTCCTGCATTCTGCTTCCGCTGGTTGTGAGACAAGAACGCTGCAGTAATCTCATCAACTTTGATAGTTTCTTTCTCATATGTCAGAGTAGTCACCAGATGTTCATAAGAAAAAGGCAATGCATATAATAGTATCATCGCTCAACCTTCATCCTCAATATTCACATCAAGCCTTAATAAATCTGTGACTATTTGATTGAAGCCATTAACGTGTTGGCCAGATCAGAATCTTCTTGCATCTTAAGCCTATATAGCTTTTGCTTTAGATGCAATTTATTTTTTCAGGGATTTTGACATAAACTGGGTTTCTAATTTCTTACATACCTCCCCTGGAGATTTCAAATTCATCACGTGGTACATAACCTTATAGTGTCAGACATAGTCGTATGGTTGTTGCCGTTCCTTGTTGCAATTCTTCCCAATCTTTATCCTCCATGACATCTGGTTTCGTTGCCCGCAAAGCCTTCAGGATCCCTTGCTGTGTTAACAAATGTTTTACCCTTATTTCCCACAATCGAAAGTTTTTAATTTCATCGAACTTCACCACCTCAAATTTTGCACATAAATATCCATCTAAAATTGATCATGCAACAATATTATTTTTCTTTTTGCCTAATTTCCTTTCCGCAAAGTCCTTCCCGAAGTCCCGCCTCAGAAATCGCCTCAGAAATTTCTTTTCTCATCGAAAAAATTTGAAATATTTTCAATTAAGGATTTCCCTTAATTAGAAATTTTCTTCTCCGACAATTAAAATTTCATTTTCTGTCTTTCTCTGCCGAAGGAATATTCTTACTTGATTCCTTCCCTTAATTAAGCTTTAATTAAGCATTTGCCTAATTAATCTTCGCCTCCAGCAAAAGAATGAATTTCCTGATTAGAAAGAGATTTCCTTAATTATGCTTCTACCTTAATTAAGAATTTCTTTAATAAGCTCCCTTTCCTTAAATAGTGATTTCGACTTAAGCAATTTGGCAACCGAGTAGAGGAGGTGTTCGATGCAAATCGAATGCAAGTTATTCTGTCATAGGCAAATCGCGGCGGCAGAGGAGGCATTCGTCGCAGGTTATTTTGCCATAGGCGAATCGTGGCGACAAAGTAGGTGTTTGACGCAGGTTATTCTGCCATAGGCGAATCACAACATCTCACTGGAAGTTTGGCGAGGGTTTTCACGATTCGATGCAGCAAAGTTTAAGGAATTGCTCAGGTGATTCAGAGCAGGAACAGAGGAGTTCGACCAGGAGATCAACAAACATGAGTGGTTTGCGAATTTCGTAGATTGTTCGCAAGTTTGTCGCACGAGTTGCGACAGGTGGAGTTCGCGTGCAGTTACCACGAACAAGAATCTCGTTTTTGCGAGTAGAAGAGTTTAGCCAGTGAAATTTGCCAGTTTGTAGCAGGAGGATTTGCGAGAGGTGGAGTTCGACAGGATGCAAGATGCGAGCAAGCGTGACTATTTGTAAACAGGGGTTTCACGGAGGTATTCCACGAACAGGCACGAAGGGATTCGAAACTCTTGAGACAGCAGTTCGATCGAGGTGCAGGTGCGAACAAGATAAGGGCTTCGAGCAAGCATGGTTGCCCAACCCACTATGGTGTAAGACACTTCATGATGCATTTCTCATAAGGTGCTGTATATTCGCCAAGGTGGAGATTTGTTAGGTATGACTCATATATCATATGATGCATTTCTCCTAAACGGCTAGATATTCGCCAAGGTAGAGATTTTTTATGTATGACTCATATACCGGGTGATGCATTTCTCCTAAGAGGCTGAATATTCGTCAAGGTGATGCTTTATTAGGTATGGCTCATATAACGAAAATTTGGAGTCTCTTAGAACAAAGAGATGTGTCTCTTGGAATTTAGTGTGTTTTGGGGAGTGAGAGCATTTTAGTAATTTATCTGTGGGTTTTTATCTATAAATAGATGTGTAACTCTATGGGTATGTAACCAAACTTGTAACTCCTCTGAAATAGTAAATTCCCCGCTCTGCTACCGAGGATGTAGGCATCTTTCCCGAACCTCGTTAAATCTTTGTGTTCTTCTTCTGAATTTGAGTCGATTTTTGCGTTTATTTGCCATAAATTTCTCAACATAATCTTTACAGAGTTATATGCACAATAATTCATACGTAATAATTCTTTCAGTATGACAGTATAATCAATTGAAAAATGAAATTTTTGTTTTGGGGTAGAAAGATGAGGAACAAAATATTAATTTTATATAAGGGAATAACAAATTTTCATCATCCAGCACGAATCGTGAGGTGGTGACACGAATCTTGAGGTAAATTTTTAAACAAAAACCTTTGGACCTCAATTAGGAGTCATCCAGAACTCCGATTTCAACAAACTTATGGTCAAACCGACCGACTCAATGTGATGAACCTACGATATAAAAACTAGTCCAATCGAGTCAAATCGCGCCCAAATCAAGTCATTAAACGACTCTTGAAAGATTTTCAGACACATTTGAAAGGCCAAACGGACGTCGAATCTGACAAGATTATGGAAGAATCATGCTTCTCGATAAAACGAATCCAACAAACCCAAGATTGCTCAATTCTGACATCGTTAAGACACTCAAATGTCCATCAAACGCCGTCTGATCCATGAAAGCGCTCTGAACCGTCCAATCAAAATTGTACATATTCCTATATTAATTACACCCAAAACACTATAACTAGAATCCCACCCGTCTCATGAGAGAAGAGTGGAGCCTCGAGAGAGAACTCGAAGTTTTGAGGAAGTTGAAGTTCAACATCATCCCTATTATCATCGATCGCCGCCAACATACGCCAACCACCATCCACCGTAATCGACCATCATCGACACCGCCAACCATCAATCGAGCATCGTAATTAATCACCACTAACTGAAACTTCATCAGTCGGCATTATAATTTTGAAAATCTAATGAATTCTTTCCCGTTTGTGAGACGAAGAGTTTACTGCAATCATCAACCTATAGAGAATTTTTACAACTGAGTCAAACCCTGTGATTTTTTTATTTTTACAGGTTTTTCTACATAAAAACTTTGGGTATCATTACTAATTTGTTTCTTTCACTTAAGTGCGAGTTGATTTCTCATGAAACGCTGAGACCATAATACATTACTCTACCATCATGCATTTTCTAACCTGCATTAATCCCCAAATGCAAAAAAATTATAATATTTTTTTAATTTAAACTAATTACCATTCGCTGATTGTCCTTCAGCTTCTGTGGCTTTTTTGTATAAGAATAATTTTATAGAAAAATAAATATAGCATCAACTTAAATTAAACAAAAAAATTAATAATGTTTCTAAATTACACACAGAATATACCTAATAATTAACCAATTAAAAGAAAAAGAACCTGATAGCTAACCAAATTATTTGGAAAACAAAATTGACTCCAACAAATTAGAGCAATCAAAAAATATTCACAAATAGCTCGTATTCAGCTTATGAAGTAGCTTTTGTTTGAATGATTAATTAAGCAAATCAAATACGAATAAATTTTTTGAACTTGAATTATAAATGAGAATAACACAAAACGAATATTTTTTTAAGCTTCGAATTATAAACGATAAAAGCATGAACAAAAAATTGTTTGATCATGGTCAAGTGATTTTAGCTAAGAATAAATAAATTATATATATATATATATATATATATATATATATATATATATATATATATATATATATATATATATCCACCCCTAAATAATAAAATTATTTTATATATCCTCATTACAAGAGTGTCTGGCTCTTGACATCAGTAAAACACAATCATTACCAATCCCCACCAAATATTCACCAAATACAGCAGCCAGCATAAAAGAACTTCATAAAAACAGCACCAGCAGCAAACTTTTCAAGTTTCTGTAGTCCATAAATTAACCGTAATATTGTAAACACAACAGCATTAACAATACTTCTTATAACAGCAGTCTCCGTAGTTCTAAAAGTTTAAATTACCATACATAAATTTTAGAGAGAAAAGAGAGAGCATTAATCCTAATAGTTGGCTGCCCTTCCAGACTCATAGTCTGACCGCAGTTCAGAGGAAGGCTCAAACGTCTCATAATTTCTTGCTGAATTGTTTTGAGTGGGGGTATAGGCTGATGCAGGATCTGAGGTCTGAGTAGTGTAATTACTTGTTTGTTCTGGAGCCCCGGAATAATAATTACCAGCTGGTGCAGACCCATACTGGCTTGCGGGCTGTGTCGTCTGCGAAGAATACCATGATTGCATCGTCGATGAATTCGAAGTCTGCTGAGACATCTCAGATGAATTGTTGAATGGAGGCATCGACCCATTTGAATGGTTGATATAGCTTGAGGCATAGCCTGACTGTGACTGCACTGAACCACCATAGCTCGGTGGAGGTTGTGTAGTCTGTGTTGCATAATAGGAATTGCTTAATGGAGGTTGTGTTGTCTGAGGGGGGTAGTAAGAGGAGCTCTGTGGCGGCGGTGGAGGTGATGAATAGTTGGATGTGGCAGCTGATGTATAATATGAGGTAGATTGAGACAATGGTGCTGATCCATAGTTTGATTGCTGCTGTGATGGCGGCGGCGGCGGTGATGCCTGTGATGAATAGTTTGGTGTGGCAGCAGATGCATAATACGAGTTAGATTGAGAAAATGGCGCTGATCCATAGTTTGATTGCGGCTGTGATGGTTGATCTTGAGAAGGCGGTGGTTTTGGTCGAGCATACTCGGCGAAAATAACCCAACCGTCGAGAAACTGTGAATAAAACAACTTAGAAAGATTTACAGTATATATATATATATATATATTCTCATATCTACGCATGAAAATTTGTATATCAGTTTTTAAAAAGTTAAAATTGTGGTATTTTTTATGTGATATAGAAGAATTGGATGGTACAAATGTAAAAAAGTACAGTATAAGTGTTAGATATGTAAATACATATAAGAATTGGGTGATATATATGTAAATGCCCCAAGAAATTAACATAGGAGCATTCGATTCCAAATTAACAGTCATAAAAGGCATATGAACAATAAATCCAAAGTTTTTAAAGTACAAATTAATTTCTATCAGTTAACTTTATCATTTTAATTGATTTCAAAGAAAAAAGTAATGAAAAGGCTAATTACTCACCTTCCCATCCATTCCCTTTATGCCTTCAGATGCTTCTTCAATTGAGGCATATCTCACAAAACCGAAACCCTTCGAATACCCAGAAACTCGATCAGTTACAACTCTAGCTGCAAAAGGACATGCGAAAAGATGAGTAAGATGGCGGCGATGTGCGATGTTATTTTTTAAGAAGCATACCGTTGACAATTTCTCCAAACTTCGAAAAGGCTTCCCTAAGCCCCTCGGAAGTGGTTCGTTTGCTCAGACCTGCAATTATCTCTTATGAGAAAGTAAATAGCTGTAGTGCAAAAATATTGCTGATAAAAAATTTTAAATCATTGCATTTCTGGTCTTAACATATAGTCAGAGCAGATAATTTGACTAGAAAATGAATGATACATAAAAATTAAATCAGATACAACACAAAAGTATGATATTGTTATATAGATGGAGAGTCGGTCCTAGAGAAAATTAATCCAAATAGCTTATATATTAGTCGTCAAGGATATGTAGCTTTACAATTGATCATATGAATGGAGATTTAACTTATTATATTTCAAACTTAAAATAACCCTGATATACAGACAAACTTTTCTCCATGAGGTTCGTTTTTCCGAAATTATATGCCTCAAAAAATAAAAAAGGATAATTACATACAGACCAACCGAAACAATGATATTTACAAAGTACCACAAGGTTACTTTTTTGAACAACCGAACGAAATTATTTACATGTGGCACGATAAAATGATTGAGAATTTGATAAAAATAAAAAATATGGGTTGGGGGTATTAACATGAATATTTGAGTGATAATTTGAAAAATGGATGAAAGAGCTTGCTTGATTTTTAAATAGCAATTGTTGGATGGTCTGCATGTAACTGTTGCCCCCACCCAAAGAAATGATGCCATTAATATTTGTGGAACATCTATTAGTTCATCTCTTTTTAAGAATGGAGTCTTTATTCAAGCAACCAATAAAGTCCAGATCGGATATGAAGACTAACACCAGTCAAAGGCACAAAGGCTAAACTAGAGCTTTGCTCACTAATAAGACTATAAAAACAGCTCGTTGTTTGCGAACAGTTTGTGTTCGGCTCGTTAAGAAGCTTGTGTTCGATTCATTTGCTAAGAAAACAAGCTGACACAAACATTTTTTTGGCGCTCAATATATAAACGAGCCGAACACGAACGATTTGTCTTGAAATAATTATATATAATTGATGAGTAGTATTTTTAAATAACTTAATTGACTACAGGACTAAAAAGATTATAATTAACTAAAATTATTAATTAAAAAAATTCAATAAAAATATATTAAATTATATTTAAACGTTGTTTCAATATAAATAATAAGATCTAAATCTCGCCCCAACACTTTGCATCCTATCCTATGGCTATGTGGCAATGGTTGTCAAAGTGGATCCTTGTTCGCGAGCAGCTCGTATTCGGCTCACTAAGCAAATGTGTGGAATAAAAATAAATTTTTTGTGTATGAAATATAAACGAGCCGAACACGAACAGTGTTTAATGAGCTAAACACGAGTTGCGGGCTCGCTCGTGTTCAACTCGTTTAAGCCCCTACTCATTGTTCAATCAACTACTTCTAATCCACCATACCATTTGAAATTTTAAAAAAGCCTGCACTATGCTGATTGTAATGCATTCTACTTCTAGTTACCACTTTGTATCACATATTTACATGGACTTCATCTTTATAAAAGTTATATATAACATGGATATACAAAATAAACATATATTTATATATTATAGTCTTACTAATATATAGCATGAATGAGTATATTGATAGAAGACATAAAAGTGTGATTTTATGTAAATAATAAAATTATTTTCAGTTGAATCACACTAGTTTATTACAAGGAACCAACCTCTAGTTTGATTTTGAATAAATTAAATTGAAGTGAGATTTTTAGTTTCAAATAAACTTTTTAACCTCAAATCCAACCTCAAACAAAGAGCAAACAAGATTAAAGAAGTTATGAAATTTTTTATCAAACGAAAGATTGATTGTATGTGCCACAAGTATTGTCATTTATAAGCATCCAATTTTGTAGTTAATTGTCTCTCTTTGGTTGATCTGAATTTAAAAAGTCAGATGTCAATCCAATAACAATAAAACAAAATTAACCATCCAAAACCATCATGATGTCATGAAATCAAATCAATTGAATTTGCAATAATTGCATGATGAGATAGCAACTCATTTACGTAAATAAATGATCTAAGCAAACTAATGAGAAGGCAATTCATTCATACAAGCACAATTTCACAGGCATGCTCAAAACTAACTGAAATAAAAAATTATAAATTAAAGGAATATAATTAAAATAATTTGCTTAGATCATTTATTCGCTCAATGAACTGCTGAAAATGTACACAATCTGCATTTTTCCTCCCACATCAATATTCTCTGTCTATCTCATTGGTACATGTTATAAATTAAAATTTCAAATCAAGCCATTAAGATGAAAGACCAAGTTTCACAAACACACAAATGTAAACATATCGACAACGAATGCCTGATAATCAATTAGAAAGGATGATAAATCTAGACTATTGATGGTGAACTATAGAAAAACATGATCCGAATGAATACTGAAGTTAGTTTATATAAATTTCTGTTTTGACTTTAAATTTGAACTCTTATTTTATGGAATTAAAATAAGAGATGATAAGATTTCCATTGAATTGTGTAGTTAGTTTAAGAAGAATAATAGCATTATCAACTTCCTCCAACAAAGGAAGAGACCTAAATTCTTGCATAGACGCAGATTAATGCAAAGTGCTTCCCATCCAACAGGAAAGCATCAAAATCAGAAAACAAAACTTAAGTCGTCCACTACAATTATAAAACCAAATCGTAGGGGGAATCTTCTAAAGTATGAAAACAATACTCGAGGTATCTTTATTTCATTATTAGATTATTAAGATAGCTCCAAAAATTTTAAATAGCCTTCTGTATTCCTTATAACTTCACATTGTGGACTTGCATGCTAGCATCGAGTCACCACCCACACAAAACTATATTATATTCTTATATCATATTGCACTCATGCGGCAATTCAAACATTAACTTTTCTAGCCTCTAGGAGCTATGTAACATCTCATTATCACTTGATTTTCTAGAAATATTGTATCATAACTAAAAAACTTCGCACTTAACAAATTGCAACTATGCAATCAATCTTTATTCTATTAAGATTAAATATCCTTTATTTTCAAAACTACCTAAAAACTCTAAATCTTGACTTAGTTTCAATAGACATCTCACTGACAAGAACTATGCCATCTGCAAATAACATGCACATCTTCCTTGGACAGTTTTATAACAAAAAAATTTATAAAGTTAATGATTATCCATAAAGTACTCCTATTATGAATAGGAAATTTTTTGATACCCCAAAATGACAAGGCTAGTCAATGTTTCACCTAATATTACTTTAATATCTCAAACGATAAGCATCCATTGAAACATGCCATTTTATTATTATATGATATGCAATCATATTACATTTTAAGATCAATAAAAATCACAATAAGATCCTTTCATTGTCTTTTGTACTTTTTCATTAATTACCATGGCAGAAAAGTTACCTCGATATCAAATCTACTTGGATGCAATTTGGTTTCAATTAATTGGTGCGTAGAGTAAAAGGAAAGTTAGAATTTTCAAAATTTTGATGTTTGGTTGAATAAAAAACACATCCAAGAGAAAAATGATTCATGTAGCCAACCCCACTTAGTGGGATTAAGGCATTGCTGTTGTTGTTGTTGTATTTGGAATTCCTCTTTGGTGTATTTTCCAAAATCACCTAATATTGCCCATTTCTTAATATAAACTACATGACTTTCCCTTCCCGCATCTGCTAACGTCCACATCAATCGCAACATACCATACAACGTTCATCACTATTATTGTCCACCGCTACCCGTCAATCAATTCCACAACCTTCCACCATACTGCCACCCAATCGCGGAATGCCCTCCTACCTCTACCATCATTTAGCATGTTCTAAAAATGCATTTATTTGAAATGCATTATAACAAACCAAAAAAAAAAAAAAAGATAAATAATATTTTATTTACATCCAACTAAATAACTTAAGCATTTATAGAAGGCATGTAATTAATTTATATTTATTTAAAACTCCTTGAATTCTGAATTCATCCAAACGCAGTGCCTTAGCAAAAAAATTAAATTGTTCTCCAATACGAAAATAACATTTCTAAGCTTATATTCTATCACACTCCCAATACTATATTACATAACTTTTTACTTCAAATCACTTATAATAACCACAATTTAAAATATATTTTATTCTCAAATATGAGCACAAGAGTTCTTTAATCATACAATCTTCATTTGTTTGAAATGCTCTATTACAGAAAATATTTACTAACCAATAATTTAAATCTGAAGATGTATTCCATGAAATACATAAAGCTTAATCTTTATGCATTTTTTCAAAACTAAATCAGTTTCAAAAAATTTTGAATAATTCTATTAAATATTCCATAAATATATTAGTTATGTTAATTCTAAAAAATATCTTCCCCCACACCATTTCTCATTCCTTATAACTACTAACCTTCTACATAGATGAACAAAGAATTACTTACCACTCTCATTGCACGAGTTATAAAAGTATTTAGAAGCCTTAAAATATCAATTATGCCAACCTTTAAAATCATATTTTATTGAATAACCTCTTTCAATAGCACTCCCGCTCTAAATCTCATTATTATAGGAAACCTATTTCTAGAATATCCTAAGATGTGTACTGACAATCAACTAATTGCAACTAAACTCATTTTACAAAATGTTTGTTTCAAACACAAACTTTCAAATTGCCTCTCTAGATGTTTCTTTAAAATTAATTTATCAAATTAAGTTCCACTATGTAATCTTAGGGACATTTGGTTTTTTTATTGTTCGTGTAAGTACTTCTAACTTATATGTTCATAATAACAACTTGAAAGTGTAATTAAACTTCATCATAAAAGCACCAAACAATCTTTGTAAGAAGATTTTGCAATCCTTCCAAGTGAAAGAAAAATGTTTGTGGTTTGATGGCTATATTTTCAAAGCAACTAAGTGCTACCATGTTTCCTGTGTTCAATATAATACAAACTATATGCTACTGCAAAATCAAATGAGGTATCTCACATCACATTTCTAAACCAACGATGACTTCTATCAAAATCCAACTTATTGAAATAAATATGACCATTTAAGTCACTAACTGTAACTTCCTATGGCAGATATTATAATAAATTCTTAAGTATAATCTATGAATTAAGTTATGATCACCCGCTAATAATATACTCCAAGATTCTTTAATGTCTCAACATTCTAATTGAAATTTATTTTTATTCTTCTGATGACTGGTTCATTAATTACTTAACATTCTTGATCAATTTCCTAATTTAATGTAGCAAATTTTATCTTAATTTTAACACCTAAGAAAGCAACATAGAATTTTGCCACAATTAAGTTTATGTTGTGCCATGACTAGCTAGCTAACTTTTGCGTACTTTTTCATGTCCTCAGACGTTTGAAATTGCACAATCAAATATTGAGACTTTTTTTTCCGTGAGGTGAGACATATCCCTGAAGGTGCTTTAAATAATAAGACTCAAAATTAAACTAGTAAATTAATTAAAAAAATATGAAAAAATAATGAATTTGAGAGTAATCCTTCTTGAGGCTAAATAATATCATAAAAAACTTGAGCTCAACTTTCTCCTGGTTAAATATTTGAAACTAATAAAAAAATGTCAAGAGTAACGTCATACAAACTCCAGGTAATAAACAAGAATTCTACGACAAATAATATACATCAATAAAAAGTCTAAAATAAATAGGTAAACATGCCTTAAAATAAAATGGTTCTGACTTAGAACTTTGAATTTAAAAGTCATTTTTACTCTCATCATTTAAGAGCATCTTTATTAAAATCATCACCATAGTCATATACTCTCTCTATCAATATAGTCATATCTAACACCTAAATTTGATATTTATATTTATAACACTTTTGTGTCATAAATCTGTGCATGAAAAAAAAGTATTTCCAAAACTGAAAAGGTAGTAATAGTGGCATTTTTGTTATGATGCCAAAGATTCGAGTGTTATATATGTAAATATGAAAGTTTAGATGTTAGATAAGTAAATATATAAGACTAGTGTGGTATGTATGTAAATGGTACAATATTCAACCATCTATTAAAAGTCTTGCACATTAGGCCGCCACCATTGAAATCATGATTTTCCATGATCAACTCCACACTCGAAGATGAAGCTAATCTGTTTCCGCTCCATCCATTTATTTGTCATATTTTCTCCACTATTCGGACGACAGATTGTTGAAATCCTATATTGACAAATCCTCCCATGATATTCCATAAAATAGACTTCCAGCAAAATAGCTCATAACTCTCCAAACAATGAAATGTCGTAGAAGGGAGGGATACATCTCTCCTAAAAAACTAATAAAATTGGAAGTTCCATCTAGTTGCTCACATAAATGATCTACAATATGGGTTCCAAGCTCACAACAATATTACAACGACACAATTTAAGTTATCATCCCATATATTCTATTGCGAAAGAGATGTGTTTCTTTAATCCTAACCCATTCCACAAAATGGGCATCTAAGGAAATTTCCGAAAAAATCCTTTAAGACTTCTAAATCATGCTTTCAGTTCATCGAGCCTGCAACCATCTCTAAGCATTTTTGAAATTTGAATCAGCTTCAAATTCCTTACTCCGAAATCATGGCAATACTAAAGGGTTTATGAACTGATACGAGGTAAGCAAAAAAGCTATAGGAAAACAAATTTCCAAAGTCTTTTCCATTACTTAAAAGTTGTAAAAACCACATAACTTTTTGGCATGGAAGCTGGGAAATTGAAACAATTGAAATTGACAAAAATAGTTTTATTAAGAACTTGTAAGGGTAGCATGAAATACAACTTTTTCAACTCTTTAAGAGAGTCGCTAGCAGCATGAAATAGTTTTATTAAGAACTTGTAAGGTTAGCACGAAATAAAACTTATTCAACTCTTCAAGAGAGTCTCTAGCATCATGAAATAGTTTATCCAAGTGTAAGTTCATATAATTCGCCTTTTTCATAGGTCTAGTTGCCTTCCATAGATACAAGTTTGGGCTGAGGTAACTGTCTATAAAGAACTCACAAAATTGTTACTATTTTGTTATAAGAGAACCAAGGGCAAATAGTATCCCTCTGTTTGTCTAATTTTTTATCTACAAAATGCAAGTTTGAAGTGATTGCTCTTCTCACATCTTCAGTGCCCAAATAGAGAACGAAAGCCATCAGGTTCAAAATTTCAATAAACTGATTTTTATATCAAAAAAAAAAAACAAATATTGAAGCTGGTGAATAAAAAAACATAACAATGACCTAAGGAAACACAGAATAAGAGCATATTTGAAAAAGAAGTTTACATTGTCGAATATTGGTTTACAAGGATCTTTTAACGCTTTATTTTTTTCCTTGTTGGGTCCCCAACAAAACCTTAATGGAGACTAACAATGAGTAAAACTTTTGGTTTCACCAAGATGTTACTTGGGAAACATACCTGACATTTTTTTGAGGGAAAAAAATATTCATCTACAATTTCATAGAAGACAATTGCAAGATAAGTAAAGGAAGGCAATAAAATCAGTCACAACTCCCCATAACAAAAAATGAAACTGGAATTATGACAAACTAGTAATTATGAATCCTAAAAGTAGAAAATAATAATAATATAAAAAATAAAAATAAAAGCTTCCAAAAAAAAATCCAACACGCCCCTCAAGTTGGAGCAAAGATGTTATCATGCCCAACGTGCTTACAAGGGAGTGAAAACTAGGTATGAAAAGTCCTTTGGTGAAGATAACCGGCTTTTGTTGCACTGTCAAAGTGAAAGACATACAAATAGCTCCATAATCAATCTTATCTTTTATGAAATATAGATCAATCTACACATGCTTTGTACAATCATGTTGAACTGAATTTTTTGCAATGCTTACGGCAACTTTATTGTCACGATACAAGATCACTGGCATGTTTATCTAAATTTGTAGTTCTTCAAGAATTCTCTTTAGCCATAGCATCTCATTTTCTCTGTTAGTCATAGCTCAATAT